>ML798612.1:182434-201729 GCA_009831015.1 Picea engelmannii | reverse complement strand
AGTTAGATATAATAAATGTAAGAGGACTTCTTAGAAGGTTCTACTTCTAGAAGATTCCTCCTCTAGAATGTTCTTAGGTGATGGTAGCACTATATAAATAGGTTCAAGCAATGTAATGGGACATGAAGAGAAGTATTGTATTTGGAGTAGTAACTCAATAGGAGGATGCCCCCTCGAAGAGGCAAATGAATAGGAGAGGATCCCTTCCATAATATCATCCATTGTATAGTGTTGCCCTACCTCAAGGGTTTGGTAATAATAAAAGTTATGGTTTTCTATATGGTTTCATATATCTTGTGTGGTGATTGTATTCAAATGTCTTAGAATCTATTGTGATATTTTGTATTCAACTATTCAGGTTCTTAACACTCTGACACGAGAGCAAACCAAGCTCATCAACATGGAAAAAATCAAAGGCCCAAAGGTGCATGTACTCACTATGAAAGATGGAAACCAAAAATATCAAAAATCTAAAGATAAAGAAAAAATGAAATCTCATGTACATCCAAAGAAGGAAGGGTACACAAAACCCTTCACCGATGCCTCCGAATCCAAAGGAGAAAAGGGAAGAAAAGGGAAGAAATGAACATACTGTCATAACAGATTCCATCTAGAATCCACATGCATGAAAAAACAAATAGATCTACTGACTCAAATACTTCAGAAAAACAACCTTGGAGATCACATCCCTGAGGGTGCTAAGAAGAAGAAGCCAAAAGATCATAATCCCAAGAAAGACAATTCTAGCCATACCTTGATTGCCATCAAATCCTCTCCCGATGCTTGGATCATAGATTTAGGAGCATCACATGACATGGATGCCTCAAAAGAAGTATATTATTCATTGGATTCATGCAAAGGTCCTCCTATTCTGATGGGGGAAAAATCTTCTATCGAAGTCACCGGTAAAGGAAGGATTGAACTCACCAATGAAAGCTTCGAGAATGTGCTACACGTTCCCAAACTTTCTGTCAACCTTCTCTCCATGTATCAGATGAAGAATTCCAGAACTGGAAAGAAATTCATATTCACACCAAATTTCGTGGACATCTACGACATGAAAACCAACTCCAGGGTTGCTACCGGTGAGGTAAATCATAAGTATAGATTGTATACTTTTTCTGAATTCATTGAACCCGATTCTTCTTTACTACTTACTCATGCTGATGAAAGTAGTAGGATATGGCACAAAAGGTTTGGACATTTTAATTTCAGATACATGCAACAAATTAGCAAGCAAATATTGGTTGATGGTCTACCAGACATCCATTTCTTCAAGGGAGTATGTGAGGGATGTGTTCTCGGAAAACACTCTCAAGAGAAATTCGACAAAGGAAAATATCAGAGAGCTTCCGCACCTTTATATCTGATCCACAATGACCTTATGGGTCCTTTCCCTCATCCATATATTAGCAAAGCGAGCTTTGTTCTCATTTTTGTTGATGATTTCTCACGTTTTACATGGATCTACTTTCTCAGGAAAAACTCAGAGGTATTTCAACACCTCAAATATTTCAAAGCCCTGGTTGAGACATAGTTCGGAAATAAGATCAAAGTCCTTCGAACTGATAATGGGGGAGAATATGTAAATTATGAGATCCATAATCTTTTCCATGAGGCAAGGATTCAGTTGCAACACATAGTTTCCTATACTCCGCAACAAAACAGAGTTGCTGAGTGGAAAAGTAGATCTCTAAAGGAGATGGCATCTTGCATGCTACATGCAAAGTCACTACCACAGAGACTATGGGACAAAGCACTTAATTGTGAAACATACATCCAAAAATGATCTCACCATAGATCTGTCAAGGATAAGACCCCCTACAAGGATTGGAGCATCCTAAAACTGGAAGTGACCCACTTTTGCATTTTTGGTTCACGCGCACGGGCTCGAATTCCCTCTGAAAAGAGGAAGGCACTTGATCCATAGAGAAATGAGTGTAGTTTTGTTGGATACCTTGACAGTGTGAAGGGATATAGACTTATTGATATTTCCTCGGACTGGCTCATCATTGAGTGAAGTTCCCAATTTGAGGAAAGTGTCTCACATGTACCTCAACAGTCGCATGGAAACACCTTCATTCTTTCACCTGTCTAAGGTGATGAGAATGCACATGCCGAATCTTCTTCAGACGAGAGTTCTTATTCAGAGGACTCAGATGATTAAGATTCAGAGTCAATACAGTCATATGTAGAGTCATAGCATCCAGATGTATTTGAAGAGCCAGAGAAGAGGCCCAAGTTGACACATACTACTCTTCAGGATGAAGGGGATATCGTTGGTGATCCAACCGATACTAGGAGGAATCAACCTAATTTCAAGGAGCCTCCTATTGCACTCATTTCCACTGAACCATTTCCCTCCAGGCATCTTTTCTTAGTTCAATATTTAGATCCATAGTCTTATGGTGAGGCTTATGTAAATCCCTTTTGGTAATCCGCCATGTAGAAGGAGTACAACTCCCTCCTCGAGAACTAGACTTGGGATCTGGTTCCCCTTCCTTCTGGAAGGAAACTTGTCAGATGCAAATGAGTTTACAAGACCAAGAGTGCAACAGATGGACATATTAGCAGATACAAAGCCAATCTTGTTTCCAAAGGCTTTCAACAGGTTCATGGTATTAATTATTATGAGACATTCACTCCAGTAGTGAAGATGGATTCCATACGATTGGCACTTTCCATTGCAGCAGCCAAAGGATAGGAAGTCCATCAGATGGACGTGAAGAATGCATTTCTTCATGGTGATATCTCTGAGGATATTTATATGGAGAAGCCCCAAGAATTTATGTAGGACTCATGTTTGGTTTGTCGACTGAAGAAGTCCCTTTATGGCCTCAAGCAGGCTTTGAGGGCATGGCATGCCAAGATGGATTCCTACTCATTGTCACAAAACTTTGTATGTTTTAAATCAGACCCAAATGTCTACATGCTTAGGACAACTGATTCAATTCTACTCTTAGTTTTGTATATTGATGATTTGTTGATCACCAGTTGTTCGACTTCAATGATTGCTGTAGTCAAGAGGATCCTACATGACAGGTTTTTGATGAAGTACATGGGTCCACTACACTTCTTCCTTAGACTTGAGATCAGTTAGGATGCATCAGGCATCAAACTGTCTCAGGCCAGGTATGCACAAGATCTCCTTGAGATATTTCACATGACAGACCGCAAGTCTTCTTTGAATCCTTTCCTATCAAGAGTCAAACTTGAGGATGGCGGGAAGACTCCATTGGTTGACAAAAAATTGTACAGACAGCTAGTGGGGAATTTGTTGTATCTCACACACTCTAGACCATACCTCTCCTATGTAGTTGGCACAGTTTCCAGGAGTCGCATGAGCTACATTAGAAGGCTGCAAAGCATATCCTTCGATACATACAGGGCACCATCACCTTTGGGATTCATTATGCAGCAGAATCTACATTAGATTTCATTGGGTTTACTAATTCTAACTGGGCTGGTGATAACACTGATCATAATTCCACATCTGGTTACTCACTTAGTCTTGGTTTCGATCCTATCTATTGGTCGAGCAAGAATCAAGATTCCATTTCTCTATCTGCAACCAAGGCAGAGTACAAAGGGGTATTTAACATAACCATTCAAGCTATGTGGCTACAACATTTTCTCACTGAGTTGGGAATTCATTTTTATCGATCGATCGTCATCTGGTGTGACAACTAGAGCACTCTGAAGTTTTGCAGAGATCCAGTTCAGAGGCAGCAGATGAAGCACATCGATATCTACATGCACTACATCTAGGACTTAGTACATGAGGGTATCATCGACCTACAGTCCTGCCCTTCAGCAAAACATAAAACATACATCTTCACCAAGACCTTCACTCAGCATAAGTTCCATTCTTTGTGAAGTCGTCTTGGAGTGAAGGACATAGTTTCCTAGAAACTGTAGTTCTTCTTTTTACATACATTGTACCTTGAGGGGGGGTTTTCCCCATGATATTTTCCCTCTTTCCTCACTTTATTTCAGTGTATCTTTTGTATTTGGGTACATAACATGGCCTCATTGCTGGGACACATTCTTTATTTTCACCATAGTGATGTTCAGAGGGGGTGTTGGAGTTACTTCACACACACCTAGGATTTATTTTTCCTAAGGTTTTTACTTGTTTATTAGTCATAATTAGTTATTATCCAGTCTTCTATATTTTAGGGGAGAATATTCCACCTGGAGAATATTCTCTTTCAATTGACACTTCAGTTTGACTAGTTGAGTTGAGTTTAGATGTTGGATTGGTTTTGTCACTAGGCAACATTGGGATCATCACCATGCTAATGTGAACTTTCCTTGGAATCATCACCAAACTAGCGCATTACCCTTGATTCCCTGATCTACTCCWCACTACTCTCTATTCAGTCAGTTAACTGAAGACTAGTTGACTAGTTAACTCAACTAGGTGGTAGTTCACTCCCGTAACTACCAGAGAGACTAGTCTAGGTGGCAGTTCACTCCCGTAACTGCTGGGGTGTGTCCAGATCATTCTATACCACCACTATGGTGCATTGGTTCTCCTCCAGTGTGCACTCGTTGAGTTATACAAAGTATATCATGTGTAAATTATTCATTATTCATAACTGTTAATGAGAATTCTTCTATTCTTTCTCTCCTTCTTCTTCTTTCTCAATTTCTCTCTGCAAATGTGTGTATTATTGTTTAGCTAGATCTATTCTATGCAGGTTCAACACATTTACAATATCATCATTAAGAATTCAACTAATATCAATCATGTTATGAGTTTAGAGATGCATGATTCTTCTTTTTCAAATGTTTAATTTGGTAAATAAATATGTGGTYTGTTTTTATTTTTTATTGGTTTGTTAAAGTATGATTTGTTACATTGTTTTTAGACTAGCTACATAATCAAATATTTTGTAGCTTGTCTTAAATTAGTTTATGACATTTTTAATTAGATTTTTTTATTTTATTTTTAGGTCTCAAGAAAGAACATGAAAGATATTCTATACATTGTTGGCTCTTTGGAGGATCATGAAATATTTCTGATTTGAAAATAGTTTTTGTTTCAAACAATGAATAAACTATTTTTTGAAGATTGTTATAACAAACTCTTGCTAAGTTGTTATAAACATTATTGTTATAAACTCAAGTTAGAATTTGGTTATAAGAGACTCTATTTTGGAAGATCTATCTCTATCCTGTGGGTATGAGAAGTGGATCAATTTAGTGTTTAAATACTCTATTAAGATTTAACATGAAGGGATTGGAATTCTGGAGAATGGACTACTGTTGATTTTAAAGAAGGATATGAATGGACATTTTACTAAATTTATTTCGTCCTAACCGTGAAGTGTTTTAGTATGAGTTCGTGATATTTCTTTTCATATTCTTCTAAAGCTCAAGACATGTGCTGATCTAATTAGCTTTGATCTATTTGTCATTATATGCCTTGATGACTTTCCTTTCTGTTCATATAATAGTATCTTATTCCAGTTTATTATGATCTATATGACTTATCATTTATAAGACAAACATATTAATGTTTTGAGCTAGTTCATATGTTTTTAATTTGTTATAACCAATTACTGTGATTGGAATTTTTTCCCTCTCTGTATATTGAATCATAAAATGTCATATGGGATCATATCTTTTTTTCACTTGGAAATAACTTATGAATCTTTTAGTTACCTGAATTTCTTCGGGTAAGATCACAAATCATGCTACTTCGTAGTTTTCTTGCCATAGATTTATCTTTGGCAAACAGGTTGTTGAAGCATATCTCACATAGGAAGACATAATTACAATTTGATTTTGGTTGTTGATCGGTGATAGGTTAGTTTGTCGTTTATTAGTTAAGTTTGTTTATTTTGATTGATTGAATGAGAATTAACATTTAAACTTAAATTGCTTTGTCCATTTAAGTTATATATATATATATATTTAAATAAAAAGTGGATCCTATAATATTATAGCTTTAGAAAAAAGTGTTCATGACACATAGACACTAGCTGTCCTGCCTGTGTAGGAAACCAGGACAGCTGGCTTTCCCACAGTAGCATGCAAAAACAAGGAGAATGTTGCACCACCCTGCCCGTAGGAAACCAGGGAGTGTATTCATGAGTAACAATATTCTAGTGAGGTCAATTCTAATGCTATCCAAGCTATCGACTAGAGAGCTATAGTCCTGGTAAACTAGTACAGAAGACAAATAGAAAAACATGCAGACAGAAAGACCTATTAACTGGCGTTCCTGTGAGCGTCCTTCGCATCTCCCTTGCTGGTTGGAATGGAATATGGCTGTGCACAAGTTGGGCATTGGCGCTTAGGAGTGGCACTGGAGTGGGCCGCATAGAGCATGTCCAGGCATTGGCTAATGCAGACTGCTCTAAAAATCTGATCGTCGACCAAGCTTCTCACTTCGAAAATTAACTGCAGATGCTCTGGGTGCAGGAGAGGTGGCGAGGGCGACATCTGTGGCTTGTCGTCCATTTCTAGTCATCCCAGGGGTTCCGTGTTTACCTGCAGTTTCTGGGTGTCTACCTGTGGATCCTCCTCGATTATACAGGGTGCTGCGTCGAGGTCCGAGGTGATTTTTGCGTGGGGCAGTGCCTCTGAGTCGACAAAACAAGTTGGGGGGTCCCAATTGTCGAGAACCATGAACATTTTTCTTTCTGAGAAATCCGGTGGGAGCTCAATGCTCAAATATTCTTCCACAATGGTTCCAGGGGGTGAGCTTGCAACTGTAATCGCCCGACCCCACCTCTTCTTGGCTAGGGTCACAACTCACTTGAAGTTCCAGTGTCTTTCCTTCTGGAGTCGGCTGCATACCAGCTGACTCCCCGCAGGGCCTCCCTCTCACCCTCGACATGGCAAGAGCGAAGTTTAGTGCCAATACGACGATAACTCTATTGCAGGCCCACTGTTCGGGAGGCTTCGAGGGCACATTAGAACTCCCGGTAAGGCAGGTGGGGGAATAAATCGCGATGATAGCCATTAAAGCCATGAGATTAATGCTCTGGCTAACCGGACTGTGATCGCTCGTGTAAGGCCTCATCGACGAACGGAGGCTGACAGAGAAGGTGCACCTCATAAATCATAGAATGTGTGGTGAGGGACGATATAAATTCCCCCCCCACCTCATCGCCACGTTCCTCGCCCTTGACGCGTGTCACCCCATCGGGGGTCCATTTAAGTCATATTATTAGAACTTGCATTGATTCCTTTTTTTGTGTGAATTTTCTTTAATTAAATTAGTAATTAGTCTTGTATGTGTATCTCGTATTTAAATTATGTTTAAGCAATTAGTTTCACAAGGCTTTACACAAAGCTTGTATATGTATATATATATTATAGGTTGATGTATGTAACTGTTTGCAACACATGTATATCTAATGTTAATATAATGTACATCGTAGATAATTAAGTTAGTGTTTCCAGCCAAATATTCATGTCATTTTCATCGATATTTAAAACATAGTTTTAATGGAATAATTTTTTTACGCTGCCTCTTTGTGTTTGTGAAGACTTCAATTATGATTTATGTTTTGAAAAATCGCTTGATTAGTTGTGTTTTTGAGTGCATTTCTTTCAATAAATATCTCGTTTATTATTGTTTCAATTTCATGATTGTTTAAGCATGAAATTGAAACAAGCTTGGTTTAAAAACATCATACAGATTCTAAAGCTTCACCTTGTGGAATTGGATGAATACTTAAAAAACAATTAATAATCTTAAGTAACTTTAAAGACCATTGAGCTTATCGTTTTATGAGTTGTTTCTTTACCATAATCATATGAGTTGATCACCTTTGGGGTATGTCTTAGTCATTTTATTCATTTGGGGTTTTGATTGTCACCTACCACCTCCACGATCACTCATGAAAATAAAACCTTGATATAACTTTGAATTATGAACGCTATCCCTTGTTGTCATATCACAGTCTAATCGTGTTGTACAAGACTGTAAGCCATGCTCTAAAACAATTACTCCCCCGTCCTGTTGGCTTAAGCTCACATTCATTGCCTCGGTGGTGGTGCTTTGTTTTAGGTTAGGTTGTCAATAGATGAGGTGGTATTCAATTACACATGTCCTCTGGTTCAACATTCAATCAACAGCCTGAGTGGTGGTTATGGTGGCCTTATCCTGAAGCCTTATTTATCAGGTCACCTCCGAAAAATGCAGAACTTATCGTTTATATCATGTGTTTTCAGACACATGCCCCTCTGTGCTACTCTTGCTGGTATATCATGACTGAGCCCATGGACCCTGTGGTAAGGATAGAGCCGAATGGCTCACATGACCTGCTCTCCCACGATGAAACTGTGGACGATTTCGTGGCCTTTGGGTGGTTTAAGTTCATACAATCATTCAAGGTCTTGAACCTCGAGATATCTCAAGATTTTTCCCAAACCTTCGATGGTACTAAGGCCAAGATAGACGATTTATAGTTGGAAGCCAGTGAGGATTCGATTGCAGAAGCCACAAGATTGTCCCGAGAAGGAGATCATTGGTTCAAGAATAAAAAATTCGAAGGTATCCCTTGGCACCTGCTAATTGTTTCCAAGAGGTCACACTACGATGTCAAAGGTACACCAATAGTTTTATTTAAACCTCAATGGTACGATTTACTATTAATAATCAAGCAATTCGTCACATGTGAGGGACGATATGGACTAGTTTTCCTGTTTCATATTTGTTTGTTGATGGTTTTCTTAGGGTTTGGTTTAAACATGCCATTCTACCTACATAAAATCCTTAAAAAAATTTCTAGATTTTATCAAAGGAAAAACCTTAATGCACAATCCAACTTATTTCATCATGGCCTGATTTGAATCTTGGTCATTTCACAATTGTCAAAGGTTGGGGATAATTGGAAATATTTCATGGATAGGAATGGTTTCTCTCCACTCACACCAGAAATCCTAATCGACTCACCCTTACATTTTGATGAGCCCACCAGCTCTTTCCCATCATCTCATTCTCTGAGAGACCTTCATGTTGAATTGCAAGAAGGCCTTGTTTCATTTACCAGAACCCCTGTTGATTTTCATAAATCACCCAGAGGCACACACTAGAGGCGTGATTTTGTGCCTTAAAAATCCTTAGAAGATGTGTTGGGTAAATTGAAGAATGAGGTCCTTGTTATTCCTAATCCTGGGAAAGATGTGGTTGATTTAAATGGAATTAAAACCAAGAAACAGGGCAGACATAAAACAAAAGGAGTTCCAGATATTGATTTTAAGAACAAAAGATCCGGCCGAATCCTTTCCAAAATGGTCAGGAATCGACATCACAATCGTGAAAAACCTATCCCTATTATTGATGTCGATGACCGGATCTCTGTTGATGATACTAGCATTGATTTACTCCAATATGGTTTCGTATCCAATTTGCCTCCTTTTTTAAAGGAACAAGAAGGTTTCTTTGGTATTCAGTATGATCTCAAAAGGATAATGGAATAGGGTGAACTGCTTGCTATAGATCAGACTCGTCCATTTCCGAATCTAGAACCGGTGTATTGTGAAAGTTATTTTGACTGGATCCAAAGATACTATCAAGACATTCCTTACCTATAGGCACAGTTGAATCAAGTGATTTCTCATAACTCAATTCTTGAAAAAGGAAAACAATGATCTAAGAGCTTGCATTCGATCGAATTCACACAGAGCCAAGAAGCGTTTCAAGAGATCAGGATATGTGGTTATTAAAAACTCCACCAATTTCAATGCTATTATAAACTCAGATTTGTCTAATGTTTCTCTTTCAAATTTCTAATTGGTAAATATTTTTCTTGTAATTTACGATTGGGTTTTGTTTGAATAATAAATGAATTCATTTTGATTTTGTTTTTATTTAGACCAGCTACATAATCAAAGATTCTGTAGCTTGCATTTTAAATTATTTATTTGATTATTGTCTAATTTAGATTTCGTTTTCCTTGTCTTAGGTGAACAACAAGTCAATGTGAAATGATTAGTGGAATGAGTAATAAGTTGGGCATATAATGGACTTGTAATTTTTATTTTTTTAAAAACAATGTTTTAATGATGTAACTATTTTGGATTGTAAGATTTCAACAAAATTATCTTTTTGGTTATTTTGTTTTAGTAAAAGATTATTTAAAAAGATCTGTCTCTATCTTGCATGATATGAGGAACATATTAGTAACTTGTTTAAATAGCACTGCTTGCCCAACGATAGGGCCAATTCCTCCTAGACCATATGATGGACGCATTTTTTTGAAATTATATGGGAAACATTTTACTCTTTGGCTTTCGTCCTTTATACACTGTGAAATGTTTTCATTGTTTTCTCATGTAATTTCTAGATGTGAAATTTTATTTGTATCAAACTATCTTTATTATGTTCTACATATAACCTTTCATGTTATGTTTTTCTTTACGTGGTTCATTATATTTTTGTTCTGTTGATATCTATGACTGATCGTCTACCCAAGCATTTTGAGTTTACATCTAATGTTAGGTAGTTGGTAATACCATTTGCTGAGAGGTGGAGTTTCTTTCATTTTCAGTTATTGGACATTTTAAAGTCACATGAGATAAAATTATTTGTCTTTCTGTCATCATAGACTTGTTCCGGAATATTAAGGACTTCTTTGATTTTTTTCAGGAAGTATCATTCTTTCTTTTGTCATAGATTTATACTTGACACATGTTAAGTGGATATTATAAAAATACAAAGAGACAAATCTAGCTTAGGATTGCTGATCAACGTAAGGTTAGTTAGTTTATTATTTATTTAATTTGTTGATTTGTGAATGAATAATGATTGCATCATTTAAGCATTGAATGCTTTTTCTATTATCATTATATCATTTTCAATCTTATTCACTCATTGTTGGTTAGTTTGTCAGTTATAGTACTAGAATAATTTTGTTTATTTTTCATCTTGTTTTGATCCATTAGTTGAAAACAATTATTTTCACAAGGATTTACTTAAACCTTGTAATTGTATATATCTATTGTATATAATACTACAGTTAGTTAAGAGATTGTAATTAATGTGTCGATTGTACCTTTAGTTAGTTCATATATTTTAGTTATTTAGAATCCTAGTTGGCTAACAGAGCCATAAAACCCGTCAGGGTAGATCATTCCAAACGGATTGAGTTAAATAGACAACCCTAGTCCATATATTCCCTTCTCGTTGGAAATGTGGTAGAAACACTCGTCAATAAATGGTGCTAGAAGGAGGGCTTGGAAATCATTGATGGCACTAGGAAGCCGTAGGACTCCCCCAAAAAATTGTTCTCCTGTCGTGACGTGTAGTCTCTCAGACCCTAACGTTATATTTGACCTAGCTATTACCTTCGAAACCACTCTTTAAATTCTCGTTGAGCCAGTGACATCACTTCCTCAAGGGATTTATGTACAGGAAATTGTTCGCTAGCTGGTTTTGAGAACTCAAAGTGCTTTGTCTAGAATCAGACAACCTTGTAGAGAGCTAAATCAACCCCTTGATTTCTCCAATCTGGAAGAACAACCTCTTGACACTGGTATTCCTGATAACACATTAGGCGGTAACACCACCGATCCTTCTGAAGCACTAATTCTAGGTGTTGGGGGATCTGGTCTCCCACCATCCCCACTTGGTTCTTCTCCACCCTCTTCAAGAGAGGAATCCTCTGATGAAGGTAGTTCTTCTTCTAAATGATATCAACCTTCATCTACACCAACTCCCATGGAAAACCAAAATAATCCTTCCAGACCTTGGCTCGACCAAGATTCTATGGAAGTACCTAGACCCCAACACCCATTACCCAAACATCTGAAAAAGTGGATACCCAAATTTGACCCAGATTTGAATCAATCAACAAAGGATCACATCAAGAAATTCATGTTAGTTGTTAGGCTTCAAAGTGTTGAACGCGAGGATTTCGTGTGCAAGTTATTCCCATACACTTTTGAGGGGAATGCCTCAACCTGGTATTTTGTGCAACAACCTCAAACCATCATTTCTTGGGACAAGTTTGAAACCTTCTTTTCTAGAAAAAATTGGAGATGATAAATCTCCAGAAGTTCTGGTAATGGATCTTTCTAGTATGAAAATGAACCCTAAATAAAAATTAAAGGATTTCAACTAGAGATTCCTTACGTTAAAAAACAAAATCCCTCTAGATTCGATGCCTGTGGAAAACTTGGTTGTTGCATACTATACTAAGGCCCTGCATAACAATATAGCTATATGGGTTAAAAGGTCCAAAAAGAACACATTACTAGAAGTCTTCGAGGAGGAAGTCCTTATTGAGAAGGACATTCTGAGTTTAAAATATAGTTCAAATAGTGAGGCTGAAACAACTTCCTCTTCTAAAAAGAAAATATAAATTCTCACTAGACCTCCTCAAAGTAAAAATCAACAAGAAACATTAGACTTGGAAAGTTTGCATAACGTTTTCTAAAAATTATCCAATCAGGACGTAGACTTAAAAAGATCCATTGAGGAGGCATCTACAAGTAAAGGAAGTTTTAGGCCACCTTTTAGGAAACCTTTTCCTCCAAACTGGCCAAACCCGACCACAAAAGGTCAAAACTTGGAAGGATTATAGTACACTTTGCAAGAAATAATGGAAGCAGATGATAACACTATTTCTGTACCTCCTGAAAATCAAGAGGACACTGGTGAAGAGGAAACACCTGATGAGGAGGACTCATCTTCTCCCATTTTCAGACATTTGTCAGACAACATCTTTCAAGCGAATTTTGAAACTCTCCATCCTTATAAAACTCGAAGTAAAGTACAAAACAAACTTCCACCCGAAACAAGTAGGAATATGGTTTCCAAACAACCAAAACAAATTGAAACTAAACAAAAATCTGTTTCCCCAGTTTTGGAATATGATTTGGTTGAAGATCTTAAAAAACTAAGGGAAAATATATCATTTTTTGAATTACTTAAATTCCTTCTTATCCTACAGAAAATGCTCCAAAGTATAGCTTAAAATAATAAAATGAATGACTCTATCAACAATAAATCAACATAAAATGACCCAAATAAAACAAAATATGTCTCTGGTAAAAAATCATCTGAAAATCAGGATAAAAAGGACATATCAGAGAAAACTGTAGGAAATTTAGATAAGACTATTTCAGGTACAGACATAAAAAATCAACAAAATTTTGTTGTCTCGTCACGAAAAAATGTACCTCCTTTTTTATTAACTTTTGAAAATTTCAGCAGAAATGTACATAACTGCAGGGTTGATTCTGGTGCCTCACCGAATGTAATGCCTCTATCTTTGTGTCAGAAAATTAATGCGTAAGTAAATACTTTTGATTTAAAAATCATTCAGTTAGATCGAACTAATGTCAAGGTCATTGGTGAACTTAAGAATGTATTGATAAGGTTGTCATCCAACCCTAAGGTCCACCAAGTAATTGATATAATTGTTGTTGACATTCTAGAAGTTTATGGTTTATTTTTCAATAGATATTGGTCAGAGCAGTTACATGGATATTTTGTTACAAATTGGTCTCATCTGTGGTTGCCAGAAAATGGACAGCCTAACAAGATCAGAATAAACAAAGAACGTTACCTCAAGTACATTGTTACAGATTTAAACGATCCCAATGAGCCTTTACTACTACTATAAATACAATTGAGGCATAAGGAATGAATACTTTTTTTGGAAATTTCATGACTGAAATATCCTCTATCACCGACCTAGAAAAAAACTTTGAAATATCGGCCTATAATCAGATGGCAACTCTGAAAAGTAAACCGAACATTACTGATGACGAATAATTATGGTCATTATACTTTAATGGATCTAAATCTCGGGAAGGGGCAGGTGCTGATTGTGTACTGATTGATCCCAAAGGTAATAAAACATTTATTTCTTGTCGATTAGAATTTGATTGTACTAACAACACAATAGAATATGAAGCACTTCTGGAGGGACTAAAGAAGGCATTGGATCTTGACATGCAAAACTTGGTTGTATTCAGTGATTCTGAAATCGTAGTCAAGCAGGTAAAAAATGCTATTCATTTTTTTTATCACCTCATCTAAAAAACTACCAAACCAAGGTATGGATATTAATACATAAATTTCTCTCTTTCAACATAAATTCCATTCCTAGGTCGAGTAATTCGGAAGCTGATTTGTTAGCTAATGTTGCCTCAAAATTATTGCCTGTTGAGGGTCTTTCTCCTAACGCATTCTCGGTTGAATTGTTATTTAGGCCATCGATTCCCGACAACATCACCCATTGGTGGGTGTTTTATGACAATCAACATATCATCAATTTATGCATATGTAGGACACTTTCCAAGATGCAGTAATCGATGAAAGAACCCACAATGAAAACCTTCGATATTTCACAGTAATATCTGAACCTTGTTCTACGGAAGTATCATCCGAGATGGTAAACTCTATCCCAAATATGTTGTTAAATTAGAGAAATTTTATTATTTACATGACAAGTTTAGAGGGGTAGTCAATTGCAAAATGAATAGTTCCTCATTACTGTATGAAACTATAAATTTAGGGACGCAAGATAATCTTCAAAATATCAATCTGGGAAAAGGGTGTTTTGAACAAGAGAGATATGCATTCATAAAATTGTTCAAATAATTCAAAGATGTGATTGCTTGGAAATATGATGATCTAAAATTTTTTGATCCAAACATAATACAACATGTAATTCCCATGAAGTGCCAAACCCAACCTTTTCAGCAAAAACCGAGAAAAATGCATCCTAAATTAGAACCCACTATAAAAAAGGAAATAGATAAATTACTCACCGCCAAGATCATTTTTCTAGTCCGACATACTCAGTGGGTATCCAACTTAGTCCCAGTAAGGAAGAAAATGGAGAAATTTGACTTTGTGTCAACTTTCATAATTTAAACCGAGCCTCTGATAAGGACAATTACCCCGTTCCCCCAATGGAACAAATTTTGCAACAAGTATCTAGTTTTGAAAGACTATCCTTATTAGATAATTGCTTAGGGTATAACCAGGTCCTTATGTCCCCATCTGATCAACTGAAAATTACCTTTTGAACCCCATGGGGCACCTAAACCTATAGAAAAATTCCTTTTAGATTGATCAATGTCGAGGCCACCTTCCAGATGGAAATGGATATTTATTTTTGGGGCCTTATCAATCAATCAATTTTTTTCTACCTAGATGATGTCACTATATTTTCAATGAACAATAAAGATCACCTATCTCATTTTAGGGCTATGTTAGAAAGATGTCGCAAATTTGGCATTTCGCTCAATCCTAAGAAACCAGTCTTTGCAGTAGAACAATGAAAATTGATTGGATTTATAGTATCTAAATATGGAATGATAATTGACCCTAAATGAACCCAAGCCATTTCCAACCTTCCCCCACCTTCTTCCAAAAAGGCAATGCAATCCTTTTTGGGTAAAATTAATTTTGTTAGATGATTTGTTCCAAGTTTTTCTGAGATGGTTATACCTCTACAAAGACTGATAAAAAAGGATGTTCTCTACAAATGGGGATCACAAGAGAATAAAGATTTTAATTCCACTATAAAATATATAACCGAAGCACCCTCCTTGATGAGTCCTGATTTCTCTCAGGATTTCACATTGTATACTTTCTCATCCTACAGATTTTATGCTACCGTGCTCACATAGAAAAATGTTGAAAACAATGAGATACCTATTTCATTTATGAACTCTTCCTTTAAAGGATCATAATTAAATTACCCCGCAGTAGATCAACAGGCTTACACTGTTTTCAAAGTAGTTAAACTTTTCAGATCTTACCTTTTGAAATCTAGGATAAAATTCGTTGTCCCTTACCCTGCTGTAAGAAATCTATTAGTGCAGAAAGAGATAGGGGAGAAAAGGGAAAATTGGATGACATCCCTTATGGAATATGATCTTGAAATATTACTAGCACAAATTGTTAGAGGTCAAATCCTTTGCAAATTGGTAGCTGATTCAGTTGAAAAATCACAAAATCAAATAAACCCACTAGTTGCAAATCTGCATAACGGAACACAAATCCATTGTACACAAACTGTGTCTAATTCATGGTGATTTTATTTTCTGCATAGAACTTATCCTCATAACCTTGATCCAAAAAAAAGAATAGGATTGAGGCTTAGATCTACATGTTTTCAATTAATTAATGATATATTGTTTTGAAAGAATTTTGATGGTGTTTTTCTGCATTGCCTAGAAAAAGAAGAATTCGAAAAGGTGTTAGCTGAACTTCATTTCGACAATGTCAGGGGTCAATTTGGTGGAGATAAAACTACCCATAAAGTACTTAGGTCTAGATACTATTGGCCCACTTTATTTAAATATTCTTACACTTTGGCCCACAAATGTATAATCTGTCAAAAGTTTGCAATATGGGTAAAGACAGTTGCTTTCCCTTTACAGCCTGTTACGGTAGACACACCATTTCAACAGTGGGGCATAGATATTATAGGACCGATTAATCCACCTTCCTCACAAAAACACAAGTATATTATTACAACAAAAAATTATTTTACGAGGTGTTCTGAGGCCTTACGATTAAATATAGTCAACACGAGTCGTGTAGTTTCATTTTTACACTCTCATATTATCACTCGTTTTGGAATACTTGAGTGTTTAGTTTTCGACAATGCTTCTTATTTTTATTCCCTAGATATGAATGTATTTTCTTTAGAAAAAGGGATTAAAGTAAAGTACTCTGCCAACTATTACCCCCAAGGAAATGGTTTGGCCGAGTCAACAAATAAAAATCTGATCAAAATAATAAAAATAACAGTGTCAAAAAATCATAAAAATTGGCACAATGCGTTGTATAAGGAACTTTGGGCTGATAGATTCACTCCGAAAGCTTCCATCGGTAATTCTCCTTTCTCCCTTGTTTACAAAAGATAAGCCATCCTTCCCCCACATGTATTTCTCCCTTCTCTGCAATTATCGTAGAAAGTTCAGGAAGAAGAATGTCCCCCTTTAGAGAATCAGATAAACGCTTTACTAAAATTGGAAGAAGTAAGGACACAAGCAAAAAATAAATTAGATCAGCATCAACAAATTGTTAAAAGATGGTTTGATACAAGTTCGTCTTCAGAAAGAAATTTTATTGTAGGGGATTTGGTCCTCAAATGGGACAAAACACACTAGAATAAATGAGAACATACCAAGTTTCAAAACCTATGTCTAGGGATTTTTGTCATTTCTAAAAAATTGGTTCCTAGTGATGGAAGATTGGTTGCTGTCATTGATCTCAACCCTAGTCATTGGTTTTGGACTGCAAGTTTGATGAAGGTATTTGGACATGAAGGACAATGCACATGCATACAAAACACCCATGGATGGATAATATACATCATGTTTTTTCCAGTGGTAGGTGGCATGTCACGTGGATCCTCATGGTTGAGGAGAAATGAATTTTTGAAGATGACAAAGTGAATTGAAGAAGGAAGTACAAGTCGGCCCTGAAGATAATTAAAGAAAATAATTACAAAATAAGAATTTGTCAGGTCGGCCCTAATGTTAAAAGGAAGTGACATAAAGGGTATAAATACATATCACTATACATTCATTTTATACATAAGTTGAATTTCAGAGGAAATTTGAAGTAAAGAAGGACAAATTTCAAGGGAGGATGAAGTCTTTTGGTGATGTGTTCTAAGGTATGTTATTTACAGGTCATCTTACCATTTTCTCTATAACATTTTTTTATAGAATGATTCAGATGGTTAAATTGATATGGTATTGAGAAGACATATCTAGGTACCTGTGGCAAAAAATTCAGCTCTTTATTCGCTATAATTTTGGAGATACACTCTATGGAAGATAGGGTTTTTGACTAGTCCTGAAGCTAGTCAATAAACATGTGTTCCAGGTAAAGAAATGATAACTTCTTCATAGAGAATCCAAATTAAGTGAGCCAAATTTCATTGGAAATATTACAGGTGGTAGATTCTTGTGTGAGAGTTTCAGAATTTTAGGTTACATATTGCATGCGGGGCATTCTGTATAAGTTCTCTCCCTTGAATAAACCATAATTGAATAAGGTCTACCATTCTCCGTATAACTTCTTTTTGGGGAAGATTCAAGGAGTGAAACTTGGAGGAGTTTCAGATAATACATTGAGTAATATTATCTACAGTATAAGAGTATTCCAAGAATTGAATAATTGCAGAAGTTTAAGAAGTCTCAGGAAGCATTATCAGGTTCTATGTGATGGTTGGTTGATGGTGATGATTTAATGTAAAGTTTTATTATCTCTCATATATTCTTTGGTGGAAGTAAGGGGCAAGGATGGAGAGGTCAAACCTCTCTTTATATTGGAGGATTGTATCATCCTCTTGGAGGTTTATCCCTCCCTTTATATTTGGAAGCTGTAGCTACCTTTGGAAGTCATTACTTCCTTTGAACAATAACTATTGATTATTTCTCATATATTGTGCATGGTGTATTATGGTGTATTGGTGTAACTCTTATACTATTTTTCATTTCTCATTGAATATAATTGAATGGTTTAAGTATAAGTTGAAAAAGGTTTTAAATTGCACTTGATACTGATTCACCCCCCTCTTAGTATCAACAATTGATATTAGAGAAGGTTGCCTTCAGAACAGTTTAACCACTGGAACGAAAATCCTGAGCGGATATGGATGACCATGAGCACATTTCAAATGGGATTCAAAGATTTGATGGAAGAAATTATGCATACTAGAGTGATAGAGTGAAAATTATGCGTGATAGAGTCATAGAGTAGACATTTGGTACTCAGTTGTAAATGGCTATGTAATCCCAAATAATGCTCCAACCGATCCAAATGAGAAGAATCTTACAAGTTGTAATTCAAAATTCAGACATGTTATTCTAGGAGCATTGGCACCAAACATTGCTAGAAAATTTATGGGATGCAACACTGCTAAAGAGGTATGGGACAAACTCAAGAGTATCTACGAAGGTGATCAAAAAGTTAAGCAGGTCAATCTTCAACGACATAGAGAAGAATTTGAAAATTTGAAGATGAATGAAAAGGAAGATATTGAAACATATTTTCTTAGAGTTGATGAAGTTGTTAATGCTATCAGAGGATGAGGTGAAGAGCTCGATGAATCCTTGGTTGTACAAAAAGTGTTGAGATCACTTCTCTTGAAGTATGATGCTAAGGTCTCTACCATTGAAGAAACTAGGGACTTGACCAAAATGACAATGGATAAATTACATGGGTCTCTTATAGCATATGAAATGAGAACAGGTACAGAAAGTGACTAGCCAAACAATGAAGTAGCCTTTAAATCCATAAATAAGACAAAAGACAAGGATAAATACCTTGATGAAGAAATAGAAAATTT
>ML798612.1:169054-179363 GCA_009831015.1 Picea engelmannii | reverse complement strand
CTGTAGCTTTGCTACAATATTTTTGTACTGCAAATCAACATTTGCAGCTTCCAAAATTCTGTCTTTCATCTCAGTCTGGTACATGCTAATGGCAGTAGCATGTAATTCGTGCACTTTTCTGCTGAGTGCATCAGCCACCTTATTTTATTTCCCTTTGATATGCTTGATATCAAAGTCATATTCGCACAAAAACTCCAGCCATCTCATTTGCCTGGCATTTAAGGTCAGTTGATCAAATAAATACTTTAGACCGTTATGGTCTGTTCTCAACTCGAATCTCTTGCCCATGAGGTAATGTCTCCATTTCCTCAAGGCGTGGACGAATGCTGCCAGCTCTAAATTGTGAGTGGCATAATTCTTCTCATGCTCCTTCAAATTTCAGGATTCATAATAAACTACAAATCCCTCTTGGCTGAGAACTCCTCCTAGCCCCTCCTTACATGCATCTGTGCAAACTACGTAATCCTTATTTGGATCTGCAATCTTCAAGATTGGAGCACTAGTTAGCAATTGCTTCAATCACTGGAAGCTGCTCTCACATTGTTTAGTCCACTGGAACTTCTTCTCCTTCCTTTGCAAGAAAGTGATAGAATGAGCTATATTTGAGAATCCAACTATAAACTTCCTATAGTAACCTGCTAGACCCATAAAAGATCTAACTTTTACCACATTCCTTGGTGCTGGCCATTCTCGAATGGCCTATACCTTCTCAGGATCCACAACGATCCCTTCTTCAGATATAATGTGCCCCAAGTAATGGATCTGCCTTTGGTAAAATGAGTACTTTCTTAGTTTTTCATACAACTGGTGTTCTGTCAACACCTACAACACCATTCTCAGGTGTTTTTCATGTTCTTCCTCTGTCTTGGAATACACCAAGATATTGTCCAGGAAGACTATGACAAACTTGTCCAAATAATCTCTGAACACTCCATTCATTAAGCACATGAAAACAACAGGTGCATTTGTCAGTCCAAACGACACCACTATGAATTCATAATGACCGTACCTTGTTCTAAAGGCAGTGTTTCTAATGTCCTCATCCTTTATTCTCACTTGGTGATATCCATATCTGAGATCTATTTTTGAAAATATTTTCGCATCCTTCAACTGATCAAAAAGTTCATCAATCCTTGGCAGAGGATACTTGTTCTTGACAGTGACCTTATTCAACTGTCAAAAATCAATGCACAGCGTCAACGTCCCATATTTCTTCTTCACAAATAGGACTGGGGCTCCCCACGGTGACACACTGGGGTGAATGTAAACTTTCTTTAGTAGCTCTTCGAGCTGCAATGGAAACTCTTTCAGCTTTGGCATACTCATTCTATAAGGAGCTTTCGAAACTGGAGTTGTTCCAGGCATCAAATTTATAGAAAAATCGATGTCCCTCCTCGGAGGTAGTTCAAGTGCCTCCTGAAATACATCCTTGAACTCCTTGAGTACTTCACGATCTTCCAAATTCGATACTACATCTCGAGATGCTTCTTCCACCTGAGTTGCATATAATTGACAGCCTTTCCGGTAACATTTCTTCAGCTGGATGGCTGAGATTTCCCTCACAACCACAACTCTGGGAATTCCTTGGACTATTACCTGATTTCCCTCTTCGTTCAGGCATGTGAACCTCTTGTTATGACAATCTAGAAGGGCATGGTGCTGGTCCAACCAATCCATCCCAATTAAGAAATCATATGAGCCTAAAGGCAGAATGTTCAATTCAGCCTTAGTGCTCATTCCTTTCATGTCCACTGAACAGGAGTTAACCAATTCAGTGACCTTCCTCTTGGTCCCTGTGGCTAACTGCACTAACCAAGACTTCTCATGTTTGATTCTCATTAGATGAAAAATATCCACCACTCTAGGATCTACATAACTATGGATAGCCCCTGAATCAATTAAAATAACAAGTGGTCGGTTGTTGATCGTACCTTCCCCTTCAATCATGTGCGATTGAAATTCTGCTTGCTTATTGTCCAGGGTTGCGTAGATCCTCGACATTATACTGCCCATATTCTCCACTATTTCATCTTGCTGAATAGTATGGGCAGTTCTTGCTTTGTCTTTTCTGTGGGGGCAGTCTCTGTACCTATGATTTCCTTTACAGCCCGAACACTCTATAGTTGGAGGCCTTGGCATCTGCTCACTCCCTTCAACCTTCCTAGGCTCTTTAAAATATGACTATCCCCAAGGTCTGTTTCTGAAAAAGGAAGGCTTGCTTCCCTTCTGCCTCTGTTCCTTCTTAAATTTCCTCTAATCATCCTAGACCTGCCGAAGGATAGGCCTTTCTCCTTGCTATTCATACAAGCATTTCACTTTTCTGATGGTCTCTTCCATGGTCTTAGGATCGTCATATTGAATCTTGTCACTCATGGAAGGTGGCAGTCCACTCAGATACCTCTGAATTTTAACATCTTNGTCCTTGATGAATGGAACATACTTCAGTAGTTCCAGAAAATTTTGTTCATACTCATCAATGGTCATACTGCCCAACTTGAGTTCAAAGAAATCCTTCATCTTTCTGTCATAGTATCTTTTAGTCAAGTATTTCTTCTTGAAATACCTCTTAAACTCCTTCCACGTGACCTCTTTATCTTTGATGTGCTACACCTATAAAAACTGATCCCACCACACGGATGCTTTTCCTTTCAGTTGGTACATTGCAATTCTTCCTTCTGCATGGGCAGAATAATTCTACAGTTGGAAGTATTTCTTCATGCCAATCCACCAGGTCTCGGCATCTTCCTCCTTCTTATGCTCTCCATCGAATGTTGGAGGCTTAATCTTGTTCATCTCTCCTTTCAATTCCTCCTTTCCAGATTTTTGATGTTTTCTGGTAGGGGATGGGCTTGAACTATTGTGTGTCTTCTTGTCAGAATGTCTTTGGGAGCAACTAGGATGTTGGCTATCTCTCCTCGACCTGCTTCTTCTTTCATGGGTTTTGCGACTCTCCATCGTACTTGAGTCTCTTCCCTTCTCGAGTTTCTTCTCTATTCTTTCCAGGCTCTTCAAAAATTTTAAGTTTAATGCACCCTGTTGATCACTGACTTTCATGAGATTTCGACTATCAGCTCGGTGAGCTTGGGCCTCTCTTTGCAATCCTTCAATGATTTTCATTATGTTTCCTTCCTTATCCTTATCTTTTCCATGCCCATTGGAGTTCGATCCTTCGATTCCCAGGTTAATATCCTTTCCTTCCTGTTCGTCTTCTATTTCGGGGGTAATTTGCACCTTTCCCCACTCCATACTCAGTCGTTGGTTAACTAGAGTCTTGACCTCCGTTGAACTCTGCACACGCACTGTGAAAATAAAATCATAGTTTATCAAGCCATTAAACCTTCAGGAACAATCTTCAGCATTTATAACTAATACCAACAAGAACAAAAGACATTTCGATTCCAATGGGTTTTCTGAGCTCTCATTCGACTTTGTAATTTTCGTGTTTTCGAAGCTTTCATTTTCGACACTTCAGGATTTCGGAACTTCGGGTTTTTGTACCTCAGGACTTCGGGTTTCGGGGTTTCAGAGTCTCGGTACTAGAGAAATCCCGTTTAACTCTCCTTTCCAACCCCCGACTTCTGAAATTTTGTTTTACCTTATTCTTCGGGTCTACAACACAACTGTCTCCCTTTACCAAAGTGGTGCGTGGAACATTTCAGAGGATCCTCATCATGTTCGGTGACATCATTAGGGTCCCACCACTCTCACTTCTCTTTTCGACCCTCTGACACGCGATACATCTCCATGTGTCCACATCCATTCTTAGAAAAATCCAACGGTCAGATCTTTCTCACATCGGACGGTCATTAAAGACCCAGAGATTCCCCGAAGGAATCTTGTTCGTTCATCGGGACTTAGCCACATGCTAACGTCTCGACAGTATGGTTGGGATTTATCATGACAAGAGTCCAAGTTCTTTGTCAACGGAACTCTCGAATCCTCTATTTTTCGAAATGAGTAATCTCTCAACACGTGGCCATCTCAAATCAGATGGCCCACGACTGCTCCGGGGTTTCCACCATGGAAAGTCCTTATCCTTTCGGGGTTTTGGGCTTCCAAACACCGATGCGTTATAACTCCCATTAGCCCTCCAGGCTAGACTCGTGGTTCACATGACCTCCCCTTATATGACCACAGTCATACCTCCTATCGGGGTTTCGGAATTTCCAATACCGAAACACATATGTCCTCAGGATTCACGAAACGTCGAACCCCAATATGCCGATGGGCTCCTGATCTAGACCACGTGTCCCAACTGATGGATGGCTTAGATCATTCCCGAGACTTTTACCATGAAAATTCCCGACCTCCTTCGTGACTCCCGGTATCGTGATTCCCGATTTTCCGAAATGGGAAATCTCATGACATGTGTCCTCTGTTTTTCGGACGGTCTAGATCTATTTCGGAGCTTTCACCCCTAGTATCTGAGGTTTAACCTTCAGAAATCTCTCTATAGATCCTACAGCTGATGGGTTTTTTGGCTGAGATCTGACAGCTTAGACGGTTTCTAACCAATTCGGAATTTCGCGTATCGCGATTTCCACATTCCTGTGTATTTCAAAAGGAATTTTAATTCCTATGCACATTTTTCTAGATCTGATAGTCACGAGGGCTCACCTTCCCTCCCGAACAGATCCTAAGGTTCTAACACCATTGGTGTAGAGACTTGTCTCCTCGTTGCCATAGACCACACCAGCTGTGGTTTCACTCGTCGCTATACTTCCTGAGCTCGTAAGCACGGTCAAGAAACTACTTGACACTCCAGAACAAACCAATGTCCGAAATTGGTCCTCCAGACCCAATTTCCCTTCGCATTCTCGGTCCAAAGACCGCTCCACTAGCCCATCCAGGCTCAGTGTCGAAACCTTCGCTTTGATACCAATTTGTAACACACCCATTTCGGAATTCTGGGCTTACTCGCGCTCTGATACCCATTTGTACACACCATTTGTACAAAGCTCATATAGATATCATATATCCCATGCATTTAAACAATTAAACACATTTAAATCAGAGTAAAACATATCATTACTACTATAATTAAACAATCCATATAATTCCATATTAATTCATATACACAACGGTAACATTTACAGTAGAGACATGATAAAATGTGATAAAACATAGTTAGACACTTATCTTGTAACAATGGTGGGATCCACCAACCAAATGTAGGCCTTCCACGAACCTCCTAGCCTTAGACTGCATCGCTCATCAACTCAGTAGTGGGTCACCCCTGAGCTGGGACTAAGCTCCACCCCAAGGCAAGGAATCTAGGCTCAGGCTGAGGTTACAGGGAAAACAGTCACACACAACCACAAAGACAGAATGCTCTCCCAGGAATCTCCCACGCTCACTGCGCACAGACCCTCATTCCCCACATGCCTGTTCCACCCGAGGAGAATGCACCTTCTCTGTCACCTGGACAGTCCTTTAGCTGCTAATCTCCCTTACCTTGGGTTATAGGAACAGACCGGACCAGAAGTCTCCGGGCTCTATGGCATCTACAGGGTTCCTTCCAAGAGTTCTCTCCTTCCCCTGCGCACTCTCTGACCTGGAGGGAGTCTCTCACAGGCCAACAAGCCTCACGCAATCCAGTACTACGTAGTCCCAACAATCCCACGGGAAAACAGACACATGCTTTCCAAAAACTGGTTCGGCAATCACAGGATGGCTTCACAGTCACGACTTTAGAACAGGGAATGCTCGCATAGGCTCGCTCAGCTTTCTAGAACAAGCAAAGAATGTTCCCCGAATTCAACATAGGCTTCTTGTAGGCTGGGGTTACATGCATGGGATTTCTCAGAATCAGACACAGACATTCGAGTCACAGGGTCTCCCGAAGGTTCTCTACAGGAGTTGGGTTAGTCATACTGCTTAGAGCTCCGTACGCATTCATACAATCCGGTGGAATGGGAATGGAATCTTCTCACGGCTCACCTTGGCCATTTTATTTGCATGCACTAGGGTTGACACTTGTCACCCATGGAACTGCATGCGTTCCACCAGCACGCGTTCCTCCCACCACTTGGGAAATCACACATCCTTCCAAAAGGACTTAGGATAAAAACATATGATGCACATATCTTTTGGAATAATATTAAAATATTATTCCCAGGCTTAAGGCCCCCCTAGGCTTAGCCCCTAGGCTCAACATTTAGCTCCTTTCCCACCTTCTAGCCCCTAATTCCTTGCCCACTCTATGGATGCTCAGTCCCCCTTCACTCATTCATCGTGGTCAGTCTACACCTGGCGGTGTTTATATTTTATTAAATGTTCTGCATACATACAAGTACAACAACAGGCTCCTGGCCTTCAACACTTAGGCTCCCTGGCCTAACAACACATAAGTCTCCCACTTATAATAACTTGGCTCACCAACCTATAAAACATAATCACAATTCCTTTTAGAACTTGGTTTACAGCAGGGCTCAGCCTTGGGGACACTACAAAAACACCGATCAGAAAATAGGATGTCTATATTGATTTTAGGAAGAATTTTGGTTACTGACGATGAATTTTTTTTTGGCTAATCTACTTTTTCATTTGCAATTTGTTCCAATTGCTTAATTTTTTTTTTAATGAATTTACAGATATGCAAACAATAAAACAATAGTGGCATTAGGAAATAATAATTAAAAAAAACAAACGAAACTGAAACTGTGATTAATTGAATTACAAACTCTTTGTTTTCTGTTCACAATCCAATTACGACCGCAATAATCTTCTATCTCAGTCCTTGGCTTGAATCATAGCAATACTGTGAATTTTGATGACCACAGAAAGGGCTTCGACGAGGAAATTAACCCTGCACACAAAAACTGCCATCGACTTAAACCTGCACATCATATATGAATCATAGTTTTTATATTTATTATTTTAATATAATGGAATGTGACCCGATGCATATTAGATCAATATATCTATCACAAATACCTCGTTGTGTTAGCTTGGCAAGCACCATCTTCAAAAATCACCATCTAAATTAAAAATAAGTGGTGATGCACTCATCCCATGGATAGATTTAGGGGGAACTTCGACCAACAGATTAATCTTTTGTAATGCAACAAGAAAATCAAGTTGAAACACAACTATGCCTGCAAATAGGTTAAAGCACTTGCTTGAATGATTCTTTGTGACAGTTTCAACTGCCTATATCTGCGTACTTTAGTTGTCAATCGTCCACCTCATATGGATTTTTTTTTTCAAATGGAATCAAAACCAATTGCTTAAAAAATGATGATTAGTTGGCTTGCCTATTATTGGCAACACGGTTTTCTTTTATCCAACACTTCATCTTGTATTAGTAAACAACCAGTACATATCCATCCAATCACGCTTCAGAATGATCGTATCTGCTTTCATATTTGAAATTAACCAGTTGTTTGTTGTTTTACATGATGTGGCATCCGAGAGAGATGGGAAGAAAAACTTTATTGTGGGTCTCTGTCATACACTCATCTCATCCTTCATTTTGGTACAATCGACTGAGTTGATCCATCCCTCTGTTGATTGTGAAAGAATTCCTTGTGCTCATCAAGTACCTGCAACACACACATCCAACCCTTCCCCACTATGACACATCAGAGTGGGAATGGATTATGGGAGTAGTCTCAACCATTGACAGGGATTACAGAATGTTGAATCATGTATCCCAAGAATTTTATGTCGATCCTTGCGCCTATGCTGAATTTTATGCAGAAAGATAATTCTTTTCTCATGCTCACTGAATATCTATATTATACACAATGCTTCATTACACTAATGTTTTTGATGCCAGGATCGTTTGCTTGATGATTGTTACTGGATGCTTTGGAACACTATGCTTCGAAAATTTCATTATATCTAATGATGTGCAGGTCCAATCATACAACAAATCAATTACACTTAATGTAACAAATCAATTTCCCATTGCTTTCATAACTTTGACAGTGAATCTAAGCAACATATTTAAACTTTCCGAACTTTCGTGGCTTGAAGATTTGTTGAAAATAAGACCACAGTGCTCTTACACGCTTTGCAATGAATGCCGAAGAATGTAGATCTGACTTTGATTTTGAGTGTCTGTTTTTCCATTCTCTTTGCATTATATTTTTGTGTGGATTATCAGAATAAAACTAAAACCATAAAAATATAAAACTATGAATAGAAAATACATAAAAATTGTAAAATTATGAAAATTACAAATGAACCTTTCCTTCACTTCCTAAAATTAATATGCGTGCATATTTTTTTACGCTTCACGATAATTTGTTTTCTTCAAAGTCACTTTGACAACAATCAACGAGAAAAATAGCAAGGTCGAGAGGTAAAACTGCACTTTATTTTTGAAATTCAATTTCCTCACCTCTGTACTGATTTTTGTAGTTTACAATGATCTCACATGTTTGATTACAGGTTTAGTACTAACGTTTTTAAGGTTCAAAGACCATCAATTTCGCTGATGAAGAGATTTTTCATGAATAGCAACATTTTTCAGAAAAAAACATGCTTTGAGAAATAGTTTGAAGGAGTTGATCTTCATTATACATTTCATGATGATGTTGTTACACATGTATTTTACATGCTGTTACACATGTGTTACATGCTATTACACATGTATTACATGTGGTTACACATGTGTTACATGCTATTACACATGTATTACATGCTATTACACATGTATTACATGCTGTTACACATGTATTTTACATGTTGTTACTCTTGTATTTGTAACATGTTGTTACTACACCTATTCATAAACCATTTTGCATCATGATATGCTTACCTAAATTACTCCTTGTCAGTACATTGATCATCCCTGTGTTGAAGCCATCTTCCATTGCCTTAACTTTCCTGACTTCACACATGCCTATTCTTTCTTGAGTTGCATACATTCCCTTATCTTTTTCAGCTCATTTTTTCCTTCCTTTTTCCATTCCAGTTTGACTTACAAATACAACCATTCAGTTCCCTTTCAATGATTACATTTCCTTGCCATAAACACTGTTGCTACTGAGATCTTTCATATAGTCCTACCAAATCTTTTTATACAAACTCACGTTGACTGATGTGGGATTCCTTAAGGCCCACATTTCAATAAGTCTTGCCCCATCGACCTCAACACCTTATCTGGGATATAGACTATAGTTGTTTTTGAGTACCTAGAGGCTTGCATGCCTTAATGGCAAGTTCTCTTGCTAGTAATCGTGGGAATACATCAATGTCCCTTGATCATTAGATCTTGCAAGTGGCTCAACATCAACACATCTAATCACACTTCGCAAGATGTACTCGGGTACCTTGACACTCATTGACATCACTGGTGAGTTTGTCTCGCATTGGTTAATGAAATTCATCAATGGCTGGTAATCCAATGATTTCTCTTCATGCTCGACATTGACACATTCATTCGTATGATGATAATTGTAGCATCGGTTTTGTAACGGGTGAACACTATACATTTTCTTTTATGACTCTATCAGTAGTTATAGTAGCATGAATTTATCTGAGAGTACCAGAGTTCCACTTTACACCTTCTACATTTTCCATGATTCAGCAGTAGCAGTTTAGATTCCTTCACTTCCCATGATCTAGTTACAACAACAACAACATTCATAGTTACATTTTCATGATCCTACAAAAGTGACACCTTCCATGTTCCAACAACCACAGTCGCATATTCTCTGATCTTGCAGTTACAACAGTTGTCGCTACAACACCAGTCACATTTTCCCGATCCAGCAAGAGAAACAACTATATTCCTATTGCATCGTTCATAATCATTCTTGGTTAAGTGGAGGTATGTTGTTTTCTAAACTTTAATCATATAATTCCTTATATGTTGAATTGAATATTTTGGAAAATTCCCTCACCTTGCTCCATTTCCTTTTTCACTTTCATGACCCATTCCAAGTTACATGAGGACATGCAACCAATTCAGTTGGGGGGAGGGCGGGGACTATATTCACATTCACTACATATTTACTACCATCATTGTTGGGTATGTGTTATATTCTTAGCACGAGTAGTAGTGTCTGAGCATCTGCATCGGGCGCGTAGGGAGATTACAGGGGGGGTGTAGGGGGCGGAGCCCCCCGCGGGGGGGTTCAAGGTCAGCGCCCCCGATTTTTTTTTTTTGGGACGACATATTTCCGGGACGACATATTACCAGGATGACATATTTCTGGGACCACATGATATTAGGTGGTTTTTAGGCACATGGTTTTTTGCCGATGGTTTTCTATTTTCAGTTAAGGAATTAGGGTTTTGGACTAATCCAGGTCATTGGGTTAGGGTTTTGGATGCCGCTGGCTCCTATATGTATATT
>ML798612.1:149605-163452 GCA_009831015.1 Picea engelmannii | reverse complement strand
GTATATTTAAAGATTTCAACAAAGTCAAATATTACCACCTAGCCTCAAATTCGAATTTCATCTTCAAGCTTTGAAGATTTGAAGAATATTTGGGACATTCATTCAAGCATATTCAAAGAAGAAGATCGTGGAGATTTTGATGGCATATCTTATCCAATATTTGTGAGAGATGTGTGGATGATTTGAAGGGATCATATCTTGTAATAATAGGGAAGTGGTTGAGAGAATAGTGGATCTGTAATTATGATTCTCTTATCTTATCTTAAATACTGCCATGTATAAAAAGAGAGTTTTCTCTCTTCGTTTGGGGGGTATAGATGAGATATTAGACTTAGATTAGCTTGAAGTATTAGAAGGGGATTCTTATCTTTGATTCTTTTATGCTTTGTCATTTGATTCTTTTAATATAATTTGAGATTGATTTATTGTGTGAGCTCACATATGTCAATTGTCGTTCAACTCTTCACATGTTGTATTGTTTTTCCCTTATGCAATTTCTTGATTTCCTATTTAGTGTTTCAATGCTTTCCTAGATTAATTTGATTTCAGAAAATTAGATTATTTTAGTTCTACTTCAGTCCTGCACATATAGTGCATGTGCTTCGTAAGCCTACAAACCTCGGATTGAAAAATTAATAGTTGGGCAAGTACTACAACGGAATTAAACGACAATATTTTCACCTAACAATAAATACATATCATTATACATTCATTTTATACATAAGTTGAATTTCAGAGGAAATATGAAGTAAAGAAGGCCAGATTTCAAGGGAGGATGAAGTCTTTTGGTGATGTGTTCTAAGGTATGTTATTTACAGGTCATCTTACCATTTTCTCTATATCTTTTTTTATAGAATGATTCAGATGGTGAAATTGATATGGTATTGAGAAGACATATCTAGGTACCCGTGGTAAAAAATTTGACTCTTTATTCAGTACAATTTTGGAGATACACTCTGTGGAATATAAGGTTTTTTATTAGTCCTGAAGCTAGTCAATAAACAGGTGTTCCGGGTAAAATAATCATAACTTATTCATAGAAAATCCAGATAAAGTGAGACCAATTTCATTGGAAATATTATGGGCTGCAGTTTCTTGTGTGAGATTTTCATAATTTGATGTTACATATTGAGTGCAGGGCATTCTGTACAAGTTCGCTCTCCTAAATAAACCATAATTGAATAAGGTCTACCATTCTCTCTATAAATTCTTTTTGGGAAAGATTCAAGGAGTGAAACTTGGAGGAGTTTCAGAGAATACATTGAGTAATATTATCTATAGTATCGGAGTATTCCAAGAATTGAAGAATTGCATAATTTTAAGAAATCTCGGGAAGCATTATTAGGTTCTATGTGATGGTTGGTTGATGGTGATGATTTAATGTAAAGTTTTATTATCTCTCATATATTATTCAGTGGAAGGAAGGGGGAAGTATGGAGAGGTCAACCCTCTCTTGATATTGGAGGATTATATATTCCTCTTGGATGTTTATCCCTCCCTTTATATTTGGAAGTTGTAGCTACCTTTGGAAGTCATTACTTTCTTTAAACAATAACTATTGATCATTTCTCATATATTGTGCATGGTGTATTGTGGTGTATTGGTGTAACTCATATACTATTGTTCATTTCTCATTATATATAATTGAATGGTTTAAGTATAAGTTGAAAAAGGTTTTAAATTTCACTTGATACTGATTCACTGCCCTCTCAGTATCAACACCTAGTTCTTTTCATTTGGACAACTTAGAGGGACAACCATACACTTTTCCAGTGAACAACCAGTCTCTCAAGAAATACTTCACCTGAGAAAATCATATTTACCCCCTATAAATATCTTTATCTTACATTTTTATTTTTTATTTTTTTATTTTTTTCATTTTCTTTTGGTTTTTAATAATTATTTTTGAATCACCACTCATTATTGAAGGGAAGTGGATCTTTCACTAACAATAGTTGAAACAATTCAATGCATTTTCACATTAAGTTCTACACTCAGATCGGTTATGATAAGTCTTTTCCAAATCATTTTTTCTAATTTTTGTTGAAGTCTCAAGGAAATACAACTATCTTTAAAACTTCTTACACTATCCTAGTTCTAATGAGATCAACTCAAAGGGCTTCCCCATTCCTGACATGATTTCTTGATTGAAATCTAAATGTCCAAATCATGAATAAAATTATCATTTCTCAAAGAAAGAAAAACAATATCACTGATCAATCCTATGATTTCCTAGTTATGGAATCTTCAGTATCACCCCACTCTCTCTTTACCATGAAGTTTCTGAAAATTTTATAAACAATTATAGAGAGTTGGAATCACTTTAATGTGTGGGAATTGTGTGTAAACCTGCCGGGATAATGAACAAGTCTATTGGCAGCGGGTAAATGCACACATGATACCAAGACAACTTCATCAAGGTACTGAACGAGCCTATTGGCAGCGAAGCAATGTCCGGTTCAAGATTCCTCGGGTATGTTTTTAAATTTATTGGGTATCAAGATATTTTTATCATAGATGGGAAAAGTTTGGATTAGATCGAAGTACTGGAGAGGGTTAAATGACATCCTTTCCTAGGCCATAAACGCCTGCTAGCAGTAGTGGCACTATTAATGGTATTGGAGTTACTTGTATAAGTATCGTTACCCCTTTGATCGAAATGAAATTTTAGATTACAATTTTTGGGTAGAACTTTATTCGATGGTATGCCTGTGTTATTTTTCTGAATGAATGTCAAAACGCTTGATCTATCTTTTAATTGTTTTTAGTAACTATCTGAGTTATCTTTTCCTTGATATAAAGTTATGATGATGCAAAGATAACTGCTTCACCCAACGAGTCACCATTGTTGGCAGCCAAATATTCATGTCATTTCCATCGATATTTAAAACATAGTTTTAATGGAAAAAAAAATTTAAGCTTCCTCTTTGTGTTTGTGAAGACTTCAATTATGATTTATGTTTTGAAAAATCACTTGATTGGTTGTGTGATTTTTAGTTCATTTCTTTCAATAAATCTCTCATTTAGTCTTGTTTCAATTTCATGATTGTTTAAGGATGAAATTGAAACAAGCTTGGTTTAAACACATCATACAGATTCTAAAGCTATGCCTTTTGGAATTAGATGAGTACTTAAAAAACACCTAATAATCTTAAAGAACCTTAAATACCATTGAGATTATCATTTTATGAGTTGTTTCTTTACCATTAGTATATGAGTTGATCACGTTTGGGGTATGTCTTAGTCGTTTTATTCATTTAGGGTTTTGATTATCACCTACCACCTCCACGATCTCTCATGAAACTAAAACCTTGATATAACTTTGAATTATGAATGCTATCCCCTGTTGTCATATCGTAGTCTAATTGTTGTTATACATGATTGTTAACCATGCTCTGAAACAATTACTCCCCCGTCCTGCTGGCTTAAGCTCACATTCATTTCCTCGGTGGTGGTGCTTCGTTTTGGGTTGGGTTGTCAATAGAGGAGGTGGTATTCAATTATGCATGTCCTCTGGTTCAACATTTAATCAACAGCCTTAGTGGTGGTTATGGTGGCCTTCTCCCGAATCCTTAGTTATCAAGTCACCTTTGAAAATGTAAAACTTATCATTTATATAGTGTGTTTTTAGACACACGCTCCTCTTCGCTACTCTTACTGGTATATTATGACTGAGCCCATGGCCCCTGTTGTAAGGATAGAGCCGAATGGATCAAAGACCTTTCTCTCCCATGATGACGTTGTGGATGATCTCGTGGAATTTGGGTGGGTTAAGTTCATACAATCATTCAAGGGATTTAACCTCGAGGTCTCTTAAGCTTTTCCCAAAAACTTCGATGGTACTAAGGCCAAGATAGGCGATTTACAGTTGGAATTCAGGGAGGATTCGATTGTAGAAGCCACTGGATTGTCCTGAGAAGGAGATCATTGGTTCAAGAATAACAAATTCGAAGGTATCCCTTGGCACCTGCTAATGGTTTCCAAGAGGTCGCGCTACGATGTCAAAGGTACAACAATAGTTTTGTTTAAACCTCGATGGCATGGTTTACTGTTAATAATCAAGCAATTTTTCACGTGCGAGGGACGATATGGACTAGTTTTCCTGTTTCATATTCATTTGTTGATGGTTTTCTTAGGGTTAGGTTTAAACATGCCATTCTACCTGCTTAAAAGCCTTCAAAAAATGGCTAGATTTTATCAAAGGAAAAACCTTAATGCACAGTCCAACTTATTTCATCATGGTCTGATTTGAATCTTGGTCATTTCACAATTATCAAAGGTTGGGGATAACTGGAAAGATTTCTTGGATATGAATGGTTTCTCTCCACTCACACCGGAAACCATAATCGACTCACTCCTGCTTTTTGATGAGCCCACTTGCCCTTTCCCATCGACTCATTCTCCAAGAGACCTTCATGTCAAATTGCAAGAAGGTCCTATGTCATTTACCATAACCCTTGTTGATTTTCATAAATCTCCCAGAGGAACACACCAGAAGTGCAATTTTGTTTCTAAAAAATCCTTAGAAGATGTGTTGGGTAAATTGAAGACCAAGGTCCTTGTTTTTCCTAATCCTTGGCAAGATGTGGTTGATTTAAATGGAATTAAAACCAAGAAACAGGGCAGACATAAAACACAGGGAGTTCTAGATATTGATTTTAAGAACAAAAGATCTAGTTGATTCCTTTCCAGAATGGTCAGGAATCGACATCACAATCGTGAAAAACCTATCCCTATTATTGATGTCAATGGCCAGATATTTGTTGATGATACTAGCGTTGATTTACCCCAATACGATTTCGTATCCAATTTGCCTCCTTTTTTAAAGGAAAAAGAATATTTCTTGGGTATTCAATATGATCTCAAAAGGATAATGGAACAGAGTGAACTGCTTGCTACATATCAGACTCGTCCATTGCCTAATCTAGAACCAATGTATTATGAAGTTGTTTGACTGGATCCAAAGATACTATCAAGAAATTCCTTACCTACAGGCATAGTTGAATCAAGTGATTTCTTAGAACTCAATTCTTAAAAAGGAAAACGATGAACTCAGAGCTTGCATTCGATCGAATTCACACAAAGCCAACAAGCATTTCAAAATATTAGGAAATGTGGTTATTAAAAACTCCACCAGTTTCAATGCTATTATAAACTCAGATTTGTCTGATGTTTCTCTCTCAAATTTCTAATTAGTAAATTATTTTCTTGTAATTTACGATTGGGTTTTGTTTGAATAATAAATGAATTCATTTTGATTTTGTTTTTATTTAGACCAGCTACAAAATCAAAGATTCTATAGCTTGTCTGTTAATTTTTTTTATTTTTTTATTATCTAATTTAGATTTCGTTTTCCTTGTCTTAGGTGAACAACCGGTTAATGTGCAACGATTAGTGGAATGAGTCATAGGTTGGGCATATAATGGACTTGTAATTTTCATTTTTTGAAAAACAATGTTTTAATGATGTAACTATTTTGGATTGTAAGATTTCAATAGAATTATCTTTTTGGTTGTTTTGTTTTAGTAAAAGATTATTTAAAAATATCTGTCTCTATCTTGCATGATATGAGGAACAGATTAGGAACTTGTTTAAATATCACTGCTTGCCCAGTGATAGGGGCAATTCCTCTTGGACCATATGATGGGCTTATTGTTTTGAAATTATATGGGAAACCGTTTACTCTTTGGCTTTCATCCTTTGTAGACTATGCAATGTTTTCATTGTTTTCTCATGTAATTTCTAGATGTGAAATATTATTTGTATCGAACTAGATTTAGTCTATTCTGAATATAACCTTTCACATTATGTTTTTCTTTACGTGGTTCATTATATTTTGGTTCTTTTGATATCTATGACTGATCGTCTACCCAAGCATTTTAAGTTTACATCTAATGTTAGGTAGCTGGTAATACCATTTTCGAAGAGGTGGAGTTTCTTTCATTTTCAGTTATTGGACATTTTAAAGTCACATGATATAAAATTATTTGTCTTTCTGTCATCATAGACTTGTTTCGAAATATATAAGACTTCTTTGAGTTTTTTCAGGAAGTATCATTCTTGCTTTTGTCATAGATTTATACCTGACACAGGTTAAGTGGAGCTTATACAAATACATAGAGACGAGTCTAGCTTAGTATTGTTGATCAATGTAAGGTTAGTTAGTTTATTATTTTTTTAATTTGTTGATTTGCGAATGAATAATGATTGCATCATTTAAATGTTGAATGGTTTGTCCATTATCGTTATATCATTTTCAATCTTATTCACTCATTGTTTATTAGTTTGTTAGTTATAGTACTAGAACAATTTTGTTTATTTTTCACCTTGTTTTGATCCATTAGTTGAAAACACTTATTTTCACAAGGCTTTACTTAAACCTTGTAATTGTATATATATATATATATATATATATATATATATATAGTAGTATATATAATACTACTGTTAGTTAAGAAATTGTACTTAATGTGTCAATTGTACCTTTAGTTAGTTCACATCTTTTAGTTATTTTAGAATCCTAGTTGGCTAACGGAGCCATAAAACCCATCAGGGTAGATCATTCCAAACGGCTTGAGTTAAATAGACAACCCCAATCCAGATCTTCCCTTCTTGTTGGTGGTGTGTCAGAGATGCTTTCAAAAGTTAGTTATTTCATTTTTATTTTAGATTAGATCCCTATATTGGCCAACGGTTCCACAAAACCGTCAAGGTGAGTCATCCCAAACAACTTAGGTTACATAGACAACTTCGGACTGGGCTTACACTCATAGCTAATGGTATGTTTACATATTCCTGTCAACAAATGGCACTAGAAGGAGGGACAAATGGATATTAATGGCATGAGGGGGTCGAAAGACACCTCCTAATAATCACTCCCTAGTTATAATGCATAGTTTCTCAGACTCCATGTTTATGCTCGAGACAACTACTACACCTGAAGCCCATCCTATTATTCTTGTTGAACCTGCAACACTGCTTCTTCAGGGAATTGATGTGAAATAGATTATCTAAAATTCATGTCAATCAATAATAAGAACCCAAGGCACTTTGGCCAAACTAAGACAGTTTGGTGAACAATTACATCAAACCCTTTATTTTTTAAATCAAGAAGAATATACTCTTTCCACTGGCACACCCAATTACGCATTGCGTGATATCTTGGCTGATCCATCAGAATCACTCATTCTAGGTGTTGGGGGATCTAGACATGCTCCTTCACCACACAACCCTTCTCTGCCTCCTTCAGGAGGAGAGTCCTCGGACGAGGACAATTCATCATATAAATCTTCTCAAAACTCTAACACTTCATAGAATCCATCTTTAATGGCTAATCAAAATAACCCCGCCAGGACTTGGCTTGAGAAAGATGTTATGGTAGTACCAGGACCCAAACATCCTTTACCTAAACATTCAGAAAAATGGTTACCTAAGTTTGATCCTGATTCTAAGCAATCAACTGAGGATCATATAAAACAATTCACGTTGGATGTTAGGCTTAGAAATTTTGAACATGAAGATGTCGTTTGTAGGTTATTTCCCTATACCTTCGAAGGAAATTCATCCACATGGTATTTCACACAACAACCCCAAACTATTATTTCCTGGGATAAATTTGAAACATTTTTCTTAGAAAATTTCAGGGATGACAAATATCCAGAAGTTCTAGTTATGGAATTATCCAACATGAAGATGAATCCCAAAGAAAAAAGGACTTAAATAAGAGATCCCTTACACTAAAAAATAAGATCCTCGCATATTCCATGCCTACTAAAAACTTGATTATTGCTTACTATGCTAAAGCTCTACATCATAATATAACTATGTGGGTTAAAAGGTATAAGAAAAATACTCTATTAGAATATTTTGAAGAGCCAATCCTCATTGATATTAGGTAGCTGGTAATTTGAAGGATAACACAAACCCTAAAGTTGAATCAACTTCTTCCTCTAAGAAGAATATAGAAATTGTCACTAAGCCTCCTTCAAATAAGAAAGAGAAAGAACCATTAGATATGGAGATCTTACAGAAATATTTTCAAAATTTATCTAATCAAGTTATAGACTTGAAAAGATCTGCAGAGGAAGGATCTTCAAGTAAAGGAAATTATCGACCACTTTTTAGAAGACCACTTCCAAATCCTCCCAATAGATCAAACCCTCTAGTTGAAGGTATGATTTTAGAAGGATTACACCATTCTATACAAACCATATTGTGCATGTTGACGATTAAAATCTCAATGAGGAATTTCACCCACAAAGTATTGCTAAAGCCTTATTATTTAAATTATCCTAATAATATAATACTAGTAGGTGGGACCCCCTTGTAGACTGGAGGCTCGAAATATAGGCATATCACACATTTTTCTTTTGTTGTTTCGACGCTGCTTACATATTTCTATATGGTTGACAATGCAGTCTTGGTTTCTTTTTGACATAGTAACAGGTGGATGATGCATTTTATGAGATGTTTATGCAATTCAAAGAATTATTATTTATGTTATGATGGGAATGTGTTTATAGTTTCTATGACTTAACCATGTCACAATTCGTCTTGATCAACTACCTGGCCACATATATACAAGAAATATGTTAGAAATAACATAACCGAAACAAAGAAAAGAAACTTATGAAAGGATCTATGTTTGAGTTATGTTAAGGATTATATGCAAATGGAAAGGTAAAAGAGGTTAGTGTTAGTTCTAATTGTTATATGGTTGGTTCGTGGCTATGAGATTTTCATTTGATTTATTTTAGGCACATATAACATTGCAATACATATGGTATGGCATGGATCTTGGCAAAGGATTAATGTGTGAATGTTTTAGGTGGCGCATTGGGAAAGGAATATCGTCGTAGATTTCAATGGTTTGAAAATTGATTACATGGTTTAATGCATTGGTGAATGTTGGTTGTCTTGTACTTCGGAATTGAATAGGATAGGAGATGGAAGAGACGTGTAGTAAATGCACATCACTCCATACTCCCCCCATCGGTTGTCACCCTAGTTTTGTTCCTTGCTGCATTTCGGTCTGTTGCTGGTTAAGCTACACATTTAAAGCTTGGGAAGAGAGACGCTCAACCAACTCGCCCTTTTAAGCTCTTTGTTATAGGTATGGTTCTTTTTCACTCCATCTATGAATTATGCTCTGTGTATGAACAAACAATGGCTAAATAATGCTTGGGTTTTTGTGCTCCTAAGAATTTCAACTATGTAAATGCATGTTATTTCTCTCTGAGATGACTATGTAATTGTTCAGATTGCAAGCAAAAGAATTGGTTTTTGGTTGATTTGTGCATTCACCGGTTGCTCTATTGGTTAAAATCATGGTGGGTCTCTATGGATAATAAGTGAATCGGTTATATATCACTCTGTATTAATGGTGGAGGGTTTCGCTCTGTGTATTATTGTCGGTTGCTTCCTCACAGTTATGAGTATAACCTTATCCAGTTGCATTCAAATTTCTATTTGGTTGTTGTTTATTTTTCATGCCAGAGTCATGGTCGTGGGCTCATTCTCATTGTCTTGGCACCAAAATATCTCAATAATTGGTCTAAGGGTGGCCATAACGTTGATATATATCGTATGGTTCTAGGCTGATATAAGTTATGCCTCAGTGTTAAGTTTCCTCAAAAGTATTTTTGTCAAATGGTTCAGCTCTTAAGAAAATAGATAGAGGTTATATCTTTGTGTGTTCTTGGAAACTTCCATTTTTCAGTTAACATTCACCTCTCCTCTGCAAACGTAAAACACACTATGTGCATCAGTTTTTTCTACCCTACCCATCATTGTTTCCTCTATGACTAACTGTTGTTCCATTGCCCAGATTGGGAGTTATAAGGAGACCCAGTGGCTTACTACTGTGTCTGTATCGAAAGGGTTTTTGCCTATGGTTGATATGTCTTTGAGGAACTCCAGTTCTCTAGGCTATTGATGAATGAGAACACTATTGATTGTCTCCTTGTATTTGTTTTCGACAGAGCCCAATTTTAAGCCTGCAACTGTTCTTTCTCCTTTCAGGCATATTGTTGGTTGTCAAATATTGGTTTATCAAGTGGAGTGGTTATGGAATTTTTCTGTCAAGTCCCTATCCCGTCTTCCTATGATTAAATTGATCAAACCGTTACAAATTGGGAACAAACAATAATATGCAGTCGAAGGCTGCCTCCTTTTCGTTATACTTCCATTCATTGTTTTCTTATAGCATGGTCTTAATTGAAAATTGGAAACACCTGTGTGTTTTTCTAGGCCTTATTAGGGTTATGGCTAATTGCGGGTTTTGTGGTGACTGTGTGTATTTGGCTATGTTCTTTGTAAATATATTATTGAATCATTGTGCATGTTATAAATGGTTACATCGACAATGATGAGGCTCGGGTTTTATGTTGACTGTGGTTTCGTTGCAAAATCTTATTGGTTGATATGATAAAGAATGTGTGTAATCAGGCATGTTTTGGAAGTCTGTTCTATTTGGAAAGGGACCTATGTAAATTTTAATTCGGACAACTATTGTGAATTGGTAGGCAATGGATGTTTACTATTATAGTGATGCATTATGGATAGAGTTAGAACATATTGTTGTGTGTTTGTTTTTTTTAAAAAAAGGGGGAAGGTAAAGAAATAAAATATCAACATTTTCTTAACAGTACTGTTGAATGGAAAGTTGTTTCGATTATGAGTATGTTGAATGTAATGTTGTGTTTGTTTAAATGCTGGAACAACGAATAGTTTGATACACAGTAATTGTTGATATGGCATTTGTATTCATTTTATTGATTTTAGTACATAGTTATGTTTTACTTGATTTGTTTTATGAACAATATTCGTTATTTCCCTACCATTCTCTCACTTTTCCGCACATTAAAAATCCCCTCACAGTTCCATATTCACTATTCATGCCCTGTTCTTAAAATTAAATTATAATTAAATGAAAACTCTATATTATAGAAGTTGAAGGATGGAACATAGATGAGTTACAATTGATATTGTTTGTTATTACAACACAATTGATTGTTTGATGATTTGTTGAGCAGTAACCATGATCTATTCCCTTTCATTTTATCACTTTTCACTAAATACAACGCCTCATATATCCCAGAACCCTTATTCAACCATTGCTCATTGACAATTATTAAATGATTTTTATGGATTAGATTGCATGAGTCTGATGTGTTGCTGAGCCAAACTTTGTTTTATATTTAAAGAGATGTCATGTATGGTTTGTTGAAGAAACTAGTTGCTAATAAACGTTGAATACATGAATGCATTTCTTCAACAGAGGAAGCCATGGCCGGAATAATAGGGGAAGATGAAATTGGAATAAGGGCCCTAGAAGGCCAAGGTTTTCGATACATTTTGATGCAGATCCACAAGAGTTGAACCAACTATTCCAAGTTAGGGTTTTCAACTGGATTGGACAAGGGGTGGTCCAACCTAGTCCAGAAAGGCCTCCTTTCTAACCCCCACATGTCCCTAGTATCCCAGTTCCCCCTCATGTCTCATTACAACCTGAAGTCCCTAAAAATGACAGATGGAAAGAGATTGTCTACCCGATAGTTTTCCAACATCGTGGCTGGCCCAATTTGTCTCTACCTTCTCCCCCTCCATTGGTTAACCCAATTGTCCAAGCTTCCCCTGCACACTCACCTGTATAGTCTTCCCATGCAAGAAAGAGGCTAAAAACTAAAGCCTGCCATGCACCTAATAAAGGAAAAGTTGTTGTTGCCCCCTCTTCTCCCTCAAGTGACTGCCAAATCCATTTAATACTGCATGCACTTGAGAGATGATTGCCCTCATGTTATTAGTGAGATCAGGCCTAAAGGCTCCACACAACCTAAGGAAAATTCAGAGAAATCAAAGGGAGAAAGTAGCAACAAAGAGAAAATTTCTTCCTAGAGTGGAAAATATGGTTTTTGAGTGTATTTATTTATTGACTGTTGAGAACAATTGACTGTTGAAGTTTTTTGGACAACACAATATTTTTGGATATTTTGGATATTATTTTTTGGATATAGTTTCAAATATCATTGATATTAATTTTCTAATTATGAGAATGACGATGGGATCCACAAGGAGGGATGTGTTTGATTGATTGAATAATTGTGTTTATGTTGTTTAGAAACTAAAGGGAGTCATAAGGGTTCCCACCTACTAGTTATTATTTATTATAGACCCTTCTTATTATTTTATTAAATTCCCCCTTAAACTAAAATTTAGTTGAGTTTTAGTTAACTTAACTAAAAGAGGTAGTTTAACTACTTCAACTAATTCTGATTGCTTAAAGGAAAAAAGAGAAGGAGGAACACGAGGAGAATAGAAGGAGAAAACATACTAAGTTATGCTCTTGAGTTTTATTGAGATAGTTCAGTTTTCATTCATTATTTAATTCATTGAAATCCTAATTCTCTTTTATGACAACATGGTCCTATTGTAGACATCAAGATTCAAGGTTGAATTACATCATTCAGACACTTGTTTTTCATAGGTGTTGATCTATCTTTGATAGTCTGTGTAGACTTGTCTGTTTGTGAATTAAATTTCATGATTGATAAAGGATATTGTGCAGAGTCGAGTGAGAAACAATCTATGGCAAGTTGATCCAGATTTTAGCGTTCAGTTTTTTACTTTCTATCAGAAGTTCTTTTGTATGGTTTTCATCGAAGACATCTAAGTTTGACTTTGGTCCAAACTTCCTCAGGGAATTTTGTAAAGAGAACGATTCTTTTGATTAATTGGAATGAAATAAGCGATTTCTTTCTTCCTCATATGTGTTAATTATTGACTTGGTATTTTTTCTTCTGTCTCTACATTTACTTTTTCATCTGTTATATTTAGAAAATTACATAAATATTGAATTTTTCAGCAATCTTTTATTTATAAGAAAATCAGCCTAAGACCTTGTAACCAATACTTGTGGATTAAGAAACAATTTTTTAGGCTATAAACATAGGGTGATATTCTCGCCTGTCTTGTTTTATCCAAGAAAGATCTGAAAATTCTTGAGTAAGATCAATTTATATATTTTCCTCAACAGGACAGAGATGCTATTTTTGTTTTTGTCCCAGCTGAACCTCAAAATGATGCATAAAATGAGGATGAAGAAACACATGATGAATGAGACTCATCTCCTCCAGTTTTTGGGCATCTTTCAAACAATATTTTTCAAGCTAGCTTTGAAAATGTCCATAATAACCATCATCCTTATAATAGTCATATTAAAAGTCAGTCTAAAGATCAAAACAAATCTGCACCTGAAGAAAATAAGGATACAATATCAAAACAATCAAGACAAGTTGAAACATCAAAAAAAAATTCTTTCTTCAATCTAGACTACAATCCCATTGAGGATATTAAGAGATTAATATAAAATATATTGATTTACGAGATGATTAAGTTTCCTCCCATCAAACAGAAAATGTTACGAAGCATAGCCAATAACAGTAAAAAGAAAGATCCTCTAGACAAAAACTTGGAAGAAAATAACATTAATAAAAGAAAGGATGTTGTAGACAAAAAGGTACCTGAAGACTATAATAAAAATAAGGATACCCCAGTTAAAAGCGTAGGAAATCTAGATAAAATAGCCTCCGATACAATAGATAAAAATGAGCAGACTTCTTCTCCCACACCATGAAAAAATGTACCACCATTTCTGTTAACATTTGAAATCTTCAACAAAAATGTGCATAATTGTATGGTGGATTTCGGGGCTTCATCGAATATGATGCCTTTATTGATTTGTCAAAAGATCAATGCTGATGTTAAACCTTTGGATTTGAAAATCATTCAGCTGGTGTTAAGAACCAAACATCAATATAGCATATAAAAACCTCAGAAAAAGTACTCAA
>ML798612.1:120963-144319 GCA_009831015.1 Picea engelmannii | reverse complement strand
AGTGGTTGGTGATCTTAAATATGTATTGATAAGATTATCATCTAACCCAAAAGTGCACCAGGTAATCGACATAGTAGTCGTTGATATTCTATAGGTATATGGCATGTTCCTAAGTAGATATTGGTATGAGCAACTGCATGGTTACTTTTCCACATATTGGTCTCACTTATGGTTACTAATAAATGGTCAGCTAAATAAGTTTAGAATTAACATGGAACACTATCTGAAATACACTGTTACATATCCATTTTGTCCCCATTGTGAATGCATTATAAAGTCAAGGTATGAACACTTTCTTTGGGAATTTTGTGGATAAACTATCTACTATTGCAAAACCGAATCAACAATATGAAATATCAGTCTGCACTTAGGTATCAACCTCTAAACATGATGTAAATATTGTAAATAGTTGTGAGAATGATGAAATTTGATCTTTATACTTTGATGGGTCAAAATAACATGAAGGAGACAGTGTTGGCTGTTTATTAATAGACCCTAAATGTAATAAGACATTCATTTCTTGTAGATTAGAATTCGATTGTACAAATAATATCGTAGAATATGAAGCTCTCCTATAGGGACTCAAGAAATCCATTGACCTTGATGTCCAATGATTAGTGGCATTCGACGATTTTGAAATTGTATTCAAATAGGTGAAAAATTTTATTCACTGTCTATCTCTTCACCTAAAAAACTACCAGACTGAAGTATGGAACTTGATTAATAAATTTCTCTCTTTTAACATAAGTTCTATTCCTAGATCTAGTAATTCTTAAGCAGATTTGTTGGCAAATGTAGCATCAAAATTATTACCTGCTGAAGACTTCTCTCCTAATTCATTTTATGTTGAATTAATGTTCAGGCCATCAATTCTACATAATATCACCAATTGGAGGGTGTTTGACGATGATCAACAGATCACAAATTTTATGCATATGGAAGATACTTTTCAAGATGTTGTAATTGATGAAAACACTCATGACGAAAATCTCCACGATTTTTTGGTAATATTTGATCCTTGTTCGACTGAAAGATCATATGACATGGTAAACTCTGTCCCAAAATATGTCGTTAGATTATAATTTTTTTATAATTTACACGACAAATTTAGGGGAGTGGTTAGCTGTAAAACGAATAGTTCTTCGCTACAGTGTGAAACTGTAAATTTAGGAACGCTAGATAACCCTCAAAACATTAATTTGGGCAAAGGGTGTACTCAACAAGAAAGATATGCATTTATTAAATTTCTTAAAGAATTTAAAAATGTATTCGCTTGGAAATACAATGATCTAAAAACATTTTATTCGAACATAATACAACATGTAATCCCCATGAAGCCTCAATCCCAACCTTTTCAACAAAAACTAAGGAAGATGCACCCTAAGTTAGAACACACAGTAACAACTAACAACTAAGATCATCTGTTAATAACTAAGATCATCTATTAACAACTAAGATCATCTTTCTTGTCCGACACACCTAATGGGTGTCCAACTTAGTCCTGGTAAGAAACAAAAATGGACAAATACGAATCTGTGTCGATTTTTGCAACTTAAACCAAGCCTCTGATAGAGACAATTATCCCATTCCACCCATGGAACAGATCCTACAACAAGTATCTGGATATGAAAGACTTTCGTTATTAGATGTTTTTTTGGGATACAACCAGGACCAAATGTCTCTATCAGATCAACTTAAAACTACATTCTAGCCCCCTTGGGGCACTTATGCTTATCATAAAATGCATTTCGGACTAATTAATGTTGGGGCCACTTTCTAAAGGACCATGTATATCAATTTTCGGGGAATTATAAATAATTCAATGGTTTTTTTACTTAGATGATGTTACCATCTTTTTGAATAACAAAAAATATCACTTATCTCACCTTAGGAGTGTGTTAGAACATTGTCATAAGTATGGTGTTTCATTAAGCCCCAAGAAATCAATTTGTGTTGCTTATAGGGGAAAGCTACTTGGATTCATGGTATCAAAATATGGAATTATTATAGATCCAAAAAGAATTCAATCCATAGCCAATCTTTCCCCTCCATTGTCCAGAAAGGCCATGCAATATTTTCTTGGTAAAATAAATTTTGTCAGACGTTTTGTTCCTAGTTTTTCTGAGATGGTTAGACCCCTACAAAACATGATAAAAAAGGACACTCTCTTTAGGTGGAGATCACAAGAAAACCTGTATTTTAATTCCATTAGAAAATCTATAGCAGAAGCTCCATCCTTGATGAGTCCTGATTTTTCCAAAAACTTTACTCTCTATACATCCGCGTCGGATAAATCATATGCTGTTGTACTCACCCAAAAAAACAATGATAATAATGAAATCCCCATTTCATTTATGAGTTGTGCCTTTAAAGGAGAAGAATTAAATTATCCCATAGTCGAACAACAAGCCTTTGTTGTTTTTAAAGCATTGAAACACTTTAGACCTTATCTCTTGAAATCTAGAACTAAATTCATTGTTCCTTACCCCGCAGTGAGAAATTTATTAGTTCAAAAAGAGCTTGGGGAAAAGAGGTCTCACTCGATGACCTCTCTTCAAGAATATGATATCGAAATTAAACCAGCAAAAATTGTTAGGGGTCAAGGTCTTTGCAAATTAGTGGTTGATTAAGTTAATATTCCTGACAATGAACTAGTAGTAACATATGAGATGTTGCCTCATGAAACACAAATCTGTTGTGCACAAACCATGTCAAATTCATAAATTAAGTTTTATTTGACACATGGAACTACCCCTCAAAATATCAATGACAAAAATAGAAGAGAACCAAGACTTAGATTTACACCTTTTCAATTAATTATTGATGTGCTTTTCAAAAACAAATTTGATGGTGTATTGCTACGTTGCCTAGAAAAGGAAGAATCTGAAAAGGTATTGACTGAATTACATTCAGGTGATTCCAGAGGTCACCTTGGTGGTAAAAAAACCGCTCACAAAATATTTAGAGATAGGTGATATTAGCCCACGTTGTTTAAAGATGCTCACGCCCTGGCCCTCAAATGCACAATATGTCAAAAGACTGCAGGACGAGTCAAGAAAGTTGATTTCGCTTTGCATCCCGTTACAATTGATACACCATTCTAGCAATGGCGTCTGGATATCATAGGGCCAATTAACCCAAATTATTAAAAACAACACAAATACATTCTCACCACAACATATTACTTTACTAGGTTGTCTGAAGCCATGCATTTAAGAGTAGTCAAAACTAACCAGGTGATTTCATTCTTGAACTCTCATATGATCACATGTTTTGTGATACCGAAATGTCTAGTTTTAGACAATGTTTCTTATTTTTACTCATTGGACATGAATGTTTATGCTTTAGAAAAAGGAATCAAGTTAAAATATTATGCCACCTATTACTCCCAAGGTAATTTCCTAGCTGAATCAATGAACAAAATTTTAATTAAAATTCTGAAAAGAACAATGTCGAATAATCATAAAAATTGGCATGTTTCCCTGTATAATGCACTATGGGATGACAGGGTCACCCCAAAAGCATCCATCAGTAACTCCCCTTTCTTCATTGTGTATGGAAGAGAAGCTATCCTCCCTTCCAATGTCCTATTACTTCCACTTCATTTATCTCAAAAGGTTCAGGAGGAAGAATGTCCTGCCTTGGAAAGTCGAATAAGCGCTTTACTTAAACTTGAAGAAACCGGAATGCAAGCTAAACAAAAATTAGATTAGCATCAATAGATTGTTAAACATTGGTTTGACACAATTTCATCCTCCGATAGAAACTTCAACGTAGGATATCTTGTCCTCAGGTAGGATAAAGTACATGAGGATAAATGGGAACACACCAAGTTTCAAAATCTATGGTTGGGACCATTCGTTATCGCAGAAAAATTGGGTCCTAGCTCCTTTCATCTGCAAAACTTAGAAGGAAAACCACACACTTTTCCAGTGAATGGGAAGGACCTCACAAAGTATTTTGATTGATCAAATAAGATTGAACACTCTATAAATATTTCATGTATTGTACAATGTTTTTTTCTTTTGATTGTTATGTTTAAAATTTTCTATTTTTTTATCTGATTGAATTATTCTGATCCAAGAAAAATTGTCAAAGGGAACATTCATTGGGAGAATTATAAATCAAAAGAAATTTGAAACAGTTCAAATAGTTTTCGATACTAAGGTTCAGCTCAGATAATTGATTTATAAGTCAGCTGAGTACGCTGAAATCCTAAACGGTCTTTTTCAGAGTATTACCCCTTAAACATGTCAAGATATTTGGGAATTACGATTATCTTTAGACTTTTTACACCATCCTTTTTCTTAAAAGATCACTTTTAAGCGCTTCCCCATTCTCTATATGATTTCTTAACTAAAATTTAAAATCTCTAAACCATGATAAAAATTCCAGTTCTGAAAGAAAATAAATAGTGATCAATAATATACATGTCCTATAATCAATCTCCAATATCACCTCCCTCTCTTTTTCATTTACAAAATATCTAAATTATATCATTATAAATGACATAAGAGGGTTGAAAACACTTACGTGTGGGAAATTTGTGTAAACCCATCGGGGTACTGAGCAGACCTACTTTAGTGGGTAAATGCACTCATGATACCAAGGAAACTTCGTCAGGGTACTGAACATGCACGCTGGTAGTGAAGCAATGTCGGGTTTAAGAGATAACATGTATGTTTTTATAAGTCAACTTTATATGGCATTATATATCATGAATAAAAAACTATTGTATGGGATTAAAGTACTTGAGTGGGTTAAATGACATCCCTGTCAAGGCTATAAATGTCTGCTGGCAATAGTGGATCTATAAACGATATTGAAGTCATTTTTATAAGCATCATTACCCTTCGATCAAAACACACCTTTAGGTTATAATCCTCTGTAAAATAATTCTTTTTTTCTTATTTTCTAATTATAATAGTGGTTGTTGATGATTGAAAATGTCAACGTATTTCCACCCACAAAGTGTTGCTAAAGCCTATATTATATAAGACTAAATAATACTAGTAGGTGGGACCCCCTTGAGCTATTGAAGATCAGATCTACTCATTTTTGATGTTGTGATGATGTGTGACACGGTTTACTTGGTTGATAGGATATTGTTGTTATTGGTATGAGTTGAGGTTTGGAAATGTTGATCCTTTATGTTGCTACAACCTATATATCATTTCTATTTGTTCTCATTGCACTTGCATAACAAACATGTTAGTAAATTTTTTATGAAGGAAAGTTTTGACAGAGGAAAATCCTAGAACTGATGCAAGGGAAGGGAACCTAGTTCTGCAAAATCACACATGAATGATTTGAAAGAAATGAAAAACAACTGCAAGGGAAGATTCTAAATCTAGCCTAACTATACTACATGCATAAAAATACTTGTTGATTGTTTTTAAGAAATTGGTTAGTCTCCATGCTTATCTTGATGATTTGATCATATGTGTCAAGGGGCTGATAATTACACCAGAATTTTAGGTGTTGCGTCATTTCCAGATTAATTTCGTCTTGAGCACTAACTCAGAAATTTTAAAATAATTACATAGACAATGGTTTTCCTACAGCACTAATAGTCCTCGCTTGGAGTATTGCGAAGGACCAACGTGAAAAGGTTATATTGCTGATCAAATTTCTGTATATTAGTAGCCTAGTTCTGTTTTCAAGTTTTGAGCTTCCTTTCTCTGCTCCACAGTACTTTGATTATGTTTTTTTTTAGTTGATTTTTATTTTCTTGCTGCGTTTTATGTCTTTTTTTTTTTACTGCTGCTATTTCAATTCTTGCATTATTACTTCTATTGCAATTTTATCTTTATTAGTGTTTGGTCAAGATAGAATCTTGGATCAATTCTGCCATAGTAACACTCCTACAAAGCATTGTTAGTTAATAAAAATCAATCTTACACAACTGTTATGATTTCTCCTCGGAAAGGCCCTTGAAATTGTTACATTTTTCCACTGCTGTCTTACAAGGAATTGGTTATTTCCCACTTCTTCTTTCCATTTCTTCATCCATTGATATCTTAAGAGAGAGGCTATAAATATTCCTCCTTAAAAGTTAAATGATTATGCATAAAGTAGTAAAACCCCTCATACTTAACACTTTCCATGAATTATTCCCCATTTCCTGGTCATCTTTCCATTAAATCTACTCCCTGCCCCCTGTTGCATAATCATTCGAGTGATGTCTTCTTGAGATTACTGTTCTTGGTCTGTGGAACCATGAGTTCTAAGTTCTAAATTTGTTACAATTTTTTTTTCCTGTGGAGTCGCCAGTTTGTTGACAATTGAAAACGTCAACATATTTTCTCCCACAAAGTGTTGCTAAAGTGTATATTATATAAGACTAAATAATACTAGTAGGTGGGACCCCATTGAGATATTGAAGATCAAATCTACTCATTTTTTATGTTGTGATGATGTGCGACACAGTTTACTTGGTTGACGGGATATTGTTGTTATTGGTTTGAGTTGAGATTTGGAAATGTTGATCCTTTATGTTGCTACAACCTATATATCATTGCTATTTGTTCTCATTGCACTTGCATAACAAACATGTTAGTAAAATTTTCATGAAGGACAATTTTGACAGAGGCAAATCCTAGAACTAATGCAAGGGAAGGGAACCTAGTTCTACAAAATCACACGTGAATGATTTGAAAGGAACGAAAAAAAACTGCAAGGGAAGATTCTAAAGCTAGCCTAACTATACTACATGCATAAAAATATTTGCCGATTGTTTTTAAACCCTAGCTAACAAGGAATGGCTATGAAATTGTGTTGAATCACATGATTTATATGTATATGGTTGAAACGTTGGTGGCACACTTGGCAAGTGGTATTGTAAATGGTCATGCAATGGGTAATGGAATTATGTAGCCGATATACATATGGTACATTTGATAGTTTGAATGTTGATGGCACATTTGACAAGTTAATGGTGCTATTGGTTATGCAATGGATGAATTACGTGGGATTCAAATTGTTATGGTGTAAGTCATGCTATGGTATTTTAATATGGTGATAGTCTCGATACATGTTGATTAATAGTGTTAATGGAGAATTGTTGGCATGTACTGTTTGAGTTAATGAGGTATGGGTGGAGGTAACGTACATTTACTGCACATCACCTTTATCCTTCCCGTTGGCCGCCACCCTAGTCAGACTATTGTTTGATCTTGTTGTTGTGTTCACACTCTGGAATTTTAGCAAGGTGAAACCGCTCGACCACCTCTCGTCTTAAGGATTTCGATTAACATGTATGTTCTTTTTTTTGGCCATTCTCGACTTCACTCTGGTTATGAAATGATTACTGGCTCAGATGTATGGGTTTTTGTTTTTCCTAAGTATTGCAACTGTGTGGAATTTTGGTTCTTGAATGGAAAATGGATGGTTCTTCCTGTAATATTTTGAGTTTGTAGAAGTTATAAGTCTTCCTGGTGATAGCTCTCTATTACTACTGACTTAGTTGGATTTCTTTTTGTTGTTAGGTTTCTTGGCCAACTGTCCCCATGCATGCACATCACTTGTCCAGTCTCTGGTTTTTTATGGGTTTAACGGCTGAAAGCATTCTTCATCACTACATTTTGTTCATTTGAGAAATGGTCGATTTCCTCACCAAAAGCCATGAAATGGCTCTCCTGTTCTTACTCAGCCTCGTCATCACCTCAATGCTGGGGCAGTTTTAAGAACCACAAGGGTTACACCCTGTGTGTGTTAAGCTTTGCTATCGATTGGGTTGGAGCCTCGCTCCTCTGTGGTATCCCTCCTATCTTGGACTTGACATATATCCACAAATAATGCATGGTCCCCTCTGTGCATGCACTCCTAGTATCGGGGTTTGTCACCATTAAAAGAAGTTGGCTCTATCTTTCCTGTGTTAGTCATAATGCAAATCGTTAACTCTACAAGTCCGAGGGTGACATGGATCACCAGCCTGGCCTGTAGGGTTTACCACTTGTGTGTTGGATGGTTTTATATCACCGATCATTTTGAGTACAGACCCATCTAGTTGGTTATGTAAAAGTCGTGTTGGTATGACATTTAGTTACTGTCTCTATGATTACAACGATAAACCTTACATTTTCAATGGCACTTCTAAAGTTCACAGTCACCCACCTAATGTCAAATAACTCAATAGTGTTGATGGAAGGGCCTTTTCCCCAATTCGATTGAATGCATGGGTATGCATAGCCACCACAACTTGTTCAATTGATTGATTTCCTACCACAGTGGCAGATTGTTGGTTGTTATACAATCACTAGTATTTTCACTTATGATGTTTTTGATGATGGCTGACATTGGTTACAAGTTCTTGGTGTTGTTCACACATGTCGTGTTCTGTGAGTGGTGTTTTGTAAAGTAAAATAATGGGCATGATAGATATGGTTTTGTTTGGGGCCGAATGACTACTAAAATGGATAACTATAGAAAGTATGTTCCCTGCATATTTGTGATTGTTGGTTGTATGGACCTAAGCGTGCATGGCATAGTAGATCATGGGTTAATAAATACAAGCAATATTATAGCTTAGCATGATATAATGAGTTATCATCGTGGCTATGTGTTTGTTGTGTTAAGTGGAATTGCTGCACCAAGGAGTTTTGTTAGCTGCACACTATTTGTAGTATGGATAGCTGGTTTTTATACTCAGGGATACCTATAGAGTTTTAAGCATGCTAATTATTTCAATTTACCACTGTTTAAAGCAAGCATGCTCTTGATAACAATCGTGTTGGATAGGTGGCCCAATTTTAATTCATATTGAATTGTTTTGTTTTTATGGCATAATTACATTGCCTGGGAAAATTACTCCTACATAGATGGTGTCTAAATGGTGGTCGTTAGTTGTATGATTAATTATCATCTCAGGCGTGACAATTTGGTCTTAATTATTGTGGCTACTGCATATATATGTGAACGAATATCATCACATTTTTTATGGGCTCTATTGCAGTAATAATGACTTCATTATTATTTTGAAAACATGAATTTGAGTTGAGTTGTGGATTGAATAAATACATGGCAGTAGTTATGTGATTGGAAATGGGTATTGTTGTTAATTTTTATCGAATGCAGATTGTGTAGATGAAGGGAACAAAGTCTCTTACAAATTGTATGGAAAACTTACTGTTTTTTAATGGCACTGTGTTGGATTTTTTATTAATGAATAGTAAACTAGTTAAATGTACATGAATTGTTATTTGGTCAAATGATTGTTGGTGGATGCATCTTTTCTTACTGCATAATGTTTTATGGATTGCTTCATTAATTCCATGAACATTAAACGTTATCTTCCCTTTCCATTATCTCACTTTCCGCTAATTACAAACCCTTCACATATCCCATATTCATTTTTTTCACTCCCTGTTCTGATATTGATTACAACCAAGATAATTTATGTGTTAGGTGGATGAAGTGGCAATGCCTTGAGTGGATTGCAGTGAGGCTTTATTGGGTTTATTTATAGTTGATTGTTGTTGTCATTGAGCAGTGACCATTTCTTCTCCCCTTTCATTATATCATATTTTCTCTCAATACAAACCCCTCACATATCCTAGAACACTATTTCACCCCCCTGCTCGTTGATTAACATTAAAACAATTTGTAAGGATTGGATTGCATGAGCCTGATACATTCTGAGCCAAATCTATTTCATATTTTTAGGAGTTGTCATGCATGGTTATTTAAAAGACTATTTTCTAATTGATTACACATGCATGATGAGTTTTTTTAGTCGAGGAAGCCATGGTCAAGGAAACAGAGGCAGAGGTAACTGGAACCGAGGCCCAAGAAGGCCCCAGTTCTCTATATATTTTGATGTTGATTCAGAAGAGATTGGTCAAATGTTTCATGCAAGATTATTTGACTGGATTGGGTAGGGAATAGTCCGACCTAGGCCCGAAAGGCCTCCTTTCCAAGCCCCACAAGCCCCCAATATCCCTGTACCTCCTCATGTCTCCTTACAACCTGAGGTCCTTGAAAATGATGGATGGTAGGAGATTGTCCACTGGGCAGTCTCCCAACATCGTGGCTGGCCCAACTTGACCTCTCCTGCTCCTCCACCTTTGAACCACATTGTCCAAGATTCCCCTAACCACTCACCTGTGAAATCCTCCCATGTTATCAAGAGATTGAAGACTGAAGCCCACCATGCATTTGATAAAGGAAAATCCATTGTTTCCCCTTCTTCACCCTCTGTTGATTCTGACAAATCGGTGTCTTCATGGATGCATTTGAGGGATGATTGTTCCCACATGATCAATGAGATAAATCCTAAAGGCTCTGCCTAGCCTAAGGCAAATTCAGGAAAATCAAGAGGTGACAGCAACAACTAAGGAACGGTTGCATCACAAACTAGGAAATATGGCTTTTGAATTTTATGTTATCTATTGTTTTATGACAATTGACTTCATGGATTTTGGACAACATTTTTTATTTTGGATATATGAGTATTATTTTGAAATATTTTCAAATTTCATGAGATAAAATTGCCAAAAGTAAATATATTGAGGGGAGGCACAAGGAGGTGTGTTTGCTTAACAAATGGTTATGTTATATTTGTTATGATTGTTATGAACTAAAGGGAGTCACAAGGGGTCCCACCTACTAGTTATTATTTATTTATGACCCTATTATGATTATTACTTTTTCCCCCTAACTAAAGTTAGTTGAGTCTTTAGTTAGCTTAACTAATGAGTTGGTTCAACTACTTCAACCAATTCTAATTTGTTAAAAGAAAAATAAAAGGGAGGAACAAGAGGAGGATAGAAGAAGAAGCATGCTAAGGTTTTCTCTTTGAGTTTATGTTGAGATAGTTCAGTTTTCATTCATTCATATATTCATCACAACCTAATTCTCTTTTGTGATAGAAGGGTATTATTGTAGACAACAATATTCAGGGCTGAATCAAATCATCCAGACACTTGTTTTTTAGAGGTGTTGATCTATCTTTGATAGTCTGTGTAGAATTGTCTGTTGTGAATTGATTTTCATGACTGATAAAGGCTATTGTGTAGAGTCGAGTGGGTAGCAATCTATGGCAAGCTGATCCAACTTTTAGAGTTCATTTTTGTTTTTTTTTCAGAGGTCCTTTTATATGTTCCATCGAGGATGTCTAAGTTTGACTTTGGTCCAAGATTTCTGTATGAGATTTTGTAAATAAAATGACTCTTTGGTGAATTGGAATGAAATAAAGGATTTATTTATGTCTCAATTGTCTTGATTATCATCTTGGTGTATTTACTTCTGTTCTTAAATTGATTTCAACAACTGTTATGTTAACAAAATTACATAAAAAGTGAATTTCCAGCAAGTTTTTTGTTGATAAAAGACTAGCCTAAGCACTTGTAATTAATATTTGTGAGTTAGGATACTATTCTGTTGGCTATAAACATAGGGTGATATTCCTGTCTACTTTTATTTAGCCAAGTAAAGTCTGAAAATGCTTGAGTAAGATCAATTCATATCTTTTCCTCAAGAATGGTAATCTTCTATAAATTTGAGCTAATCTCAATATTGTGTGATCTTAAAGTGGATTTGTTTCAAAGCAACTTAAAATTATATCCAAGTCTTATTCTTCTTCCCTGAGATGAAAGTTTGACAATCTAGAGATAACTACTTCGCTCAGTGAGTCGCCATTGTTGGAAACTCAACTACCATCTCGTTTTGTGTCTCATTGACTTTGAAATACAAAATTGTTTGTTATGCTCACTGCCTAGTATGTCTATACATGTCAGCTTGATTATGTTTCTTGTGTACAAAGGTATGAGTATTAGTGTTAATTAGTCTTGTTTGGATTTATACTATTTTTGTGATTATGAAGGTGTCATTTATATATCCTGTTCTCTCTCTTCAATTTCATGACTCTAAAGCATGAAATTGAAGTCGCTTTGTCTTACAGATCGTTGATTGAACTCTTGTGGTAATCTCCCTTTGCATGAGTTAAAGATGATTGTTTTCTTTCTTTGATTGAAGGTCTAACTAAAAAGGTTCTTGAACTATGTTTTAATGGAATCCATATGAATTATGTTAAAAAACTAAACATGACTCATGACCTAAAGGAAAACTGAACCCAATATGAAATATGTGAGATCATTTTAATTAAATAAAGCCTAAAACTATAAACTAGTTAAAACTCTTAGCAAAGCTTGGTTCTATTAAAACCTCCCCTCTCTAAATGGCCTAAATGCATCTCCTAACACTTACCATTGTCATATCAAAATACGACATTAGGTAATGTTCACTTAATGAACTGACCAATCAACTATCCTATGAATTATTACCCTGCAAGTGTATTGATGTTATCAATTTCAGGTTAGTTATTCGTGACAAGTAGCGAGGTTTACATGAGTTTAGTGGATTTGAACCTTTTGTCATTTGGTTTTTAGGAGATAATAAAAAATAAGAGTGGGAAATAACGGTAGCACCTCCTTAATTCCTTAAACATTGATTTATCATCAGGTATGCGAGATCATTCTCTTCAACTGTTTATGGGTTTGGTTTGTTGCAAGAACAAGGTTCTCTTTTTGATGGACATTGTTTTTCTGTCTTCTAGTTCACCTCCTACGGGTTCATGGCTCATGTATTTAGGACAGAGTTGAATGGATCAAAAGACTTGTTGTCTCATGAAAACATGGTGGATAGCCTGGTTCAGTTTAGTTGGGTGAAGTTTATCCAATCCTTCAATGGTTTTAACCTAGAAGTTGCTAGGACATTTTCCAAGACGTTCGATGGAACTAGGGCCAAAATAGGAGATATTTAGTTACAGTTTATCAAAGAATTAATAGATAAGTTGACCATTTTGTCTCAGGAGGGTGACCGATTGTTTAAAAACACAAAAGTAACGGACATTCTATGTCATTATCTGTTAGTGTTTAGGAAATCGCACTACCATGTAAAAGGTATGTCGATAGAATTGTTTAAAACATGTTGGCATGGTTTACTATTGATCATAAAGAAATTTATCACCTATGAAGGATGCTACGGATTAGTGCTCTTTATCCACATATGTCTGTTAATGGTGTTTCAATGATTTAGTTTGAACTTACCCTTTTTCATGATTAAAATCATGCGAAAGATGTCATAGTTTTATCAAAGGCCAAACCCCGAACCCGAATATATCTTATTTCACCACAATTTAATTCGCATTTTGGTTGACTTCCATTTGGTTAGCACATGGGACACTTGACAAAGTTTTCTAGTAAGGAATGGATTCCTACCCCTGCAAATTGATCCTTCCACCCACTTAACACAAGGTACTAAGGAACTTATTTCTCGAAAAACTTTGTCTCATTCACTTCATGATTTTTGAAAAGAAGTTCAAATCCAAAACAACTCTATCATCTTGCCTGGTGATCAAATCGAGGTTTGTTCTATGACTAGGATGGAATCCAAAAAAACATGAATTTATGTTGAAGAAACCTTTATAATAGGTCGTTAGTCATTTGAGAAATGAGTCGTTAAATGTTTTTGGTCATTCACAACCTCCAATATCAGTGGTCAATGGAAAATTTAAAGGGAAGGGAAAAAAAAATAGGCAGGAGGTATGTGATATTGATTTTAAAAACAAAAGAAGTGGTCAAATCCTGTCAAGAATGACAAGGAACAAACATAAACAAAGGGCTAATCTTGTTCAAACAATTATAATAAAAGATTTAAACTTTGTTGAGAGTGTAATCCTAGACTCAACAAGGGATATCCATCCACAATATGATTTAATTTCAAACATACCTTCGTTCCTTCAAAACTGTGAGGGATTCGTAGGAATCCATAGCGATTTAAAGGCTATGATGGCATAGGTAAAGATCCCAGACTCAGACTACAAGCAACCTCTCCCAGATATGGAACCTATATATTGTGATGAATGTTTAACATGGATTCAAATACACTAAAAATACATCCCATACTTGAAAATGCATCTTATCCAGTTGTTGATGAAAACTAAAGATCTTGAAAGAGAAAATCAGGATTTGAGATCTGAATTGCAGCGAACTCTTCCTCGGGCAAACAAAAGATTCAAAAAATCTGGGGATATCATCATTAAGATTTCAACTAACATCAATGTTGGTATGAGTTCAAAGATGCACAATTCTTCTTTTTCAAATGTTTAATTTGGTAAATAAATTTGTGGTTTGTTTTTATTTTTGATTGGTTTGTTATAGTATGATTTGTTCATTGCTTTTAGATTAGCTACATAATCAAATATTTTGTAGCTTGTCTTAAATTAGTTTATGAGAATTTTAATTAGAATTTTTATTTTATTTTTAGGTCTCAAGAAAGAACATGAAATATATTCTATACATTGCTAGCTCATTAGAGGATCATGAAATATTTCGGATTTGAAAATAGTTTCTGTTTCAAACAATGAAGAAAGTATTGTTTGAAAATTGTTATAACAAACTCTTGCTAAGTTGTTATAAACATTATTGTTATAAGCTCAAGTTAGAATTTGGTTTTAAGAGAATCTATTTTGGAATATCTATCTCTATCCCGTGGGTATGAGAAGTGGATCAATTTAGTGTTTAAATACTCTGTTAAGATTTGACATGAAGGGATTGGAATTTTGGAGAATGGACTACTGTTGATTTTAAAGAAGGATATGAATGGAAATTTTACTAAATGGATTTTGTCCTAACAGTGAAGTGTTTTAGTATGAGTCAGTCATATTTCTTTTCATATTCTTCTAAAGCTCAAGACATGTGTTGATCTAATTAGCTTTGATCTGTTTGTCATTATATGCCTTGATGTCTTTCCTTTTTGCTCATATAATAGTCTCTTATTCCAATTTATTATATGTATGACATATCATTTATAAGACATATATATTAATGTTTTGAGTTAATTCATATGTTTTGAATTTGTTATAACCAATTACAGTGATTCAAGTTTTTTCCCTCTCTATATATTGAATCATAATATGTCATATGGGATCATATCACAAATTGTCTTTATGTCACCTCTAAATAACTTATGAATCTTTTAGTTACTTGAATTTCTTTGGGTAAGAACACGAATCATGCTACGTTGTAATTTGCTTTCCATAGATTTCTCTTTTGAAAACAGGTTGTTGGAGCATATCTCACACAGGAAGACATAATTACAATTCGATTTTGGTTGTTGATCAATAACAGGTTAGTTTGTATTTTATTAGTTTAGTTTTTTTATTTTTATTGAATTAATGAGAATTAACATTTAAGCTTAAACCTCTTTGTCCATTTAAGTTATATCATTAGAATTTGCATTCATTCCTTTTTTGTGTGAAATTTCTTTAATTAAATTAGTAATTAGTCTTGTATGTTTATCTGGTACTTAAAGTTTGTTTAAGAAATTAGTTTCAAAAGGCTTTACACAAACCTTATATATATATATATATATATATATATATATATATATTGTAGATTGATGTACATAAATGTTTGCAACATGTTTATATCTAATGTTAATATAATGTACATAGTAGACAATTACATTAGTTATTTCATTTTTAGTTTAGATTAGATCCCTATATCGGCCAACGGAGCTGCAAAACCCATCAGGGTGAGTCATCCCAAATGAATTAGGTTACATAGAAAACTTCAGAGCCGACTTACCCTCACAGTTGACTGTGTGTTCACATATGCTCGTCAACATGTTGTAGTCTCCTTCTAGTTGGTGCTAGAAAACTAAGGGAGTTATAGCTTCCTTAAGGTTGGAGCCTGAGAAACGAGGGGGTTGTAGCATCCTTCCAGTTGTAGCTGGAAAACAAGGAAGTTGGTGCTTCCTATGAATGTACTTATTTTGACATATAAGAAAATGATTCCATGATTTTCTCCCACATTGGGTTTCCACGTAAAATACTAGTGTATTGTGTACTTGTGTGGTTTCTTATTGTTCACTGCTCATTTATACTTCTCATGATGTTTTGGATGATATTGATGAACTTCTCATAAAGTTAAAAAATACATATTGTGGTTAAAAAGTAATAAAAATGGTAATATTGATTATGTTGGTTGTGGAGCTTGATTATCTTCCTAATTCAGAGGTATTTGTTTTCATCCATGTTTATACCCCATGAATACTTTACGCCTCGGAAGAATGTACACTCCTCCACATGGGGGAGTGTAGGGGGGCTTGCCCCTCTTGTGGGGTCCCGGGGCAAGCGTGCCCCCGACGGGGGTTTGGGGGAAAATGTTCCTCGATGGGGGTGTTGGTTCTAAATTTTTCACTTGACTACTAAAGGACAACGATATGCCACCTCAAGTGTTGGAATGGTTGTTTTTTTGGTTATTTGATTTTGTTGCTCAGTTGGACGGTTGGTTTACCAAGACAGTAACATGATTGGGTTGGAAAAATGATATGGATCATGGTCCTCCTTGGCTAGTTGACTACCAATGAAAGAAAAGTGAGATAATAGAGGTAAAATCAAAGGGAAACAACAAACCACTCAATGAATAATCTGTTGTAAGAAGTTTAAGTCTCAAAATATCATTTCAAGGAATAAAACATGTATCTAAACACAATTAATCACGTAGGTTGCATTAAAAACAAATATTCACCAAAGCATTAGTTGTTTACATGTTGCATATTAGTAAAGATAAGTTATACAATAGCTGAAGGAAATGAAATGTGCTTCACACAAATAAAAAACTGCATTCAAGATAAGATAAAAACACATGAATATTTGGACAAAATGCACTGTCATCAAGAGTATATTCACTAGGTAGAGAGCTTTAATCCATGCATAGAAGAGGTTCAACCAGTTTGATGTATTGATATTCTTTTCCCAAGAAACGAACTCTCAAAACATACAAAAATTACATATTTATCAAAATTGTAGAGGATCTCATCCATTTGAAACTGAGGCTTAACTCTACAACACCAGTTGTAAAACAACTTATTAACTTAACTAAAACACTTATGGAGTATATTAATGTATACTTCGAGCTTGACCTAATAAAAAATGATTGGTTCTTATCACATATAAAATACCATTCATTATGCCTTAATCTAAAAAAGTCTTGCAATTAAACAACTGAAAACAACTACTAGCAATAAAACTAGACTAGTGCATGCGTTGGAGAAAACTGAACTCTGAAAATAATAATTGGGAGTGACTGAATTGAACTCTATATTGAGTACTAGTGTACACGTGCACTACTAGAGGCAACTGAGATTGAACTGGGTGTGTTGGTAGCTTCTTCAAATTATCTCCTTTAGGAAGAAACAGGTCTTTTGGTGCTTCTTTTGGAGCCTTTGATATTTCTTCTGTAGCCTGGAGTAGAGTTTATCCAATTCCTGATTATGGTGTTGCAAGGTATGGATTTGCAACTTCAGTTTATGCACCTGTTGGATATCATCAACCTTCGCTTTTTTGACCTTGATCTGTTTCTTCTTCATTTATTGCTCTGTGTTAAACTTGTTGTGCTCAGCTAGTGCTCTGGTCCTAGTTCTCATATTGTAACTCTGTACAACTTTAGGCTCTTTCCCTTTATCTCATTTTGTGGACCTATGGACTCTCACAGTGTCAGCTTCAACTTCTAGATTAATGTCTTGAAAACTGTGACATGGATCCCCTGCATGTGGTGAGATGCCAATAGAGTCTTTCTCAGGATCCAAACCATAATCTTGTATTCCCTGCTGACTGGAGTTTAAAGGATACTCCTTTTTCACTGTCAGAAATGGTGTTTATGTAGCCTCCTTCTCACTAGACTTTGTTTTTTCTCTCTTCACTATCATACCCTTTAACACATTTACTACCATTTCCTCCATGCTAGTGAATTTGGGACTGTCATCATCCTCAATCAGAATTGGTTGGGGGTCCTTTAGTGATGGTTTGAATAGAGATTTGGATTTCATCCTTAACTAATTCATACTTCTAGTCTTTCTATTAGGTTTTCTTGGAAATTCAATTTTTTTCTCGCCCTTCCTTTTCCTGTCTTGTCTGGCTAGAGGAGATGTTTTAGGTGGAGCTTCTACAGGAAAAAACTTATCTTCAATCACTTCCTTGATACGCTAACCAGGTATGATCTTCCCCTTCATTCGAGTCATAGGATTATTAGGATGCTGCTCGATGGGGGTTTTCTGGTCTTCCTCTGAGTGGTTGGACAACAAAGATCTTTGTGGTGTCTCTAGTGTAGGTGGGTGCACATTGGTAGATTTTCCACTCTTGTTTTCTTTCCCCTTTCTTGTAGACGACCTCAATTTCATGTGGGGGAAATTCTCCATGGGGGTTTCTAGTATTTTTTTTTAGGGGATGCATTTCTCGTTTTAGGGGCCTTCCCTTTGCTCACTGTGGTTTGGACAGGCTTCATAGAGCTCCCAATATCTAAATAAAAACTAGCCTCCTCAACTGCATCACCCTTTGTTTGTGGATCAGGGACCTGCTCCTATTCCTTTAATCTTGCGGACTTCAAGAAATAGTTTAGGGCATTTCCAGCTCCTCCAGAGCGAAATTTACCAATAATTTAATCAAACCCTGACAGTACAAAATTCCATGGGAGGATTCAGGGTGACCTTCAACCCTCTTTTCCATTTTGGTTAGACTCTTAATAAGGTAGTATGGTAAGTTAAGCTCTTTGTCTCCACTTAAGTGCATAATAAAACGAAGGTGATAGCAATGAATGATGTTGAATCGACCCTCAGTTGTGATATATCTTTGTAATGTTGTTAAGCCCCCCTTCCATTCATCCTTTATCCATTCCATGAGAATTCCTTAGCTCTAGTCAGGGTCTTGGTGCTCGGGGACCAGGAATTTGTTGTAGAGATCGGGAGGCAGCTTTCCCTTCTTGAACCATCGTTCTCCACAGACAAGGAAGGCACAAGTTGCTCCAATAAAATGTTTTGTGACATGAATCCGGGTATCTCCCAACATGGCATGGAGCCATAAAATGTCTGCGCGAAGAGAAAATCCAAGCCTGTGTGGTGCCATTGAAATGCACACAGGAAATCATACCACTCAACATTTACGAAAATATTTTTAACTTCGAGTATGGCTTCGAATAATTCCAGGACCTGTGGCTCGGTTCTGTTCAATTTCCATATTTCTCTAGGAGGAAACATGCTGGGTAGAATATATCTGATGGTGAAAATGAAATGAACGTGGATTCCCTCACATCGAAACCGATTCTTGTGTGAAGTTAATCCTCCATTCTGGCTGTAATGGTCATGATGGACTGGTACAATTATCACACTCATAAATGATGATGTGCTATGATGAAACTGAGTAAAATATGGTGTGGAAGTGTTGGTCTATGATCATGCATGTATGCAAGCAGATTTCAAACGATTGAAAAATTCAAAATAACATATTAAATTATAATTGATTTAAACATTAGCACACCAATCCTCATTTGCAAGAATAGCCTCATTCTTGCAATCAACTCTATTCTGCATATAAAACTTGGTTATACATTCCACGATCTGAACCTATGAAAAATTTGATGACAATCATTTCAAACCAAATCAATGACATGAAATCATCCCTCAAGAAAACCACCAGATGGTGAAAAAAACAAAACGATAAAGAAAAGGTAATAATGAAAATGAGTTATTCAGCAATGAGGGACCAACATTAACCAAGAAAAAATGAATGACCCTTGATGGAGGTATAGGGAAATGAGAAAGGAGGGATAGGGATCCAGACTTAGGTCTCAACAGGGGGTTCGGGGGTGAAGCCCCAGAAGGAAAAATTTCCTTGTAAATGTATATTTTAATTTCATAGTAAATCTGGACCATTCATTATAAGGTCGCACATCTCATGATAGAAGTTATGTTAGGGTTTTTTTCCCTAGAAGGAAACCCTATTTTATGAGGGAAATGTATTGTGGCTATGTATCAATGTGAATATTGTATTTTGAGTGAGGAGAATGTGAGAGAAAAAAGAGGAAGTTACAGTGGGTGTGATGTAGGTTGTATCCCTTCATTTGTGGGATAATAATAAAGGAAGGACTTGGAAATTTCTTTGGTGGATGTAGCCTGCACTAGGCGAACCACGTATATCTGTGTCTCTATTGTATTGTGTATATTTTGTGTTTTATTTCCACATTTGTTTTATTTTATTGCTTCGCGATCCTGTTTTACTAATAGATTCACCCCCCCTCTAATTATTCCAATAGATTCATGTGGGTTCCATTTAATTGACACAAAAATGCAGGTGAAATTTGAGGATTGTGGGTTGCGAGAAGTCAAGGGATATGAGGTGAGGAGGTCTCCTACATCCACATTCATAAAAAATGACCAAGTAAAGGAGGAGGTAAAGTAACTTTGTAAAAAGGAAAACTCGGTAAGTAAAAATAGGTAAGGTGAGTATAATTACTTATCCAAAATTCCAAAAATGGAGGGGAAGAATGGTGATAAAATTCCAAAAATGGAGTTGGGGGCGGGGGGGTAATGGTGATATCTCGAGCATATGAACTCTATTTTTATTCTATAAAATGTTGGATGAAGATGACAGATAAGGGTATCCAATGAGAGGATCATCACAACAACTTTCCTTCTTTTTGGTATTTTTATATTGTTAAAAACAATAAGCATCCTTGTTGGCTTCACTGAAGAAGAACTTGCAACATCATGAGTTGATTCTAAAATTAAAAAAAAATTGATGGGTCTTCATGATTAGTAGGTGAGGGTTATATTGGACTTTTAAATTAAAAAATTTGGGTCTTCATTTCAGATAGAGACATAGTTTCAAGTATGGACATAAATCACCTAGTTGATGGGTGTCGTGAAAACACATCAACAACAATGTTCATGGGCCTCTTCAAGGAGACATCCTCCTTTGAGCATAGCTCCAATACAATGAAAAAAACATGAAAAAACAATACATATCCTCCTATCTCTATAAATAGTTTCTCTCTACAAAAAAACACTAACATTTTGTGGTCCTATCACTAATGATTATCAACCACTAAGTGTGTCTTATTTAATAAAGGTGACTCATTTTCATTGGGTAACTACATGTGAAACCTTATTTAAATAATATGGTCTCACACATTAATTACTAACTCCTAAGTACCCCAAAGTGGGGAGGTGAGGGTAGGGACCTAACAAGAGGTTCACTAAACAATACAATGTTGAGACCATTATATGGGTGTGAACCAACAAACATATATAAGAGTTCATATGTTTATAAAACATTTTATTAATTTAATAAGTATTAAATTTCCAAAATAATGGCTAATTGTTGTGCATTTATATGTATAAGGGCACATGCACATGATATATTTGTACATCCTTACATTGTTCCCCCATACTAAATTATTTTTTTTGTTCTTGTTTATGATCATGATCATGGGCATAAGATTATTTATATTGTCATGTACTACTAGCTTGTTTATTGGTGACATCGAGACATAAGTGAGATTGATTCCTTCATGTTTGTATATTTTTTACATTGAGTATACATGTGATCAAGTACTTGTATATTATGTATGACACTTCTGTAAATGTGTTGAACCTGCATAGAATAGATCTAGCTAGAAAATACTACACAAATTTGCAGAGAGAAATTGAGAAAGAAGAAGGAGAGAAAGAATGGAAGAATTCTCATTAACTGTAATGAATAATGAATAATTTACACATGATATACTCTGTATAACTCAATTAATGCGCACTGGAGGAGAAACAATGCGCCATAGTGGTGGTATAGAGTGATATGGACACACACCAATAGTTACAGGCGTGAACTGCCACCTAGTATAGTTTCTCAGGTAGTTACGAGAGTGAACTGCCACCTAGCTGAGTTAACTAGTGAACCATTCTTCAGTTAACTGACTGAACATAGTGTAGTGAGGAGTAGATCAAGGAATCAAGTTTAATATGCCAGTCTGGTGATGATCCCAAGGAAAGTGCACATTAGCATGGTGATGATCCCAATGTTGCATGGTGACAAAACCAATGCAACATCTAGACTAAACTCAACTAGTCAAACTATAGTGTCAACTAAAGAGAATATTCTCCCCTAAAATATAGGATATTGGATAATGACTAATTATGACTGATAAAAAAGGAAAAACCTTAGGAAAAATAAATCCTAGGTGTGTGTGAAGTAACTCCAACACCCCCTCTGAACATCACTATGGTGAAAATAAAGAATGGGCACCAAAAATAAGGCCATGTTAGGTACCCAAATAAAAAATATGCACTAAAATAAAGTGAGGAAAGAGGGAAAACCTCGTGGGAAAAAAACCCCCTCAAGGTACAATGTATGTAAAAATAATAACTATAGTTGCTAGGTAACTGTGTCCTTCACTCCAAGACGAATTCGTAGAGAATGAAACTTCTGCTCAGTGAAGGTCTTGGTGAATATGTCTATCATCTGTTTTGAAGGACATAACTATAGGTCAATGATATTCTCATGTAATAAGTCCTGGATGTAGTGCATGTGGATCTCCATGTGCTTCATCCGCTTCCTCTAAACTAGATCTCTGTAGAACTTTAGAGTGCTCTGGTTGCCACACCAGATGACAATTGACCGATGAAATTGAATGCCCAACTCATTGAGAAAATGATGTAGCCACATAGTCTGAATGGTTATGTTAACTACCCCTCTGTACTCTACCTCAGCTGAAGATAGAGAAATGATAGCTAGCTTCTTGCTCGACCAACATATAGGCCCAAAACCAAGATTGAGTTAGTAACTAGATGTGGACTTGTGATCAGTGTTATCGCCAACCCAGTTAGAATTAGTAAAAACGATGAGATCTAATGTAGAGTCTATTGTATAATGAATCTAAAAGGTGATGATGCCCTGTACGTATTGAAGGATACACTTTGCAGCCTTCCAATGTAGCTCATGTGACTCTTGCATGAACCTAAAAACTATGCAAACTACATAGGAGAGGTCTAGTATGGAGTGTGTGAGATACAACAAGCTCCCCACTAGCTGTTTGTACAATGTGCTATCAACCAATGGAGTTTCCTTGCCATCCTCAATTTTAACTCCTGATAGGAAAGGAGTTGGAGCAGTCTTGTTGTTTGTCATGTGAAATCTCTCAAGGAGATCTCGTGCATACTTGGCCTGAGATAGTTTGATGCCTGATGCATCCCGGCCGATCTCGAGTCCAAGGAAGAAGTGTAGCGGACCCATGTTCGTCATTAAAAAAAATTCATGTAGAATCCTCTTGACTGCAACAATCACTGAAATCGAGCAACCAGTAATCAACAAATCATCAACATATAGAACTAAGAGTAGAAGTGAATCAATTGTCCTGATCATGTAGAAATTCAGGTCTGATTTACAACATACAAAGTTCTGAGGCAACGGGTAGGAATCCATCATGGCATACTATGCCCTCAGAGCCTGCTTGAGGCCATAAAGGGACTTCTTCAGTCGATAGACCAAACATGAGTCCTGCGTAAATACCCGGGGCTGATCCATATA
>ML798612.1:69895-120913 GCA_009831015.1 Picea engelmannii | reverse complement strand
GAAGTAACTCCAACACCCCCTCTGAACATCACTATGGTGAAAATAAAGAATGGGCACCAAAAATAAGGCCATGTTAGGTACCCAAATAAAAAATATGCACTAAAATAAAGTGAGGAAAGAGGGAAAACCTCGTGGGAAAAAAAACCCCTCAAGGTACAATGTATGTAAAAATAATAACTATAGTTGCTAGGTAACTGTGTCCTTCACTCCAAGACGACTTCGTAGAGAATGAAACTTCTGCTCAGTGAAGGTCTTGGTGAATATGTCTATCATCTGCTTTGAAGGACATAACTATAGGTCAATGATATCCTCATGTAATAAATCTTGGATGTAGTGCATGTGGATCTCCATGTGCTTCATCCGCTTCCTCTAAACTAGATCTCTGTAGAACTTTAGAGTGCTCTGGTTGCCACACCAGATGACAGTTGACCGATGAAATTGAATGCCCAACTCATTGAGAAAATGATGTAGCCACATAGTCTGAATGGTTATGTTAACTACCCCTCTGTACTCTACCTCATATGAAGATAGAGAAATGATAGCTAGCTTCTTGCTCGACCAACATATAGGCCCAAAACCAAGATTGAGTTAGTAACTAGATGTGGACTTGTGATCAGTGTTATCGCCAACCCAGTTAGAATTAGTAAAAAGGATGAGATCTAATGTAGAGTCTATTGTATAATGAATCTAAAAGGTGATGGTGCCCTGTACGCATTGAAGGATACACTTTGCAGCCTTCCAATGTAGCTCATGTGGCTCTTGCATGAACCTAAAAACTATGCGAACTACATAGGAGAGGTCTAGTATGGAGTGTGTGAGATACAACAAGCTCCCCACTAGCTGTCTGTACAATGTGCTATCAACCAATGGAGTGTCCTTGCCATCCTCAATTTTAACTCCTGATAGGAAAGGAGTTGGAGCAGACTTATTGTTTGTCATGTGAAATCTCTCAAGGAGATCTCGTGCATACTTGGCCTGAGATAGTTTGATGCCTGATGCATCCCGGCTGATCTCGAGTCCAAGGAAGAAGTGTAGCGGACCCATGTTCGTCATTAAAAAATTTTCATGTAGAATCCTCTTGACTGCAACAATCACTGAAATCGAGCAACCAGTAATCAACAAATCATCAACATATAGAACTAAGAGTAGAAGTGAATCAATTGTCCTGATCATGTAGACATTCGGGTCTGATTTACAACATACAAAGTTCTGAGGAAACAGGTAGGAATCCATCTTGGCATACTATTCCCTCAGAGCCTGCTTGAGGCCATAAAGGGACTTCTTCAGTCGATAGACCAAACATGAGTCCTGCGTAAATACCTGGGGCTGATCCATATAGATCTCCTCAGAGACATCACCATGAAGAAATTCATTCTTCACGTCCATTTGATGGAATTCCCATCCCTTGGATACTATAATGGAAAGTGCCAATCATATGTAATCCATATTCTCTACTAGAGTAAAGGTCTCATCATAGTCAATGCCATGCACCTATTGAAAGCCTTTGGAAAAAAGCTTGGATTTGTATATGCTAATCTATCCATCCGCTGCGCTCTTGGTCCTGTAGACACATCTGCATCTGACAATTTTCCTCTCAGAAGGAAGGGAAATTAGGTCCCAATTCTAGTTCTCGAGGAGGGAGTTGTACTCCTCCTACATGGAATATTCCCAAAAGGGATTTCCAACAGCCTCACCATAAGACTGTGGATCAGAAGACTGAACTAAGAAAAGATGCATGTAGGGAAATGGTTCAGTGGAAGTGATTGCAAAGGAGGCTCCTTGAAATCATATCGAGTACCCCTAGTATCAACTAGATCACCAACGAGATCCCTTGCATCCTAAAGAGTAGTATGTGCCCACTTGGGCCTCTCCTATGGCTCTGCAACTACATCTAGATGCTCTGAATCTGCATCTGACTATACTAAATCTGTATCTGAATCATCTGAGTCCTCTGAATTATAACTCTCATCTGAGGAAGATTCGGCATGTGCATTCTCATCATCTAGGACATGTGGAAGAATGAAGGTGTCTGCTTGCGGTTGCTGAGGTACATGTGAGACACTTTCCTCAAATTGGACACTTCACTCAATGATGAGCCAGTCCGAGGAAAGATAAATATGTCTATATCTCTTCACACCATTAGGGTATCCAAAAAAAATACACTCAGTGCTTTGTGGATCAAGTTCCTTCCTCTTTTTAGAGGGAATTCAGGCCCATGCACGTGAACCGAAAATACGAAAGTGGTTCACTTCTGGTTTGAGGCCACTCCAATCCTCGTAGGGGGTATTATCCTTGACATATCTATGGGGATATCTATTTTGAATGTATGTTTCACAATTAAGTGCTTCGTCCCATAGTCTTTGTGGTAGTGACTTTGCATGCAACATGCAAGATGCCATCTCCTTTAGAGATCTGTTTTTCTGCTCAACAACTTTGTTTTGCTGCGGAGTATAGGGACCTGTGTGCTGCAATTGAATCCCTGCCTCATGGAAAATATTATGGATCTCATGATTGACATACTCTCCCCCATTATCAATTCGAAGGACTTTGATTTTATTTCCGGACTGTGTCTCAACTAGGGATTTGAAATCTTTGAGGTGTTGAAAGGCCTCAGATTTTTTCTTGAGAAAGTAAATCCATGTAAAATGTGAGAAATCATCAACAAAAATGAGAACAAACCTTTCTTTGTTGATATATGGATGCAGAAAAGGACCCATAAGGTCACTATGGATCATATCTAAAAGCACGAAAGCTGTCCAAGACTTTCCTTTGTCGAATTTCTCTTGAGGGTGTTTTCCAAGAACACATCCCTCACACACTCCCTTAGAGAAATGGATGTTTGGTTTACCATCAACAAATATTTTCTTGCTAATTTGTTGCATATATATGAAATTCAAATGTCCAAACCTTTCGTCCCATATTCTACTACTTTCATCAGCATGGGTAAGCAGTAAAGTAGAATCTGGTTCAAAAAACTTAGAAAATGTATACAATCTAGATTGAAGATTTACCTCACCGATAGCAACCCTGGAGTTGGTTTTCATGTCATAGATGTCCAGTGCATTTGATGTGAATACAAATTTCTTTCTGGTGCCGTAATTCGTCATATGATACATGGAGAGAAGGTTGACGTAAATTTTGGGAACATGGAACACATTTTTGAAGCTTCTGGTGGTGAGTTCAATCCTTCCTTTACCAATGAATTCGATTGGTGAGTTGTCCCCCATTAGAATAGGAGGTCCTTTGCATGCATCCAATAAAGAATAGACTTCTTTTGTGGCATCCATGTGATGTGATTCTCCTGAATCTACGATCCAAGCATCAAGAGAGGAGTTGATGTCAATCAAGGAATGGCTAGAATTTCCTTTATTGGGATTTTGATCTTTTGGCTTCTTCTTCTTGGCACCCTCGGGGATGCAATATCCAAGGTTGTTTTGCTGAAGAATTTTAGTCATTGGATCTATTTTTTTTTGCATGCATGTGGATTTTGGATGGAATCCTTTGTGACAATATGTGCATTTCTCCCCTTTTCTTCCCTTTTCCCCTTTGGATCCAGAGGCATCAGTGAAGGTTTTTGAGTACCCTTCCTTCTTCGAATTTGCATGACCTTTCCTATTTCCTTTATATTTAGATTTATGATATTGATGGATTCCATATTGCATAGTAATTGCATGAACCTTTGGGCCTTTGATTTTTCCCATGTTGATGAGCTTGGTTTTCTCTTGTGTCAGGGATTCGATAAAGTCCTCAAGAGAAGGAATCTTCTAGGGGGATCCAGAGGTGAATATGAATGAATGTAATGTGGACATGAAAAAAGAGAATTCAGGACCAAGTTTGGAGAGAATGGTGAGAACCATTTGTTTCTCCTCCTTATATTTATCAACCCCGCAAGCTTTGAGTTGCGACAGTAAATCCTTGAATTTTGTAAAGAAATCTTGGATATTTTCGAAGCTTTTTGGATCCAATGTGAGAAATTACATGTCGAGCATGTGTCCCCTCATATCATCCTATTTTCCAAAGATCCCTTCCAAGGTGTTCCAGGCTTCATTGGGAGTCTTACAGGAAGATATTTGAAAAAGGAGATCGGGAGAAATAAGACTGCAAATTGTTCTGAATGCTTCATCCATTCGAATTAAGTACTTGGATTTTTCTATGGATGATGTCGGTTTTGTGTCTATATTCAAGGTTAACCTGTACAATCCTTTGGTTCAGAKATTTATCTATTTTATCCTTCCATGCAAAGTAGTTGTAAAGTGTAAGAATTAATWCTTTTGGGAAATCTATCTTTTTGTTGTCTTCAATCTTTTGTACCTGCAAAAAAATTGGTGTAGATTTTGCTTAGCATCCCRTCGGCTCTAATACCATGTAAATGTGTTGAACCTGCAYAAAATAGATCTAGCTAGAAAATACTACACATATTTGCAAGGGGAAATTGAGAAAGAAGAAGAAGGAGAGAAAGAATGGAAGAATTTTCATTAACCATAATGAATAATGAATAATCTACACATGATATATACTTTGTATAACTCAATGAATGCGCACTGGAGGAGAACCAATGCACCATAGTGGTGGTCTAGAGTGATATGGACACACACAAACAATTACGGGAGTGAACTTCCACCTAGTCTAGTCTCTCAGGCAGTTATGGGAGTGAACTACCAGCTAGCTGAGTTAACTAGTCAACCACTCTTCAATTAACTGATTGAACATAGTGTAGTGAGGAGTAGATCAAGAAATCGAGGGTAATGCACCAGTATAGTGATGATCCCAAGACAAGTGTGCATTAGCATGGTGATGATCCCAATGTTGCATGGTGAAAAAACCAATGCAATATCTAGACTCAACTCAACTAGTCAAACTGAAGTGTCAACTGAAGAGAATATTCTCCAGGTGGAATATTCTCCCCTAAAATATAGGAGACTGTATAATGACTAATTAGGACTAATAAACAAGAAAAAACCTTAGGAAAAAGAAATCCTAGGTGTGTGAAGTAACTCCAACAACTTCATGATGTTTTTTTCATATTTACTTAATGTTTAATGATTTTTTCTTTTTGCAATTATGATTTTGTTCTATTTATGAATGTAATTAATAATTTTGTTTCTGAGTGAAATATGTTCATTCATTAGATACACAACTAGGACTAGGACCTAAGCTTGGGACTAGGATGCAAACTTATGACCGTGACCTAATATTAGGACCAATAGTTGAGTTTAGGGCCAATGAGCTCAAGATCAATACTTGATCTTGGGACAAGGGCTTGAGCTCAAGATTGGGGCCATACCTAGATTAGGACCTTACCTACTAAAGTAGAGTTCACAACTAAGAATTTAGTTTAGGATTAGGATCTGGCCTATGATTAAAATCAAGATTCTACTTGAGTTTAAGACTATAAACTTTTTGATTTGTTATTCTTAAATAAAGATTTTGGTTGATTTCTACTAATGAAATTTCAACACAGTTTTTTAACATCATAAGTAACATTTGTGGAATAACTTTCAACCAAAAAATCATTTTTCAACCATATTTGTAATGGCCATTTCCTTTGATTTTAGACCTAAAAAATGAAGTAATAAATAACATAATGAACAGTTTCAACAAAAATTCCATGGCAGTTTCAACCATTTCAAACTAAAATATTTTGACTAAATTATCAACCATGCTTCAAACTATATTGAAAATATTGACCAAAAATTAGGTCACAAAACAAGTTGACAAATTAATAAAAATAACTTTAAAAAAATTATGAATGGAATTTTGGCCTGTATTTGAGGCATAAAACTAATATTTTTTGACTAGTCTAAATAAAAAATAAAGCTTATGACTGTGTGGGTGTGTGCTTTGACCTATATTTTTTTTTTCAAAAATGATTACCTTTTCAACTAATCTAGGATGAAAATAAAGCTTCTAATTGTATATACATACATATGTGATTTTAGATTTTTCTTATTTAACTATAGTGTCCTTACCGTGTCCTCCAATCTGTGTGGCCTTATATACTGATAATGTTTTCCCACAAACATCTTAATTGAAAAAAAACACTAACACTATAAATTAAAATCTCTATCCTTCAGTATGCCTAACTCACTTACTTATATCAACTTACTTGTATTCATCATGACAAACTCTAAGTAATAAGGAGAACATGAAACATGTCCTCATGTAAAATCTACGTCCATCACTATGTCTAACTTCCCTGTCATTATTATACTTGAGAGTAATTGAACCCTGATAATATATATATATATATATATATATATATTACAACCTTTTACTTAACCGACCAATATCCAATAAACATTAATTTTATTTTTGCACCATAAAAGATGAACATGATAAATTAAAGATTTTGGTTTAGACATGCACTGAATTTTTATGAAATACATCTTTGTATGATTAGTATCCAAAAACATATCTAGATTCAAAGTATCGTTCTCGTGCCTTATCTTGGATTTATGAGTTAAGCACATTTACAAGTCTTATTTTTATTTTTATTTAGATAAAACATTTCTATCATACATCAAAAAATATAATGGGGATTGTTATTTTAGGGAAGGAATGATGGGTGTGGTATTATTCTTGAGGAAGGAATAGTCACATAATCAAGATAATCAAGAGTTATTGGATTCAAGACCAATTTATCCATTAAAAGTTAGACAATTATTCAATGATATTTACAGAGGATGGTATTTACAAGACTACTAACAAAGGAATTATAAAGTGGGTTAAATGAAAATTATTATTAATTGTATTCTACATAATAAGGAAAAAATAAATATCGAGCGAGTTGGAATGATATAGACATAAGTGTTATTGTGCATTCACTATCTCTAGAATGAAATGACGTTCTATGAAGAGAATATGGAATACCATATGGACAATGTTAGACAACTTGGAGAATTTGGACATATAGAGTTAGACAACTTCGAGAATCTGGACAATATAGAATAAGACAAATTTAATTTTTAAATAGGTCCACGTGGAAGGTCCCATTTGTTTAGAATGAATTCAACCTATTCTTATGCACCTTCCAAACATATTAACTAAGTCGAACCGGTGGAATATTGAGCTAAGTTTAAGAACATATGTAGTAGATCCTTGTTACATGTCATCTTAGGTATATGAGTAACATGTTAGGTTAAATTAAGGTTATATATATATATATATATATATATATATATATATGATTGATTGATTTGATACTTTATTATTATTGTTTACATTCAAATTATTATGTTTTTAAAGTTTTCCATTTGTTTCTATTAGTTTTTGTTTTTCACATTGTAAGAAATATATGAATCATTTATCTCTCAAGTGTAGAGATTATATTTTTTTCTAATATTATTGGCCATGGGGTGGGGTGTAGAGATTATATGAATCATTTTAGTGCATTATTTTTTTATAAGAAAATCAATATAATTACTAATTTTTTATTTTAAATTTTTAATGAAAAATATTTAAAAGATTTTTCTAACTACTTTTTTATAGTTTTTTATTTTTTGTAAGTGAGTGTAAGAATTTATATTACTGAAAAGATTATGATACAAAAGGTGGGCCTCATGGTCTGCTTAGAAGGAAATCAGACAAGGGGATCCCTTATTACGCAAGTTGAAAGTAGCGAGGGATGGTTCTGGTCTACCACTAAGGGAAACCACACCAAACCTTCCATGTTCAGTTGGAGAGAAAGAAAAACATATACATAAAAGAAAAGACTGAAACATCCTCCTAAAACAGAGCGTGAAGGATTTCTGGGCTAACCTGACAAAGCCTAGCATTACTACCTATAGACTACCAAATCATTGATCCAGAACTATGAAGTGTTTCTGCACCTGGGGGTGCTCCTTCTCGCCATCCGCCTGGCTCTTGTTATCTTCTTGTTGTGAGGTCGTGCAAGTCTTCTTGATTTGAGTTGGTGCACCATGTCCATCGGCAAGCGTGATTTCCATGTGATGGACACAGTGTAGGTAGATATGGAACTGGGCTTCCAACTACTCCAACTTGCATTTTTGGTCCTTCTCTACCTCTACTAACATGTTGGTAATAGTTTCTAGACTGTTGATGCGACACAGGATCTCATCCAACATTGTCTTGTTTTCCCTGTTATCCTCATGCCTGGCTTCTTCCTTTTCTGAAATCACTTTTCCGATCATCATCTTAGTTAGCCATGCCATCTCCACTGTTTTATGGAAGAAGTTTCCCTTGGGTTGTGTGGCCCCCGGATAAGTTACCCAGTCTGCTTTTTGTTCCAATACATCCTATGATTTACCCTTGCGCTTGTTCTTTATTTCCTTTTCCCACCGGGTGATGGTTTCCTTCCCCTTAAGCGCAACCCGAGTGTGGAAGGTGACTTTCACTTATTTTGTGACCTGTTCCATTCTTGTTAGCTGCCACAGACTATTTAAGACTTCCTTCCCAGGGGGGTTCCTTTTCCTGTGCGTTTTCTTTAGTCGCCCCATCCCACTTTCCCTATTGTAGCTCATGTTCTGGTTACTCAGCTTGTCCCTCACTTCCTTGGTATTTTCCCTTTCCCTCCCCTTGACTCTGTGATAATCCCTATTGTTTTGCTCCTTCTGATTGCATCTATTTCTGTAGTCCCTCTTCTTATTGACCTTTCCCCTCTACAAGCCCATCCTTTCAATCTTGTCTTGCTTGTGGTGATGAGCGCTTCCATCAATTTTCCAGTTAAGGCTCGTATGTTCATGATGGATCGTCCTTTGTCCCTGTGTGATCACTTCCCTTGCTCGCTTGTGATCCATTTGTGTTGTTCTTCATACCTATACTTATCTTGGTGGATCGATACTGGTTATCATCAGCCCCTCATGTCTTACATTATTCGTTGCATGCAACTTGTTGCATGGCCTTTCACTTGTGATTTCCCCACACCTCTTACCGGCGTAATGGCCTTGGTTCCATTCATCCATCTACTACTTATTGTGATCTTGCGTGATGAATAGTGGAAGAGTTTCAAGAAATCCTAGCTTGCCTCGGGCCCGCGTACCTTCCACGAGGCCTTGCAATGTCCTCCTCGATGTGACCTTCCACGCTTAAACTTCCTTCACAATATTTTTCCGCTAGGTGGTTGTAGTCTGCTTTGAGTTTCCCATCCAGAATGTTGATCTAGGTATTGTCTAGTTTTGGGCCTTCCTTGTTGATCCCCTCATTGTCGAGCTTGTCTGCTAGATCATTCGCTGACCTGTGTGCCCAACTCAACTCCACTATATTTAGAATTATCAGATGCTCTTGGATTTTCTGAAGGGGGTGCGCAAGGCACCAGTGGCGCTGAACCTTGCCCACTCTAGTGCCATTTTGGATTCTTTTCACCGTGTTGATAATCAGGGTGGAGTCACCTTCCACGATGGTGTTTGTCATCCTTTCATGACTTAAGATTTCAAGGCCAAGTTCCAGGGCCCCAAATTCTGCTGCGTTGCTGGTTGAATTTCCCATGTTCCTAGCATACAGTTAGATGATGTTGCCACCACTTTCTCTGATCACTCCCCCTACCCCTGCCACTCCTAGATTTCCTTTTTCTTCCCTATCAAAGTTCAGTTTGAGGAACCCTAACGGAGGGGGAGTCTAGTTGCGGGATCTTATATGAAGTTATGAGTTGTGCCCTACAGGTATGTTGTTGCACCATTATTTCAATTGGAAAAAATCCAGGATACGAGAGTCTTGGTCTGTGTGTTGCGCTTTCTCCATATTGCAGTTGCAGCTCTACATTGTTTCTCTTATTTGAGATACTATTGTCTCCTTTATCCTTTCTGTCGATATGCTTTCATTCTTGAAAATGCATTGGTTGCGTTCTTTCCATATTTCCTAGATTATCATCACCGGCGTTATATTCCAACAGAGGTTCACCATTTCATTTTCACTGTAACCCTCATTTCAATTGTTTATGGTTGCGCTGATATTCCCCTGAATCCTATTGGATTGGCGAAAGATGTCTGCCACCTAGTCCCAAATTTCTGTTGTGTAACTTCATTCGTCAAGGAGGTGGTTGGTTGTTTCCTCCTTGACTAAAAAAATATGGAAATGAGAGGGACCTATGAAATCTCTTTTCATGAGGTTCTCCCAAGTTAGAATTTGGTTATGTAGAACTAGCCATTTGAGCATTTTGATTTTTGGCCACTGGGGACTTTTCCATATCTTTTCCCACTGTTTCTCTAGATTTTATTGGCCCTGAACCACAATGTAATATCATGCTTATTTTAAGTTGAATTCACCCCCATTTTTCCCGCCTCACCTCAATTGGTCCTCTTCTTTCGAGACCCTGATTTTCCTTTTCCCCAATTCCTCCTCCACCTCTTTCATTATTTTTTCGATCTGGGCTATATTTTGTGGACTGAGATTGTCCCAGATCCTCCATCTGGTGCTGCCATCCCTTTGCTTCTAGTAATGATGGATTTTTGTTTTTCCTTGCCCAATCATTTCCTATTGAAGCTCCTCCCTGTCCAGATTTTCCATTCCAGGTTCTTGTTGCAATGTGTCCTCCCAAAACCTTGTTGTTCTACCATTTTTGACTTCCCTAAAGCTTTGTTTCCAGATCCAGTTCTTATTTCGCCAGGAAAGATTCCATATGGAAGATCCCTCCCTTTTTCCCATGAACCGAATTCACTCCTGGTCACTTATGTTCGATGCATACTTGGCCTTCCATAGGTTTTCCCATGACACCGATTTGTCTTTTACCCATCTCCACTAGAGATTTTCCTCGTAGGCTTTGTTGGTTACTTGTGGGTCTTGTAACCCCAGGATGCCTTTTCTTTTTGGTCTTCATATCTTATCCCATGTCACTAGGTCCCATTTCTTTTTATGCTCTGCTCCGTGCCATAGGAAGTCTCGTTAGATGGCTCTTATCTTTTGTAGGATTCCTTTGGGGGTTGGGAACACTGACATCATATATGTCGAAATTGCTTGAAGAACCATTTTGGTGAGGATAAGTCTTCCGGCTAGGTTTAGGGCTATGTATGTCCAATTTTTTACACTCTCCTACAGTTTGATGATAAATCCTTTCCACGTAACATTTTTGCAGGCTCTATCCATCAAGGGGATTCCCAAGTATTTTTTTGGGAGTGTTTTATGTTCAAACCCCAAAATGTTGGACAAGTTTCGCTGAATTGTTAGATTGGTGTTGAAGAAATATATCATGGATTTGGAGTGGTTGATTTCCTCCCCCGAGGCTTCCCCGAAGTCTTATAAGATTCTTTTAAAATCCTTTTATTCCTTTACCGTGGGTGTGCCATGGAGCAGGGTATCATCAACAAATTGTTGGTGTGTGGAGGTTGGACAATTTTCAAAAGGTTTGATGCCTTTTATTTCACTAGCTGTAGTTGCACTTTTGATGCTTTTGCTTAGCCCTTCCATCATTAGAATGAACAGGAAGGCGGACAACAGGTCCCCTTGTCTTATGCCTCTGGATGGATAGAAGGGTTTGGCTGGGGCTCCATTGATTAGTAGTGAGTAGCTTGTCATTGAGACTAGAGTGACTATCTAGTTGATCCAGTGCTGCTTGAACCCAAAATCTTCCAACGTCTTAGCCATGTAGTGCCAACTTAATTTGTCATAGGCCTTCGCAAGATCAAGTTATATTATCATCCCCCCTCTCCTTTGTATTTTCAGCGTGTGAATAATCTCATGATCTTGGATGATATTGTCTAGGATTTTTCTTCCTTCCAAAAAAACCGACTGTTCTTGTGAAATCAGTGTGGGAAGGAGTGGCTTTAGTCTATTGGCTATGACTTTGGATATTATTTTTTAAACTACATTGCATAAAGATATAGGCCTGTAGCGGTTTGGGGTCCTAGCTTCATTTTATTTCGGGATTAGAGTGATCATTGTGGAATTTAAAACTTTCAGGATGGATGACGATTGTTCGAAGTCCTCCACCACCCCATAGATATCATGCTTATCCACTTCCCAACAGGATTTGAATAATTTCACTATGAAGCCATCCGAGCCCGGGGCCTTTCCATTGTGAATCTCCTAGACTAATTGGCCAATTTATTCCTTTGCGATGGGTTTGCTGATGCCAACATTTTGATCCTCTTTGACCATCTTGGGGATGTGCTAGATTATTCTTTGTATGGCCTCAGATCTGTCTTGGTTTGCTTCCTGGGCTATCCCGTGGAAGTGGTTGACCAGTGTATTCTCAATTTCCTGGTGGGATTCTCTTTCGATCTTGTCCTAATCCCTAGTCTTCAAGATTTTGTTATGGGATCTTCTTGCAATAGTTGTTCTAAGAAAAAAATTGGTATTCCTCTCCCCTTCCTTTAGCCACCTTATTTTGGACTTTTGGCGCCACAAGGTTTCTTCCTATGGCATATTGCTTCCCATTCCTGGGTCATTTGGATCTATTCTTTTTTCTGATCCACTGTGTAACCTTCTTCGATGCACTGTTCCTGTAGTTTTCTCATTATGTCCTCGATACTCTTTTTCCCCTGGTTTATGTTTCCAAAGACTTCCATGTTCCATTCCTTGGTTTTTTGTTTGATGTACTTGATTTTTTTGTAAAGTTTGAACATCCTTGTCCCTTCTTCTGGTAGTTCCACCTACTACCATTGGTTGATGTTCTCCTTGAAGGTGGGATGGTCGATCCATAATTTCTCAAATCTAAATGGTTTGTTCTTCGGTGTGGTTTGAAAATTGGCTTCCATTTGAACTGACCAGTGGTCTGATCCCCCCCCCCCAAGGGAGGATGCTGCAGTCCAAGGTTAAACCCTGCAAAATGATTGATTTTGACACCAAGAATCTTTCTAGCCTTGTTGATACTTGGTCTTGACCTAGTCGTTTGTTGTTCTAGGTGAACTGACCATTGATGGTTATGATGTCCACAAGCTTCATTGTGTCAATGAAATATGAGAATTCTTCTGCATCTCTGTCAAGTTTCCTAGTGCCCCCTTTTTTCTCAGCAAGTGTAGTGATGATGTTGAAATCCCCTACCAATATCCAATGGAGGTTGTGGGTGCAATCCTTTAGATTCTCTAGGTCGAGGAGAAATCTCCTTTTTTCCTCCATCACCTGGGGGCCATACACATTAGTGCATAGAATTTCCTCCGTGTTCCTTATGATTTGCATGTTAACAGAAAGTGTGTGTCTCATGGCTTCTGTTGCAAGTAGGTTGATCGATTGTGGGTTCCACAAGGTGAGGATACCTCCCACCGCCTATTGGATTTCAACAACCAACATCTTGTACTTACTCCAGTGTTTTTTATTGATTGTTTCCATTCTGTCTAAATTGCATTTTGTCTATTGGATGAAACATAGGTTAGGTTGTTCCTTACTTGGTCTATTTTTAAGGCGTATTTGATTTCTTGGGATGTTTAGGCCTCTTATATTCCACGTTATAATATTCATTTAAACATGTGGGGGGGATTTGGGGAAGAGATTTTTAATCTTACTTGAGTTTATCAACAATGATCCTAGTTCTTGTAGGGCTACGCTATTTGATTTTCTGCCTTTCTTCCTCCATGCCTGCTTGGGTGAGTGTTGTGGTTGTCCATTTCCTATTTTGATTCCCAGGTGTCCTATCTCACCATGCATGCACTTGATCCCTCTGGATTTCTCTTCCTCCCTTAGGAGGAAGAGATATTGAATGCAATTGAGTTGCTCCACTAGCACACTGTCTACTCCCTTCCTTTTCGATTGCTCTAGTATGTTTGGTAGATCTATTCCTTCCCTTTCCAGAATGTCTCTAAGATCTGGGTCTTTTGTTCCTACCTCTCTTGGTGTCATCTTCGAATCTCCATCAGCTTCATGCATTGGGGTGTTGGGATATTTGGTTCCTCCTCCCCTAGGAATTGCACTACCTCCATATTCTCCTTTATTGCTTGGAATTTCTCTGTTCACATGAGTTGCGTGCTCACTCGCTTCCTTATATTTCACCTTTTCCTTCCCTCCTTCTTCCTCTTGGTTGGGCCTGCCCCTTCCTTCTATTATAATCCTGGCTTCTAGGTTGCTTCCTGTAGGGGCCTTGCCTTGTCTTTTGTTTCCTCTACTTTTGTGTTTTGGCTTCACAAACCCATCCTCATCCCGCTGTGGCTTGGTTTTTTTTGTTTCTTGTTTTTTATTAAGAGGAAATTCTCTTAGTAGGTGTCCATGTTCATGAAATACTTTGCATCGAAACAGGATCTACTCGCAGTCTATGCTTTGTATCCATTCATCATCCCTAAACTCTAGGTTTATGGCTTCCGGGAGCACCCCCGAAATGTTCATCTCTATACAGACCCTTGCCTAGGATGTATATCTGCCTTTTAGAGTAGCTTTTGATGTGTTGACATATTTTCCGATCTTGTTCCCTATGGATTCAAAGGTGGATGACAACCAATAATCTAGTGGTAAGGACTAAATCCTTAGCCAGATTGGGACATTTTTAAAGGTTTCTTTCTATGGGGAAAATGTTTCCTTCCATGGACGAATGTAAAACCCCGTTGCGGTGTGGAAAGAAGGCCCCCCCTCAAAGAATTTATCCCTATCCTCCAGGTTCATAAAGACCATTGTGAAGAATCCTTTCGAGCCCAGGTGGAGTTCCACTTCTCCACTTGGCTTCCAATGGTATTTTATCTAGTTGCGCAACATTTGTTCTGTGGGCCACAGGCCCATGAACTTGCAGATCAATGCATGTGTCTTCATCTAATCTTGAAAGAGTTGCGTTTGCGGGTCTTCCAGTATACACTTTGTTATCAATGCTATTTTTGGTTTACATGGGTTACGCCCATTTACCCCACTAGGGTTCGTCGTTGCTTGTGTATAGTTTTGGGCTTCTCTCGCTCCTTCCCCCACATGATCACTTTTTTCTTGGTTACCCTCCTGATTCTTTATGATCTTGATCCTGAGATTCCTGTCAAAGGTTCTTTGAAACCACCGCCTCGTGGGCCTTTCCCTCTGTCCACCACTACCTTCTTGTATGAGGGGGTTGCATTCCCTCCCTCTTTGGTGACCATGTTGGTCGTCACTGCTGAGACCACGACTGTTAAGCCCTATCTTGGAATTTTCTCTAGATCTGCGACTGTGAGTTCTTCACAACTAAAGATACATTGAAGTAATTGTTTCCTTATAGTTGGTCTCATTATATCGAGGCAAATTAATATTCAATGAATTTCCATGAAATCCTAAGTTTTAGTAAGTATTGTATAGTCTTTTGACAATGAAAACTCTTAAGTGAATTAATGTTGGAAATCACTCTAATTAATGAAATTATTTTTTTCCATTTATCACCTTAGTTTTGATGAAAAGCTATGTTGATCTAAGTTTTGATGAAATTTTTATGCATTACATTCCCCCATTGACTTGTATATCTTTGGATGTCATCGTTTTGAATATATTGGATGTCACTACCTTCACTAGACCACCTAACACCTTACCAATAACATCTTGAGATCCGTGGAGGTCTCTTGTTTCTTTGAGTTCAATCAAGGATGCTTACAAGAATAAATGGCTCATTTGGAATAATGCTTACAAACAAATATGTTGGTATTTCGTATATATAGATAATACAAAGACTAATTCAATGATGCTAGAAACCAAACCTACAACATATGAATTGGTGATGAAAAGGGATAGACATGTGAGTTAAATCCCTTAGTTAAATACTAAGAGTACTATATATTTTTTAATCATCCAAGTAAAAACCAATTTGCATTTTATTAAAATAATAGAACTACTCAACTAGTCTTCTATTAGATTAGAGATTAACCTTTTTTACATGGGTGCACACCAAGATTTAGAGGTGGTTGGTTGTTACCAATGATCATTGTTCTCTAGTCSATGTTTCCTACAMGGTGGTCCATATCCTATATCTCGAGACTCCATATACTAGAACCACATACTCTATTATGCAATCCTTCAAWYWWTTTTTTTTTTTAAATGTTTTACTTAAAAATTGAAAAAAGAGTTCAAAAAGCATCAATAAGCACCTAGCTATTGGTGTTCCCTAGAAAATTGTTAGAGTTTCMTATGGCATTAAGATTAGGTTTGAGATTAGGTTTGTTCTAGAAGACATCAACAAAAAATCACTTTCACAAAGACAATGGAATTGTTGTTAGCTACTTAGAATAACCTTAGGTAGAAACATATAGGCTACTAGAATACGTTTTMTCTCCCCAKTATTTGAGTGGATAACTCATACTTTGAAGTTGATTTATACTCTATAAGTTCCTAGTTGGTTGGCTGAGAGTAGCTACTAATGCTCAAATAAAGTATTTACATATGCAAAAGAGTATATGTCTACATATGCGAGAGAGGTTGGATGTCACATTTTAATATGAAATCTTTATTATTAAGCTATGAAGTACTATATTAATAATTTTATTTTCGAGTGAAATATGTCCATTCATTAGCTACACAACTAGGACTAGGACCTAAGCTTGGAACTAAGATGCAAACTTATGACCGTGACCTAATATTAGGACTGATAGTTGAGTTTAGGGCCAATGAACTGAAGATCAATACTTGATCTTGGGACAAGGGCTTGAGGTCAAGATCGGGGCCATATCTAGATTAAGACCTTACCTACTAAAGTAGAGTTCACAACTAAGAATTGAGTTTAGGATCAGGATCTGGCCTATGATTAAGATCGAGATTCTACTTGAATTTGAGACTATGCAATTTTCTTTTTGTTATTCTTAAATAAAGATTTTGATTGATATCTACTAATGAAATTTCAACACAGTTTTTTAACATCATAAATAACATTTGTGTAATAATTTTCAATAAAAAAATTGTTTTGAACCATATTTGTAATGGCCATTTTATTTGATTTTTGACCTAAAAAATGAAGTAATAAACAGTTTCAACAAAAATTTCATGGTAGTTTCCACCATTTCAAACTAAAATATTTTGACTAGATTATCAACCATGCTTCAAACTATATTGAAAATATTGGTCAAAAATTAGGTTACAAAACAAGTTGACAAATTAATAAAAATAACTAAAAAAAATATTATGAATGAAATTTTGGCCTTTATTTGAGACATAAAACTGGTATGTTTTGATTAGTCTAGGTAAAAAAATAAAACTTATGATCATGTGGGTGTGTGCTCTTAACTATATTTGACGTAAAAATGATTACTTTTCAACCAATCTAGGATGAAAATAAGGCTTCTAGTCGTATATACATGCACATATGTGTGATCTTAGATTTTTCTTATTTAAGTATAGTGTCCTCCAATTTGTGTGGCCTTATATAACGATAATGTTTTCCCATCAACATCACTAACACTCTAAGTTAAAATCTCTATCCTTCAGTATGCCTAACTTACTTGTATTGATGACGACAAATTCTAAGTAATAACCTCATGTCAAAATCTATATATTCTAAGTAATAGCCTCATGTCAAAATTTATATTACAACCTTTTACTTAACCGACCAATATCCAATAAACATTAATTTTATTTTTACACCATAAAAACTCGACATGATAAATTAAAGATTTTGGTTTAGACATGCACTAAACTTTTATGAAATTTTTACATTTAGATAAAACATTTCTATCATACATCAAAAAATATAATGGGGATTGTTATTTTAGGGGAGGAATGATGGGTTTGGTGTTATTCTTGAGGAAGGAATAGTCACATAGTCAAGAGTTATTGTATCCAAGACCAATTTATCCATTAAAAGTCAGACAATTATTCAATGGTATTTACAAGACTACTAACAAAGGAATTATAAAGTGGGTTAAATGAAAATTATTATTAATTGTATTCTACATAATAAGGAAAAAATAAATAATAAGTGAGTTGGAATGATATAGACATATGTGTTATTGCGAGTTGGAATGATATAGACATATGTGTTATTGTGCATTCACTATCTCTAGAATGAAATGACGTTCTCTGAAAAGAATATGGAATAACATATGGACAATGTTAGACAACTTGGAAAATTTGGACAATATAGAATAAGACAAGTTTATTTTTTAAATAGGTCCACGTGGAAGGTCCCATTTGTTTAGAATGAATTCAACCTATTCTTATGCACCTTCCAAACATATTAACTAAGTCCAACCGGTGGAATATTGAGCTCAGGTTAACAACATATGTAGTTGATCTTTGTTACATGTCATCTTAGGTATATGAGTAACATGTTAGGCTAACTATATATATATATAAAATTGATTGATTGATTGATTAGATATTTTATTATTGTTTAAATTCAAATTATTATGCTTTTAAACTTTTTCGAATTGTAGGAAATATATAAATCATTTATTTTTAAGTGTAGAAATTATGTTTTTCTCTAATATTACTCACCATGAGGATTATATAAATCATTTTAGTATAATTTTTTTATTTCTTTATAAGAAAACTGATACAATTATTAATCTTTTACTTTAAGTTTTCAATGAAAAATATTTAAAAGGATTTTTCTAACTACTTCCTTATAGTTGGTCTCATTATATTGAGGCAAATTAATATTCAATAAACTATATTTCCATGAAATCCTAAGTTTTATTAAGTATCATATAGTCTTTTAACAACGAAAACTCTTAAGTGAATTAATGTTGGAAATCACTCTAATTAATGACATTAATTTTTTCCATTTATTACCTTAGTTTTGATGAAAAGCTACGTTAATCTAAATTTTGATGAAATTTTTATGCATTACATTCCCCCACTGACTTGTATATCTTTGGATGTCATCGTTTTGGATATATTTGGATGTCACCACCTTCACTAGACCACATAACACCTTGCCAATAACATCTTGAGATCTATGGAGGTCTCTTGTTTCTTTGAATTCAATCAAGGTTATAAGAAGAAATGGTGTATTTGGAACAATGCTTACAAACAAATATGCTGATATTTCGTATATACAGATAGTACACAGATTAATTCGATGATGCCACAAACCAAACCTACAACATATTAACTTGTGATGAAAAAGGATAAACATGTGAGTTAAATCCCTTAGTTAAATACTAAGAATACTATATATTTTTTAATCATCCAAGTAAAAACCAATTTGCATTTTATTAAAAGAATAAAACTACTCAACTAGTATTCTATTAGATTAGAGATTAACCTTTTTTACATGGGTGCTCACCAAGATTTAGAGGTCGTTGGTTGTTACCAATGATCATTGTTCTCTAGTCCATGTTTCCTACAAGGTGGCCCATATACTAGATCTCGAGACTCCATATACTAGAACCACATACTTTATTATAAAATCCTTCAAACATTTTTTTTTAAATGTTTTACTTGAAAATTGAAAAAAGAGTTCAAAAAGCATCAATAGGTACCTAGCTATTGGCGTTCCCTAGGAAATTGTTAGAGTTTCCTATGGCATTAAGATTAGGTTTTTTCTAGAAGACATCAACAAAAAAACACTTTCACAAAGACAACATAATTGTTGTTAGGTACTTAGAATAACCTTAGGTAGACACATATAGGCTACTATAATACTTTTTCTCTCCCCATTATTTGAGTGGCTACCTCAAGCTTTGAAGTTGATTTATACTCTATAAGTTCATGGTTGGTTGGCTACGAGTAGCTACTAATTCTCAAATGAAATATTTACATATGCAAAAGAGTATATGTCTACATATGCTAGAGAGATTGGATGTCACATTTTAATCTAAAATCTTTATTATTAAGTTATGAAGTACTATATTTATATATATGTTTATTAATTAATGAAATTTGTATTAAATTGTTTTTAAGTTTTAATAAATCTTTTATGGTCGAATAATTAATTGCAAGGACGTGGTGAGTTGGGGGCACATGTCAAATATTTTTTCATGTGGAAGAAAGGATGAGAAACCTACCAAGTACTTCATCACATTGCATGGATAGTAAATGGGGTAAGTTGTTGGTCTTGATTAAGAGGCCTTGCCTCGGGGAATCAAGAGAGTCGAACCCATAACTGAAAACAAGAATGGAAAACTCACATCTAACTCTAGATGGAAGCTCAGAGCTCAAGTGCTGAGAAGCTAGGACACTCTCAGAAGTGGATGAAGAAGATTGAACAACTATAACAGAATGGAAGCCATGAGGCAAGCTCAAGCTTTACATTTTCTGAAGCATACGTGGGATTGAGTGGGAACAATTATGTATTATTGGTCTTCTACTATTTTTACTACCTTTCTTGGGCTGACCTAGGTTTAGGTCTACCATGGTTTCCAACAAAACCCCTTTAAAACTACCGGCACAGTCTCTCCCGAGATAGTTCTATTGGTGGATGCAATGCTCAAGTGCTTGTAGCCTGGGAATGAGTGGGGATCTAGGATTAAACTCTGTGATATTTATTTGTTACTTTAACATTCAACTTATATTGAATACCCTATCAGTCTTATTCATGCATGTAAAATAGCAGATCTAACTAATCATTCATGTATTTTTCTAACATCTAATTATTGACAGTAAAGGAAATACACAATATTCAATCACATAACACATGATCTATCGTGGTTCACCCCTCTTGGGCTACGTCCACAAAAATTTGGTTTCTTTGTTCTTTTATTATGGCGGTTCCAAAACTACAGCGCTACATGCATTACAAATTTCCATCAGCGGGTTGAGATCTATAATGACGCAGACTAGATCACACCAGGATCCTACCCTATTCTAACCCTCAATATCTACCCAGTTTCCCCTCCTCAGCTCAACAACATACAAAAAAGATCATATTTATAGTCATTCCTATCCTCTCTCATCAAACCTGAGCATTAATAAACAACAACTACTGAACCATGTTCGACCACCACCCCTGACCTAGACCTCCTAGGTACCTAATTATACATTCTTTTGTCTTACCATCCATTACATATTCTTACAAAAACCCTAACCCTATCATGGCTAGGTATTCTTGCATGTGTGTATCACATGCTTTCCTCTTCTGCATGCGCATCTGTCTTGGACATGTTGCTTTTTCTGCATGTGCATCTGTCTTAGACGTGCTACTTTTCCTGCATGCACATCTGTCTTGCATGTGTTGCTTTTCCTGCATGCACATCTTCCGTACACATGTTTCTTTTCCTCAAAGCTAGTCATGTGCCCAACATGCCCCCAACACTAACACCATGAATCATCCGAAGTCACTTCCTAACTCTAGTGTATGTCACTTCTTGTACCAATGCATCATACATTTCGATGATTCTCTCGAAATGTGACTTGGCCTGGCTTCTCCTTTTGTCCATGTCTTCCACGAGCTGCGCGTTGACTGGTTTTTGTAACATCTCTCTTCCTTCCACTGCGATGTGCTCTACACTCAATTTTTTTTCATCAATCTCGATGACCATTTGTTCTGCCTTTTCTTGCAGGGGCTCCAACTGATCCCATCGCGTCAACTTTTGCGCTTATACTACCTTTTCCTATGCTTGTAAGGTTTTCATCTTTGCGAAATTTTTTTATATTTTTTGGCAGTGACATTGTTGTCTGTTGTTGTTCGATGTCTTCCATGGCTGCGTGTATTTTTTCCTACTTCCCTTGCAACTCTTGTAATATTCCATCCTCTAGAAGTCATGTCCATAGTTGGGCGCTCTTCTCCAACAATTGTGTCAGCCTGAGTATATTATGCGTGATGCTCTCTACAAACGATATTGCATCTTGCTCCCTTTGCACTTTGATTTCTGGAGGAGTTGTGGACATTGCACGGTCCTCCAGTTCTTTGATCTGGTCCTTTTAGTGTTTCATCCTCTGCGCCATCCTCTACATTTTCTCCTATGCTAACAATCCTTGTATTCCTTCATTGTCCAAGATGGCTTGGAACACTACGTGGATATGGTTTTCCATCTCATCCACCTTTTTCTTCACAATATTATTCTCTTTCCCTTCTTCACTAAGTGCCTCCTTCAGTGAGGTGTTGTCTTCTTGCGAATACTGTAAGTTTTTCGCATCAGATCTTGCTCTGGACTAAATTTCCTGCACAACGCTCACCTGTAATTTATAAAGTGCTTTGGTTGGAATCTTGGTAAATGCCAAGTACAACATCTCAATCTCTCTTAGTGGCCTTTTCACTATCTCCTCATCCATGAAAAACATGTCGGGAGTAATCCTAAAGTTTACACTTGCCTGCATCGTGATCTGCATTGTCTCTCCCATCGATACCCCTTCTTTCATTAGAACTATTGTATTTTGTTGTTGCTTCTCTGTTTTTACCTTTAAATTCTCCATCGTAGTTTTCACCTCTTATATTTGCTCCAAAATTGACACTATGTGGTTCTCAGTGTTTTCCCACATGTCTGACAATCGATCCTCTACTTTCATGGCTATCAACTCCATGTCATCTGTCATCAATGATGTTTCCATGGGCTTCCTATTAGCCTTGGACATCTTTTCAGAACCACTTGGTTTCTCCCCTATTCTCTTCCTTTGGGCCTTTGGAGGTTCATATGCTTTTTGCATATGTATATCCCTATCGGTATCCTTCCCTTCTCCTTCTTCCATTAAGACTTCTTGTGTCTCCATCTACTTTCCCTTCGGGTGCACTTGTTCTATTGTTTCTCTTGTTGTCTGCTCTATGCATGATGATCCCTTTGTAGAACCACGTTGGGATGGATTCTTTATTCTGGTTTTCTTTTTTTATGGGAGTGTTGTACCCTTCTTGGCCCTGTGCTATATTTTTCTTGGTGCTTGCTCTGTTCGTGCCTGCCTTCTGTGCAGGGTTCTGTCATGCATCCTCATTCATGCTCCTAATAGTGTATTTGGGATTTTTGGTAATATCCACTCCTCAGGCCATTCCTGCACCTCAATTGTTACACCTCAAAATTACTCACTTCGATAGTGTCGCAAGTGTCATCATTACAAGTGTTGTAAGTGTCGCATCTTGTCCACAAGTGTTGCATCTTAACTACAAGTGTTTCAAGTGTCACAAATAGTATGCTGCCATCTTTCCCATTTCATGCCTCTAACGAAATCACAAAGACACTTAAGACACCCAAAATACTAGTTTTGAGGAAGAAAAGTCACTTAACAGGGAGTACAAACCTTTTGACACTGAAAGAACCACTAAAAAATCAATTTTGGAGAGGAGAGCTCCCCTATCCATTGTCAAGGAGTGTTGGCGCTCCCTGATCCTATTTGGGGGAGTGTTTGAGCACCCTGTGCACCCTTTTGGGGGAGCGCTACCCTTTTTTCAGCCAATTTTGGGTTTGTTGAGGCAAATCAGGGAACAATCCCTAAATTCCTGAAGGTGGTTGGATTCGAATAGATGGTCAAGGCATGACCTTAGGGAAGATCCTCAACTGAAGGAGAATAATCCTCAACTTATCCTAAATATCTCTCAAGTGGTTGGACCTCTCCAAGTTTATATAAGGAGGCCTTCTCATGGTGAAAGGTACAGGAAAGACTAGAGATTGATGCCAAACTTATGATCCTATAAGTGGTATTGACATGCAAAATATTGGATATGTAAAACTTATGATCTCATGAGTGAGATATCATCAAATAAATCAGTGGATATTACTTGAGCAAAGGGATTGGACAAGGAGAACTGGAAGAAGCTGTTGCACCTTCATTCAAAGGATTGTAAGTACTTTTACTTGTTCTCATTAATATAATCAATGCTTGGTCTGTTTCTTTCAAACTTATGCTTGTTCCATATGAGTTTGTCTGCAATAGATGGATCTATATTTGAGCTAATCTCAATAGAGTAGGAAGTCCATTGTATCTTTTTTTGTCGTACATGATCTATCAGGGAGCTCAGGACCGAATCTCATCCAGGACTTTGCAAGGACAAACGTCGCTAATAAGGTACATATATTTCTCCTTCTCTTTCATTTATTAGTTTGATTAGATATAAAAGAAAGTCAATGTCCATGTTAAGAACTTTTCTATCTTAGCCTTAGGAGTCTAGAGACCAAGAGGGAATCCACTTGTCTACAGGGGGATTCACCTACAACATCCATTTGAATGTCCTACATTGTTACGAATTACTTCAACTTCAGCCACTCCTTAGTTGGATCCCTCTTTTCTTGTAGCCACATACTGTGGTACGATGCCTCAAATTTCGTTATCTGCCCAAACTCCTGGACAATTTATATGGGAATCCTCCATGTCTTTGTGAAATATATTTTGGATCTCTATCAAGTATATCATGAACATGTCATTGTTAAGTTTCTTCTTTTTGGTATCATTTGTACTGCAAAGGGATGTGTAGCGCGCTACACCACATTATCATGTCCTTGGTAGGAACATGTTGTATGTGGGTTCCTGCCACCCCAAAAGTGCAATGAGGATGAGTAACCAAGAATAGTGGAACTCAGAGCCACAGTCTTGCGCGTCCTTATAGTCTTTAAGGAACAAGTTCAATAGATAAGGGGTCCAACTCATCGAGCTCCCCTTTGTGCACTACTTCACAACCGCTACTACTCCTGCGAAAAATTATTCTTGTCAACACTTGCGCATTAATTTGCAACTGAGCAATCTTGTTGCAAATCGTGTCGCAGGATCATTAATGTCGTTGATCCTGATACCTTTGTTACCCCTTTATACACCATACTTTTCTTTAATATCATTTGATATGGATTTCACCTTAGTTTTTTCATAGAGGTATTGTTTTGGCTTCTCCCTATTTGTGGGTAGCCCTGTAATCATTGTGATGAGGTCGACGTTGATAGGAACTAGCCTATCCATCCACAAGATGCCTCTGTGCACCCTCACTAACAACTGTTTGACAAATCCATTTATGTTTTTACTTCTCCCGAAGTGTGGTATGTCTAATAAGTTCATGATGTCAGTGTTGTATAGTCCCAAGATCCTGTAATATACCAGATATAAAATGTATGCAGAACTGAAATAAAATTCTAGTAATGGTAGAATAACAACAATATAACCAGAACATTCACCACAATAACACTGAAATGATATAAGAATAACAACAGAAATAACACTTTGAATCTGAAAGCAATGTTCACAGGCCTCTTCGAGGGGGAAACCTCTAGTTGAGAAGAGCTCTATTACAATAATATCCAATCTAGGGTTCTCATACCCTTGAATCCTATTTATACTAAAAATAAGCATCTAGAGGAAGATCCTTCTAGAAGCGAAAGATTCTATTAGGTCCTCTTACATCCACCTTATTCTATTTTATTGAAATGACTTATTAGTATTGACCTTTATTACATCTGAATATATTGTTCTACCTATGTGCGGGTTAGGACCCTAACATGTCCGCCCCCTTAAAAACAACCTTTTCCTCAAGGCTTGAGATGAGGAAATTGTTGCAGAATGGTAGCTGGTTCCCAAGTGGCGTCTGCTGGAGTTGTATCTTTCCACTATACTAACACTTCCTTGATGGTTCTCTGACGTAGGCGATGCTCATGCTGGTCCAAAACTGCTTCTGGCTGTAGCCAAATGGATCCTTCTTCAGCTAACTCTGGAAGGTTGGTTTCAATTTGGCACTTAGCTCCAATCACCTTCTTTAAGTATGAAACATGAAAAACAGGATGTAGCTTCAAATTGTTGGGAAAAACTAACTAATAGGCAAATTTTCCCACATGCTTGAGTATGGTATAAGGACCATAAAATTTGGGCGCTAGCTTCTGACATTCTTGTCCTCGAGGGAAGTTTTCTTGTAAGGTTGAAGTCGAAGAAACACCTGATCCCCTTCTACAAATTGACATTCAAAGAGACCTTGATCTTCTTGTTGCTTCATACGATTCTGTGCCATGACCAAATTCTCTTTGAGGGTATGGAGAATAGCATCTTGAGTTGTAAGTGTTAGGTCAACCGCTTGGACCTTCGAGGCACCCGGTAAGTATGAGAGAACTGAAGGTGGATTCTGCCCATATACCACTTCAAAAGGAGTCATGTGTGTAGCTGTATGGTATGAAGTGTTGTACCACCATTCAGTTAGGGGTAACCATTGACCCCACTGATTTTTCTTTTCCGAGGAAAAACATCTCAAATATTTTTCCAAACACTTGTTGACAGCTTTCATTTGGCCATCAGTCCGGGGATGATAAGTTGTGCTGAGATGCAATTCGGTGCCTTGTATATTGAACAGTTCTTGCCAAAAATTGCTTGTGAAAGTTGGGTCGCAATTAGAAACAATAGAGTGTGGCATGCCATGAAGCTTGAAGACCTGATCCATGAAGATTTGAGCCAACGTGGATGTTGTAAATGGGTGTTGAACAATGCAGAAATGAGCATACTTGGAAAGGCAATCAACAACCACCATGATGACAGATTTATTTCCCGATTTGGGTAAGCAGGTAATAAAATCCATAGAGATATCCTTCCAAATAGCAGGTGAAATCGGGAGCGGTTGTAGTGTGCCCGACGATTTCACTGTTTCTCCCTTGTTGCATTGACACACATCACTTTCAGCTACAAAATTACAAATTTCCTATTTCATACCATCCCACAAAAAGGAACGTTTGACCCTGTCATAGGTTTTGGTGAACCCAGAGTGCCCTACTATGGGTGTAGCGTGAAGCTCAGAAAGTACCATGGATTTAAGCTTTGATTGTTTACTTAAATACAAACAACCTTTGTATCGAAGTTCCTCATGGAGCCAAGAGTACCCTAGGGAAGATGGAGCCTTGGACTACAATTGGTGGATCAACTGTGAACTTTTGGGATCTTGTAGCCATTCTTGGCGAATGACTTCTGGTACAATGAATGAAAGAGAAAAAATGGATCCTTCATCTTCATATTTTTGGGAAAGTGCATCCGCAACCACATTGTCTTTGCCTTTTTTATAAATGATCTCATAATCATATCCAAAGAGTTTAGTCACCCATTTTTGTTGTTCTGGGGAGGATATGCGTTGTTCCAGAAAATACTTGAGGCTTTGATCGTCTATCTTAATTTGGAAATGTTTCCCCAATAGATAAGGATTCCATAGATCCACAACATGCAAAATAGCCAACATTTCCTTTTCATAGATGGATTTGCCCAGATTTCTTTCAGATAGTTTCTTGCTGGTAAAGGCCAAAGGTAGACCCTCTTGCATACGGACAACACCAATTCCTTTCCCTGAGGCATCACATTCCAACACAAAGGTCTTTGTGAAATCGGGAAGGGCGAGGACTGGAGTGGTGCACATGGCCATCTTCAAGGTCTGAAAAGCTTGAGCAGTGGCTGGAGTCCAAGTGAAAGAGTTCTTTTTTAGGAGAGCAGTGAGAGGTGTTGCAATCTTCCCATAATTCTTAAAAAACTTGCGATAATACCCTGTTAAGCCTAGAAATCCACACAATCTCTTAAGAGTCTTTGGGTGAGGCCAGTCTTGCATAGCTTCAATATTTTTAGGATCCACCCTGACGCCATCTTTTCCAACCAGATGAACCAAGTATTCTACTTCTGAGGTGCCAAAAGCACATTTGGACATTTCGGGAAAAGTTGGTGCTGAGAGAGTAGATGGAGAACTCGATCCACATGAGAAAGATGGTTTGTCCATGTTTTCCTATATATGAGGATATCATCAAATAAAACTAAGAAAAAATGACGGAGAAAAGGACAAAAGACATGATTCATGAGGCTTTGGAAGGTGGAGGGGGCATTACACAAGCCAAAGGGCATGACCAAAGATGCATAGTGGCCCTCATGAGTTCTAAAGGTAGTTTTGAGAATGTCTACCTCTTTCATACGTATCTTGTGGTAGACCGAACGAAGATCCAGTTTAGTGAAGAATTGGGTGCCACTCAATTCATCTAGGAGGTCATCAATGACATGAATGGGGAATTTGTCTTTGATGGTAAGTTTGTTGAGGGCACGAAAGTCGGGACACATTCACCAAGAACCTTCTTTCTTCAGGACCATGACCATAGGAGATGAGTAGGGGCTCATACTAGGGTGGATAATTCCTGCATTAAGGAGTTCCTAGACCATTTTCTCAATTTCATTTTTTTGGGAAAAGGGGTGATGATACAGATGGATATTGGGAGGAAGGCTTCTGGGTACAAGGGGAATGGAATGATCATGAAAACCATGGGAATGAGGGAGGCCTTGGGGAGTGGAAAATACCAATTGATGTTTAGAAAGGATGGCTTGGAGGTCTTGCGGTACCGAGGGTGTCTCTGTTGCTTGTATGGCATGGAGTTGGGTGATAACACCAGAATGACCCTTTTTGAGAAGCTTTTCCATGCGATGGGAACTAATGATCTCAGGTGAACCAACGATGATACCTTGGAACTTATATTGGTGTCCCTCCTAGTCGAATTGCATGGTTAAGTCTTTAAAATCCATGAAAATGGGACCCAAAGTCCTTAGCCAATCTGCACCCAACACAATGTCACAACCTCCCATGTCGATAGCAAACATATGGGATTTCAAGTGGTAGTCACCAATTTGGAGATGCACATTTTCACAATGCCCTCCACATTTCATGAAACCACCATTGGCAATCATGATTTGGAAATTATTGATGGCATGGATGTAGCAATGAGTTTCTTGGGCAATGTGACGATGAATAAAATTATGGGTGCTGCCACTATCAACCAGAATGATGACCTTCTGATGCTTGATGTAACCAATTATCTTGAGGGTTTGGGGAGCGGAGAAGCTAGTGATAGCATTGAGGGAAATGACTGGTTCTACTTCGGGAGGGTTTGAGGGAGGGGTTATTTCAGTGGATTCGGGTGACTCAGACACAGAGGGAGTTTCTTCATCTTCTTCTGAAATATCCTCGAAGATGGCCATAAAAATCTTTTGTTCTTTACACTTGTGGCTCGAGAAATATTTGTCATCATAGTTATAACAAAGGCCTTTGAGTTGGCGTTTTTCCATTTCATCCCTGGTCAATTTTTGGATCTTTAGTGGAGCAGAGGGAGTAGTGGGATTTATTGGTTTAGGGTGAGGGATAAAGGAGGGTTTGCATTTTTGAGAAGATACAACATGTTGTGATTCTTTATCTCTTTTGGTAGCCTCCACCCAACTCTAAGGCCGATCCATGAGGACATGGGCCCAAATTTCATCCTCGAGGCTGCTGATAAAACACTCTCAAAAAAAGGCATCAGACATGCCCTCTGTTCTAAAATCCAGGCGCTCAAAGGTAGCTATAAAGTATTCCATTGTTCCTAATTGTTTCAACTTTGTCAAATGGCCCAAATGGTTGGTGTCAATGTCAAAGAATTCATAAAGCTCTGCCACAAAGTGTGTCCAAGCAATATACCCTTGACGAGAGGTTTTTCTCCATTGCCACCATTGCCAACGTTCTTGATCTAGATGGAGAACACCATACCGGAGTTTGGCCAAGTCATCTATAATGTCGTATAAAGAGAAGTAATGTTCCATTTGGGTTACCCAACCTGTGGGGTCCGAGCCATCAAATTTGGTCACATCCACCCGTGGAAGGCATAGGTCACATTGAAAGTGATGGTTCTGCAATGTATGGGAATGAGAGGAATGGTCACCTTTAGTATGTGGAGGTGAGGAAGAGGAAAGGTTATCTATAGGGATATGCAGTTTGGTGCAGAGTGTCGAAAAGACTGATTCAAGCTGGGTGGTGAGGTCTTGTTTGATTTCTCCCATTGAGGACTACATGGTTGTATTGATGGCGACAACATTGGCACTAAGTTGTTTCACTTCTTGTTGGGTCTCAATGAGACCAGATCGCAAGGTGTTGAAGCAAGCTTCCAAGTCTTGGCTACAAGTATGGGCCATGAGGATGAGGAAACTGAAAAGGGGAGGGTGGGGTAAAATATTTTGGTTGAAAAAATGATATGGATGAATGTGCTAAGGGTGAAGAGATGAATCTAATGGAATAGGTCTCAAATAATGGTGAAAAAATTTTCAGACTTTTTTTTTTTCCAGAGTTATACTCCGATCTAAATAATACTGTAGAGAGGAAATTCCCAAATTCTTAACCAGAAAGAAATGTGTATTTACTTGGCAACCCAAACACAGTTGCGCATCAATAGATCTTGTATGTTTTAATTTGTTTATGTTTCTGTCCTCCAAGGGTTAGGTATTCAAGGGTTCTACAGACAAGGGTTTGCCCTGTGCTATAACTCTCTGATATATGTGCGGGGTCCAACAATAGTACTCGGCTCAATATCTTAGGGCACTAACTAAGGAGGATAGACCGTACCCTTAGCTATACTACCTGACTACCCAGGTACTAGAGAGTATCTTCCTGAGTGCTGTCCTTGGTGACACTATAGCAGTCAAGAAACCGATCAGTTTATCTAAAGAGGGCTTCAGGTAATCCAGGCCAATCCATACACAGGTGTTGTTTGATGTGCTACCACTCGAAGGGGTACCAACGGGGGTTACAAGGGTGGCCAACAGACGTGCACTTAAGTACCACTTGTATTTCCTGCGTGTATGAATCCCTCAACCGCGGGTTTATGCACGTAACGACAGATCTCTGTGGCTTAAAGACACCGGAATACGTCTCTACCTTAAAAAAAAATTAAACCACACTTTCTACCGAGGAAAGTGATATGATACCACTTGTAATATGCCAGATATAAAATATATGCAGAACTGAAATAAAATGCTAGTAATGGCAGAATAGCAACAATATAACCAGAACATTCACCACAATAACACTAAAATGATATAAGAATAACAACAGAAATAACACTTTGAATCTGAAAGTAATGTTCATGGGCCTCTTCGAGAGGGAAACCTCTAGTTCACCAGAGCTCTATTACAATAATATCTAAGCTAGGGTTCCCATACCCTTGGCTCTTATTTATACTAAAAAGAAGCATCTAGAGGAAGATCCTTCTAGAAGCGAAAGCTTCTATTATGTCTTCTTACATCCACCTTATTATATTTTATTGAAAGACCTTATTAATATTGACCTTTATTACATTCGAATATATTGTTCTACCTATGTGTGGGTTAGGACCCTAATAGATCCATTGCGTAGGCTCCAACAGTGGTGTGCCTTATGGGCCTTCTCCTTTTCTCTCCAAGTAGCTTTGTGTTGCCAATTCTGGGAACTTTAAGGCATCAGAGACGTCATGGTCAAAGTATTTAAGGATATTGACTCCTCCTACCATGTTATCATTGGTATTCACTCCCTTCAGAATTTTTGGCATCACTATGACCAATTCTGCATGTATGCGTTGTACGCTCTGCGCACTACTCTTTTCTCACACCTTTTTCTTCCTTTTTGGGGATAGCACCCCACCCTCTAGTATGACCTCTTGCTCTGTTTCATGCTCTGGTTGTTTCAACTCTAGGCCCTACTATGTGGAACCTGTGGCCAGTTCTTCTTGTTGCAACCCTTTTCCCCTAGACGCGTCAGATTATGTTCATTTGATGTCCTCCTCCAGCTGCTCAGACTCCTGTGTGGGTTCCTACTCCTCTTCCACATGCAATGTAGTATGATCGTACTCTGGTGTTTGGATTTCATCCACATCCACCACTATGGGCATCTCGTTTTATTCGGTTTGTGGCACCCGATTTCTACTCCGTGTGTTTCATCCGATTTTTCTCGATGCTCTAACCCTCAGTGGTGACATGGAGAGGAAATATGAACTACATGATTCCAAATCGACAGATGGTAGCATAAATTTTCACATTTTCTCTCTTCCTCTTGGCTCTGCATTCTTCTCCTTAGAAAATAATACAATGTCTTGCTTTCCCCCCTTTTCCCAATTTTATAGCGGGATAGAGAAGTGATAGTTGTGTCACACTGATAGTTGTCACTTTTTCATGTTTTTTTTTGTTTCTTGTGCGTTGTACCTTTCAACCCATTAATTTATCTTCTGTGCGCAATGTTTTCAAACCCTGGTTTTCTTTCAATCAATTGTTTTGTTCTACCAGTTCTATTCTATCAAAACCCTCCATGTGCGCTAGTCTGTTTTTATTTTTATCCCCTTTTTACTTTTTATGGATTTCCTTCTTTTTCTTATTTTTATTTGTTTTTATCATTTTATCTCCCTTGCTTCTACTATAATACACTATATACATATCTTCTTACTACACGTTAACTTTGTAAGTACTAGGAGGTCGATTTTCCTTATATAGTTTTAGTCAAATCCCATTGATCATTCCTCTGAGTTTTGTACCTCCTAAATCTTTCAACTATACAGACCCCCCCTCTTTGATAGTATCCACTTCATATGGTCCCAACCAATACATTCTGAATTTTCTTGGATGTTGAATAAATTTATTGTCATACACCAAGACTAGGCCTCCCTCCTTGAAACTCTTTCTTTTAATGTGTATGTCATGCGAAGCTTTGTCCCTTCCTCTCTGTAATTCTTGGTGAAATTCGGCTAGAATCGTATCTTCTTCCATCTTCATTAGCTGACATATCCTTTCTTGTATTGCACCTCGTTGTGTCATGTTGGTGATTTTTTCTATGCATAGACTAGGTACCAAAAATTCTAATGGCACCACTACTTCTTGTCCATACACCAACCTAAATGGTGTCTGTCCTATCAATGTTTTGAATGTAGTCCTGTATTCTCATAATACTACTGGTATCTTCAAGTCCCAATCATCCCTATTGACATTACAGATCTTTGTCAAATCATTATCTAGGATCTTATTAAAGGATTCCACTATTCTATTTTCTTGAGGGTGATAAGGTGTACTCTTTTCATGATAGACTTCAAGCTCCTCATTCATAGCCTTGATAGTACTAATGATGAAGTGAGTGCCTTGGTCACTCATAAAAATCCTTGGGCATCTGTTGACAGGCGTAAATGACTCACTGTCATCTGGAAGGTTAGATCCAGACTAGGGTTGTCTAATTAACCCAAGTCGTTTGGTATGATCTGACCCGACGAGTTTAATGGCTCGGTTAGCCAACTAAAGTCCTAAAAACAGTAAGAGAAATAAACTAATCTAAATCTATGATTCTAACAAATGATATATTACTTACTAATGTTTATTAAAAAGAAACGTGGATATACAAATGATTATAAACAATCTATATACAATTTACAACGTTTACTTGAAATCTTGTGAAAATGAAATTTCATAATAATGTTTCAAAATAAGATAAAGTAAGAGCATAAATCTTTTGTTTTTTTTAATGTTTAAAGATTGTAAACTAATAAATAATAAGCAAATACAATTGAAACGATGACACGGAAACAATCAAAGCTAATTAATTCAATCATCACCTCATTCATATATAAACAAATCTAAATAAAAGAAAGCAATGTACCTACTAACCTCTCACTGATCAGCAGTACTAAGCTAAATTCATCTCTCTGTATTTGTATGAGCTCCTCTTAACCTATGTCAAGTGTAAACGTATGACAAAATCAAGCATAATACTTCCTGAAGAAATTCAAGGAAGTGTTTCATATTTTGGAGCGAGTTTATAACGACAGAGAGACAAATAATTATATATCTTATGACCTTGAAATGTCTAATAACTGAAAATAAAATAAATTCCAATTCTCAGGAATGGTGTTACCAAATATCTAGCATTAGATGTAAACTCAAAATACTTGAATACATGATCAGTCATAGATATAAACTAAACCAAAAGATAATGAACCATATAAATGAAAACATAACATGAAAATTTATATGCAGAACAGTCTAAAGCTAGTTCAATACAAATAAAGTTTCATATTCATAAATTATATGAGAAACAATATTAACATTGCACAATCTACAAAAGCACAAAATCCAAAGAGTAAACTATTCTCTCATATAGTTTCAACAAAATATGTTAATTATATGGTCCAAGAAGAACTTTTGGGGTAATAAATTCTTAAAGATTGAAAAAATTAATATATAAATTATAACAATTAACCATGTATTGATAAAACATACTAAAGCTAATTTAAATCAATGCATAATCAATTATTCAAAGAATATGAAGATATTATAATGCAAATAAAACCATTTTACTCATAGGACAAAAGCCATTAAACAACCTGGAATTTCATATTCTTCTTTGAAAATACTTGTCCATTCTTCCAAAGATTTCAACTATCTATTACTCCATTTGAAAAGAAAAAAAAGTTTACAAATGAAATAATATACAAAACAGAAAGGATAAAAATCCTCCTCTCAATTTCTTCCATCTATAGCTCTGAACTTTCTCATATATTTATATAATGAATGAACAGTCTGGGCGTCACTAATAATTTCCGCCACCTGAAATTTTCCTCGTAAAGAGACACTAATATCTCTCAAATTGTGCACTGTTTTGAGAAAATATTCACGTGTAAGCTAAATGGGTCCATTCTGGAAATGGGTTTTCAACTGTTTCTTCAGATTCCTCACAGTTTGGCTTCAATTAGTCCTACAAAAGCGTCTATTTATTCTTGATGCATTTCCAAATTTTATCTGTTGTTGCTCATAAATTTATTTGCAGCAATCCAATATTATTTTTGGATCAATCATCTTGAACGTATTTAGATAATAAAATCAAGCCTTGATCAGATCTGTACCAAATAACAGATAATAGAAACTCGTGAAACAAAAAGAAACCTAAATTAATAACCTAAAAATTGTGAATAAAACAAAATCTAGAACAATAAAATTAAAAATGAGTTTAAACTAACTATAAGTTCTAAACAAATATTGTTTATATTTTCCTTTCAAATATGATCTTAAAATTCTAGAAGCTTCAAGTTGATGGAGAGGAGAAAAATATGAAGTTTGGGTTTTCACAAAATCAAACAAATGATAGATAATTCTTTTTTTTTTATTATTTTTATTTTTATTTTGAAATGAGATGGAAACTAACAAAATAATTTAACTAATTAAACCTACCAAATTATTTTGTGAAAATGATTGTTAATGAGAAAAAGACAAAAACATAATCATAATTTAAATGAAAGTAAAAATTGATAAAAAAAAATAAGGTTTTCGTTTAAATTAAGATTTCTATGTTCGTCTCTCCCTCATTTCAATTTGATCAAATGTGAACAAATGTCATAGAAAATATGTGTCATAAAAAACTCCCAAATTATGAAGCTCGTCCATCAACATTAAAACTCTATAGAAAGCAAAATGAAATGGCATTTAAATTTTATGAAATCCAAACCAAACAAAAGAAAAGAATATTAAATCAAACCAACCAAGATATTTTTTGATGAAATATTGAATCCATTATTCAAAATAGTCAAACTTTCTAATGAGCAAAATAATGAACACATAATCATAAATTAAACGAAAGTAAACAGTTGATAAAAATAACGTTTTTGTTTAAATTGAGATTTCTATGCTCATTTCTAAATTTTGACATATACTCTTTTAATGAATGTCTCATACTATAGTGAATGCCTTAAGTTTGTCTCAAAGCAAGCCAAGGTATGGAACTATTTGAAAATGTTGATTCTATAGCTCATTATAATTATCAAGATTCTAATGGGGGCCCTTTAAATTTTGTAAAAATTTAGGGGGACTTGTTGGGGCCCAACAACACCCAAATCTAGTGATCACTTCCACAAACAGGAAGTGTGTTGTTGTCTTTGTACTACAATATTTTACCTGTGCTGCTTATGCCCATCTCGTTAAGTACTTTGTTGGAGTAATGATATGCCTTGCTTCTGATCTCTTTCTTGGTGGGTTAATTGGTCCCACAAAGTCTATTTTCCATTTTTCAAATACTTTCAAGGTTACTTGTGGTCTTAGGTGAATCTCATCTAGTCTATTAGGTTTTCAAAACCCTCTGACATACATCACATCTCTGGCAGTAGTCCTTTACATCTTTGTGAATGGTTGACCACCATAGTACTATGTGGTGGATTTTCCTGCATAATGTCCTCCAACTATTCCCTCATGAGCCACTACTAAAATTATATGCCTTTCATGTTATAGTACACATCTTCTCAAGATTATTTCTGTAGCCATCTTGTATAAGTGTCCTGCAATCAATTAATAGTTTGCAGCTCTAACTACCATATTTTTATTCAGTGCAGTGTTGAATTCTTGCGGCACAGTCCCTGTACTCAAGTATTCAATGATGTCAGCAAAATATTCATTAGCTACTTATAACGAAAATAACTGTGCATGAAGGTAGTTGTCCTCTAAATTTGTAGGTTCCTCTCCATTGGCAATCCTCGACAGGTGATTAGGTCCTACATTCAACTTCCCTAGATTTTCTATCACTTCGAAGTCAAATTCCTGAAACAACAGTAACCATCTACAAATTCTCCCCCCCAACACTGGCTTATTGACTAGGTTTTTGAGGGAAGAATGATATGTGAACATTTTAAAGTGTTTCCCTAGTAGATAGTGTATGAATTTTTGTAGTGCATATACCATTGCTAAGCCTTCTCTCTCTATAGTAATGTATTTCTTCTTTGACTCTAATAATTTTATGCTTGCAAATTCTATAGGATGGTCTAACTCTCTTTCTCTTAGCTGCACCAAAATAGGTCCAGGTGCTATGAATACATGCACATGAAATATCTTTTCCCAGTCTGGGAATACTAGTATAGGTGTTGTGACCATTTTTTTATTTTAGAGCGTCCAAACCTTGCTGACAGTCCTCATTACACTAGAATTTACTATCCTTCTTCAGCAGTTTCTCCATCAGTGAAATGATCTTCACATACCCTTTTATTAATTTCCTTTAGTATCCTATGTGTCCAAGTGTTTCTCTCAATTGACGTATTGATTTGGGTGGTGGTAAGTTAATAATGACTGCAACCTTTTTAGGATCCACCAATAACCCTTGTTTACAGGCTATATGTCCCAATAATATTCCCAAAGGTGTCCCAAATATGCAATTGTTGATATTTAATGATATATAACACTTCCTACATCTTTCCAACATCATCCTTAACACCTCTACAAGATCTTTCAACAGATTGTAGACAGTCCAGTCATCCAGATATACTTCTAAAAATTGATGGATGATTTCTTTGAAAGCATCTATGACTACCCTTGAGAATATAGCTGGTGCATTCTTCAGCCCAAAAGGTATGTCTATGTACTGGTAGGATCCCCATTCTATGGAAAAAGTGGTCTTGTACTTGTCTTCTGGAGCTATCTTGATTTGATGGTAGCCTGAGAATCCATCTGTGAATGAGTATGCTACCTGTCCTCCCACATTATATAATACCTCATCTATGAAAGGGGTGGGAAAAGGGTCACGTAGGCAAGGATCATTGAAATTTATCAAATCGACACATATCTGTATGCCTCCTTTCTTCTTCTCCTAGACTACCATAGGGATTGTCCATTTTGATTTTTCTATTGGTTCTATGATTCCCGCTTCCAACATTTTATCAATTTCTTCTTTCACTTTCTGCTTTTATACTGGGTTCAGTCTATACGGTTGTTGTCTAATAGATCTCGCCTCGAGTTTGAGAGGTATCTTTATCTCTCTTAGCTCTCTTGCTATTCCTTTCACCTTTGTAAATTTTTTTGGGAATAGGTCATTGTACTCGTGCAATAAATCTGTTATTCTTTCTATTGTTTTTTCATCCCAGTAGTCTCCAATACTGGCCATTTTGGGATTATCATTTGTCCCAATATTTACTTTCTTCACCTTGATTGGAACAATAAATACTTCTGATACCAAAGATGGACCTTCCACCTCTCTTTCTCCTTCAATTTTTGTAATTTGAATGTTGTGTGGGTCATCTTCATCCGATGCTTCTTCTTGCACATGATAGCATGACAATAGTTCTTTCACTATCTGTCTATCCCAGTGTTGATATTCTCTTATAAGTTAAACCTATGGTTACTTAATAAATATCACCTCTCTAATTTGTTTGAGTTTTGAATCAATGTTGGGGTTCTCATGTTCAAATGAGAAAGTGACTATAAAATTATGTTGTAATGTTGTCCATTCTGCAGTGCCTCTACATAGTTCTTGGTATACATACCTGTTTACTAGAATTCCTTCCAATGTGTGAATGAAGTTAGGAGGCCATTCTTCTGGTGGTGTCATTTTGCATAATGTGCTTCACTTCTCCAAGTGTTATGCTGGTGTCCCCTATCCATGATATCTCTACAGTTCATTTCTTCCCTGTTCTGTGTCGAATCTAATGCACAGTAATCACTTACATCGGTACCAGTCCTTGCCTATCTCTTTGTGCACTCCCCACCATATTGCATGTGTTTCCTTGAGTGATATGTCTAGAGCTAAGATCCTCTGATTTTATAACACTTCATCTTCATATCTTGTTAGGAATTCTTCTAAGTCATTTACCCCATGAAAACTGGGAGGTTCTCTTATCTTTGTACCTACCCATCTTACTGTGCAGTCTATTCTTGTGCACCTTCTTGTGGATACTTCATGTAATCTATACCGCCAATTCTAAAATCATGTACCTGAGTCTAAATCACATGATGTGATACTTCTCCAACTGAGTAGCCCATCTGCAGTTGGATTCACATAATCTTCTTTTCACACGGTGGTTCTGTATAACTAGTTGATTTCCTCTAGGTCTAAGCAAGTGGGTTCTACAAACCTTTCTCCTTCTGATGGGTCTAGTGGTACAATGAATCTCTACTCTCCTAACTTCAATTTCATATTCCTTGTCTTCAAATTTATTATGGAATAGTTTTCAAATTCCCAATCCAAGCCAAGAAATGTTGGATACGGTGTTGTGACATACACTATTTATATCACTTCAAAATCGACTTTAGTACACACTCCATCTAGACCTATTGTCACACCCTTTAGCCTTCCAATTGGCAGAACCCTATGTTTATTTGCTAGTTTCAGCTGAACATGTGAATATCCTAATGTGGGATCTCCCATACATTTCCATGTATTCTTGGGTAACACATTTACTTCGGAGCCTAAATCCAGTATAATATCCTCCATGTTGAAATATATAATATTGGCATTCAGTCTAAACTCTCTACTTGTCCTCCTCCTTGTATGCAAGTGATTAAATTTTTTCTACTCTAGATTTCCCTCTACATCTGTGTTACATCTTTCTAACATATTTTTTGTTGGGTATGTGTTATATTCTTTACATGTGTGTGTGTGGGCACGTTAGATTTGACAACTACGTCTAACGATCCCTCTAGTAGTGCTCTTTGTGTCATGTGCACCAGGCACTTTCCTAGGGTGGTCCTAACGGGGGGAAGGTATGCCCCCCCTGGTTATGCATAGCGTTCGGGGCAATGCCCCCCAATTTGTTTTTTGGGGCAGTGTTTTTCTATTTTTAGAGGTTTACTAAATTAATCCCGGATTAAGGGATTAGGGTTTTGGTGTCTATGGAATACCTAAAAACATTGTATATATTGTATGGGGAATGGTGAAATTCGATATAATGAATATAAGAAAGGTTTTCTCGGTTGAGGGTTTCCGGTATAAAATCTCTATGTACTTTGTGTATGAGCCATTAATTAAATTTTGTTTCTCTTAAGAATCTATATGCATTTCTTTACTTCACAGGTTTAAAACTTACATGTGGTATCATAGCTCGTTTTTGGCTTCAGAGGGACGCCTTTGTTGTTGAGGGTTTGGCTCGATCTTGATAGATCAAGTTTATCTTGGGTTTGTGATAAACCTAGTTTTAGTGGGATCTTTTGCAGTGGATATTTGAGTACAGAAATAGGAATGACGAGCTCTTCTAGAATCAAGATAGAGAAGTTCAATGGTAAAAACTTTGAGCTATGGAAGCTCAAGATGGAGGACCTTCTTGCAGACAAAGAACAATGGATTGATGTGGATCCTAGTACACAGCCTATTGGTACACTGTCTACAAGCACACAGACTAATAGTACAAAACCTACTAGTACACCACCTACTGGTATGTCAAAGGAAGATTGGGAGAAGTTGGACGGAAGAGCAAGGAGTACTATTCAACTCTGCCTAGCAGATTTGGTGTTGTTAAATGTCTCGGGAGAATCTACAACCAAGGAACTATGGGATAAGTTGGGGAATTTGTATCAATCAAAATCCCTAGTAAACAAGCAGTTTGTTCGAAAGAAGCTATATCATCTTAGGATGGAAGATGGAGATTCTATGACAGAACATCTAAATGCCTTTAATACTCTGGTAAGTCAACTAGTCTCTGTTAATATTACGATTGCAGAAGAAGATAAGTGTATTACTTTGTTATGTTCTTTGCCACACTCTTGGGATAATCTGGTTGTAGCAATTGGTAGTACCACTCAATCTACATTGAAGTATGAGGATGTAGTGTCATCCTTTTTATCTGAAGAGATGAGGTGGAAAAGCATGGATAGTCATAGTAAAGATGATTTATTTGTAAGAGGCCGTACCCAAGATAGGAATCCTGGTAAGCCTTCGGGGGGGAGATCTAAATCTACAGGTAGATCTAAGTCTCCAGGAAAATCTTTGAGGAAATGATGGAAGTGTGGTAAAATAGGGCATTATAAGAAAGATTGCAAGTCTAAGAAGGTTCAAAAACCAAAGGGATCTGATAGTATCTCTTCCACAGAGACAAAAACCTCCACTGAAGAAGGAGGTGATGTTTACCTGGCATCTACAGGTACACATGTAGACCATGATGTATGGTTTATCGACTCAGGTGCATCATACCACATGAATCCTCATAGGGAGTGGTTCTCTGAATATGAAAAATATGATGGTGGTGATGTATTCCTAGGAGATGACTCGACAACAAAAATCATGGGACGTGGAAGGGTTAAGTTGCTTCCAAAAGATGGAAGGATTAGAACACTCCTTTGGGTTCTTCACATTCCAAAACTTGACAGGAGCTTAATATCTATAAGCAATTTGGATGATGCAGGAGTGGATACTATATTTGGAAAGAACACTTGCAAGATGGTATGAGGAGCAATGGTGTTGATGAGGGGAGTTTGGTGTGGAACTCTATACAAGTTGTTGGGAAGAACTTATACTAATGGGTGTAATAGTTCTGTTGTCCCTGAGTAGAGAAATGAAGGAGACAAGACCAATATTGTCCTAGAAAATAATACCATGATGTGGCATCAAAGACTGGGGCATATTGGAGAAAGGGGCCTTCAAACACTACACGGTAAAGGTATGGTTGAAGGTATGTCTAATTGCACTCTGGATTTTGATTTCTATGAAAATTTCATATATGTTAAACATAATCTAGTAAGATTCCCATCTAGTGCTACAAGAGCAAAGGGGATCTTAGAATTGATACACAATGATGTGTTTGGACCTGTGCCTATTCCATCACTAGGTAAATCTATGTATTATGTTTCATTCATAGATGATTTCTCAAGGCACACATGGATTTATTTTCTTAGAAAGAAATCTGATGTATTTGATAAATTTAAAAAGTTTAAGGCTCTGGTAGAAAATCAGACAGAGAAGAAAATAAAGGTATTAAGAACATTTAATGGTGGATAATTCTACAGAAATGAATTCAAAGAATTCTGTAAGAAGTGTGGTATAGCAAGGAAGAAGAATACTCCATACACTCCTCATCAGAATGGAGTTGCAAAAAGGATGAACAGGACACTGATGGAAAAATAAAGGAGCATGCTCAACAGTGCCAGGTTAGGACAAGAATTCTAGGCAGAGGCAGTGGGTACAACATGTTACATGGTCAATCGATCACCTTCATCAACATTAGATGAAAAAACTACACATGAGGTATGGTCTGGTAAAAAACCCTCTCTTCAACATCTTAGAGTGTTTGGTTGTGATGCTTATGTACATGTTCCAAAGGAAAATAGGAGTAACCTTGATAAAAGGCTGAAAACTATATCTTTATTGGTTATAAAGATGGTGTGAAAGGTTATAAGCTTTGGAACCCATAAACCATAAAACTGTTTACAATCTAGATGTTGTTTTCAAAGAGGTAAAAGATGTTTCCAAACAGGAATTCCTACCAAGGCCAGAAGAACCTGAGAAAATAGAGCTAGAGTTGGATGATGAAAAATCTAAATCATTTGAAGAAGATGAAGAAACAACAGAAGAAGAAGAACCTCATACCCCAGTATTGAGGAGATCAGTGAGAGAAACAAGGCAACTAGAAATGTATAGTCCACCTGATTTTCGTTCCAATTTTTCTTTATCTATTACTGATGATGATCCCAGAACTGTCAGGGAAGCAGTGAATTCAGAGGATAGTAAACTATGGAAGAAGGCCATGGTTGAAGAAATGGATGCCTTCGATAAGAATGAGGCATGGGATATAGTTGAGTTTCCAGCTGGAAGAAAATCTATTGGTAGCAAATGGTTGTTTAAGAAGAATTTTAATGTGAAAGGAAAAGTGGAGAAATACAAAGATCGACTAGTAGAAAAAGGTTATTCCCAGGTAGAGGGAATTGACTTTGGTGAGATTTTTTCTCTTGTTGCTAATTTAACTTTTATTGGATTTATTTTATCTATTGCTGCTTCTTTTGATCTTGAAGTGGAACAGATGGATGTGGAGACAACATTCCACATGGGGATCTGAAAGAAGAAATCTACATGAAGAAACCATAAGGCTTTGTAGTGAAGGGAAAGAAAGAGTTGGTCTATAAACTAAATAAGTCACTATATGGTCTGAAGCAATCACCTAGGATGTGGTACCAAAATTTTGATACATACAACCTTGAATTGGGATTTGTGAGAAGCATGGCTGCTCACTGTGTATATTCCAAGCAAGTTGGTAATCACTTCATTTATGTAGTGTTGTATGTTGATGACATGTTGTTGGTAGGAAATAACATGGATGTTATCAAGGAGGTGAATTCATAGCTATCCTACAAATTTGACATGAAGGATCTCGGTGCTGCTAACTTCATTTTGGGAATGGAGATTAAAAGAGATCATGCAAATAGGAAAATCCGGTTGAATTAGAGAAAATATGTTGAGATGATATTGCAGAGGTTTAATATGCATGGAAGTAAACTAGTCAAGGTTCCTATTCCTATAGGGGTAAAGTTATATGTATATCAGTGTCCCAAGACACAAGAAGAAGAAGAGGACATGTCCCATGTTCTGTATGCCAGTTTAGTTGGCAGTTTGATGTATGCAATGGTATGTACTAGATAGGACATTGCACATGTAGTGGGAGTTTTGAGCAGGTATATGTCAAAACTAGGGAAGGAGCATTAGACAATAGTAAAGAGGGTCTTCAKGTATCTTTGTGGTACTACCAGTTATGGATTTTGCTACCAAGGAAGASCAGGATTGGACAGGGTSGTGGACATACATGGATTTKTTGATGCAAACTAGGTTGGAGATATGGATCACAMAATATCTACAAGTGGGTATGTGTTTAACCTATTTGGAGGAGCAATCAGTTGGATGAGAAAAAKACAGGTTSTAGTGGCACTCTCAACTACAGAAGCTGAATACATGGCAGCCACTCATGCAAGMAAGGAAGCAGTATGGTTACAAAGATTGTGTTCAGGTATTGGGTTGGTACAAMAAGTAGTGATATTAGATTGTGACAGTCAGAGTGAAATATTCCTAGCAARGAACACAACTTATCATTCGAAGACAAAGCATATTGATGTTCAATATCACTTTGTGAGAGACATGATTGAGGAAAAGAAGGTGTTGTTGGAAAAGGTTGACACTTTGAAGAATGTTGCAGATTCATTGACAAAGTCTATGAGCATAGAAAATTTCTCCCAGTGTAGAGTAACAATGGGCATTTCTGCCCTGGATTATTGACTATATAATCCCCTGGACCCCTGGATGCAAAGAAAAAACAAGTGGGAGAATGTTGGGTATGTGTTATATTCTTTGCATGTGTGTGTGTGGGCATGTCATATTTGACAATTGTGTCTGATGATCCCTCTAGTAGTTCTCTTTGTGTCCTGTGCACCAGGCTCTTTCCTAGGGGGGGTAGGTATGCCCCCCTGGTTACGTGCAATGCCTCAAATTTTTTTTTTGGGCATTTTTTTGCTATTTTTAGCGGTTTACTAAATTTATCCCGGATTAAGGGATTAGGGTTTTGATATCTACGGAATACCTAAAAACATTGTATATATTGTATGGTGAATGGTGAAATTCGATATAATGAATATAAGAAAGGTTTTTCCAGTTGAGGGTTTCTGGTATACAATCTATGTGTACTCTGTGTATGAGCCATTGATTAAATTATGTTTTGCTTAAGAATCTATATGCATTGCTTTACTTCACAGGTTTAAAACTTACATTTTTTAATACTTTAACAGATGATGGATCATTTAGTAGTTTAACATAGGATTACAAAAAATCCTTTATGGTACTTACTTGTCCTAAGGGTTGTGCTTCATTAGTGTGATCTAGCGATGAATGCATATCATACGTTGGTACATCATTAGTATGTTGCGCAGTTGATGTAGATGCAATGTCTGGGTTCAAGAATTATTGTCTAGCTTTCTTGAATAACTCCTTTTCATTTTGTGCATCAAACTTCTTATGTGGTTCGACATTCTTCTTCACCCATTGGTGTTGTGTTGGATCTTGTCTTACTGTGTCATCTCCTATTTTAGCTCCTCTGTGCGTAACTATGTTGATATTTCTTGCATCATACCTTTCTTCTACATAAATCCATTGAAAATTTCGATTGTTCCGATTCCTCTTTTTCTAGATCTTCCCCAATAGTGTCAGACAATATTTTGTGTCATGATATTATATGCGATAATACATACATGTTGTAGGTGGAAGTGGACATTCTCTTGAATAATGTCCTGGTAGTTGACAATTATGGCATACCACCAGTCCTTTGCCTCTTCCAAATCCTCCTCTATCTCGTCCTCCACCACTATAGCCAACTTGATCTCCTCGTGGGGCGTTGTACTGAGGCACCTGATTATACAACATAGGATTATACTGTGGTTGTGCGGTATTTTACTATGGTTGTGCAGTGTTATACTTTTGTGGCATAGTGTTATATGGGGTTGGTACTTGGTTAAACTTTGGTGCAACTTTCCCCATCATCATTTATGTCTGCACCCTATAGGTGTTTGATGTTCTTTCCCTCATCAGCTCCATTGTCCTGCAATCTTTGTCATCATGGCCCACTAACCTACAAAAGTTGCAATATGAACTCTTAGGAACTGTCTAGTATTTATGAATCATTGGGCAATGATATGGATCATGCCCCTGTTCTTACAGATATCACACCATAGTACTCCTGTCGACAAAGGGTTTGGCAGTCCCATTTCCATGTATTGCGTGAATGTTGGGCACTCATTCTTGTGATGTCATGATGTCCTACATGTGGCACACTAAACAACTTCTCTTTTGTCCTTACTCCTATTCTGGTTTAGTTGAAATGTTAAATTCTTTAGATCCTCCTTCAGCTCCTCTATTTTTGGATTTATCTTCTAGTATTGGGTCTCTTCTAGTTGTAAGGTTATCTGTAGAGCCTCTGCCTATTTTTGAAACTTCTGTTGTCTCAAAGGGTATTTCAAGTGTGGTAGCAAGGAATTCAAAAATATATGTCTATGATGCATATCTGTCATGACATACTTCAACATTCCATTCAATTGTTTGAATCTCTAGTCAATCTCTCGTACATATTTCCTTGGTTTCTGTCTGATCTCTATCATCTCATTCATGTACTAATCCTCTAAGCTATGCTTATGGAATTCATTTATCAAAAACTTATTGATATCCATAATCTTTTTGGTTGTTCCTAGTGTACTTTTTGCAAATAAGCTCATGTACCAATTCAGTGTGTGATCTCTTAGTGTGATAGCTAAATGTGCAAGTTTTGTATCCTCATCTATGATCTTCTTTGCTTCCCAGATATTTTCAAAGATGAACAAGTGCTTCTCAGAGTCCTCATATGCCTCTCCCTTGAATTCTGGTAACTCGATGGTGGGATCATGTCCTGCCATCCTAAATGATGAACTAATACCTCCGCATGATGTAGATCCTTGACTAGTGCTTCCTAAAATGGCTCCCCCAGTTGTTGCTCCATGTGTAGATGTACTTACTGTTGCGTTTCTTCCACTAAAATTCAGTTTTCTAAATGATGGTGTTCTTTCTGGTGTATTGGTCGCACATGGGTTTATGGGTTCCACAGTGACACTGATATGGATAGGAGTTATACCTTTGGTTCCTTCCCTTGGAACTCTTTTCTTCCTTTCATATGTCGAATACAAGATTTCCTCAATATTATCCACAACCCGGATATCCTCTATCTCTTCTTCATCACTTTCCAAGCCTTCCCTTGCAGCTATGTCTCTCTTCTTATTGTTCATCTTGTATTGGTAGGGTTCTCCATTGCGCTTTCTTCAAGTTGTTTCCATGATATTCTTGATCTGGTCTTCTTCCATCATGATTAGATCCAAGGCCTCCTCCTTCTTTCCTTTATCCATATCGTCCTCCATTTCTCTGTCTCTTTTCAGTGCTTCCCCCCTTCCCCCATGCATGTAGGGAAGTTTAGTTGTCTGAATTTTTTGTCATTACATTATTTTTATACAATAAATTCTTGATGGAAGTATAAAATGATATGATATACCTACCTTTATGTCCCTTCAAGAACTCTTTCTCTGATGTGTTGTAAGACTTCATAGTATATACTATAAATTATGTGATAAATCCTGCAACAATGATGTCTAACCACTAATATACTGTGTGTGTAAATTTATTGTCAACTTATTGTAACTGCGAAATCTCCATAGAATTCCACTCTAGTTGTCTGATCCGATTTGTAGGGTTGTTGTATTTCAACCTCAATATCCACTCCTGCAGCACATGTGGGAAATCAAAGAAAAATACTTCTTGCAAGTCGCTAAATACGTACTTGTCCAAATATTTGTGCGATGTTAACTACGGGTTTCTATTATATTTTTGCACAAGTTTCAGATCCTTTTTTTCAACTAGCTATCAATCTCCTCCTTCGTTGAGTTCCATGGTCTAAACATCCCATTTTATAATATCATTTTTTTTAACATTTCTTCACAAGATATGAAATTCTTCTCACAATTCATTAATAGATCTCATTCACAATCCCATTATGTTCCAACTGGAAACATAACCATTTGTTGGTATTGTATTATTCTTACTACCCTTCTTGGGATGACCTAGGTTCATTTATAGCATTGTTTCCAACAAAACCCCTTTAAAACTATCCGTTGCTTTGGTAAACCAGAAGGCAACACAATACACAGAGTGCACTGTGCAGTCTCACCCGAGATAGTTCTATTGCTGGTTGTAACGCTCAAGTGCTTGTAGCGTCGGAATGAGTGGGGATCTAGGATTAAAATATGTGATCTTCATTTGTTACTTTAACTTTCAACTTATATTGAATACCCTGTCATTCTTATTCATGCATGTAAAATAGAAAATCTAACTAGTCATTCACGCATTTGTCTAGCATATAATCATTGACTGTAAAGGAAATACACAATATTCAATCACATAACACAAGATCTACTGTGGTTCACCCCTCCTAGGATATGTCCACAAATATTTGGCTGCTCTACTATTTTATTATGGTGGTTCCAAAAATACAACACCATGCGCAATACAACTCTCCATCAGTGGGTCGAGATCTACAATGAGGTGGACTAGATCACACTAGGCTCCTCAACCTATGATCTAACCCTCAATATCTACCTGGTTTCCCCTCCTTGTCTCAACAACTTACAAAATGGAACGTATTTACAGTCATTCATGTCCTCCCTCATCAAACTTGAGCATTAATAAACAACAACTACTGAACGATGTTTGACCACCACCCCCGACCTAGACCTCCTAGGTACCTACTTATACATGTTTTTGTCTTACCATCCATTACATATTCTTACCAAAACCCTAACCCTATCATGGATAGGTATTATTGCATGCATGTCTCACATGATTTCCTCTTCTACATGCAAGTCTGTCTTGCACATGCTTCTTTTCCTGCATGCACGTTTGTCTTGCACATGCTTCTTTTACTGCATGCACGTCTGCTTTACACCTGCTACTTTTCCTCAAAGTTGGGCCTGTAGCCAACATGTATATATGCAGTCTGTATGAAGAAACTTCATGTACATATGCGAGCTATATGCATTGAAGTCACTTACATGTGGTAAAATCCTCAAAAAGGGAGGTGTACAAATATGTTGCAACATGGTTTAATGATCAAATTCTATTTTTGCAGGGTCTGAGATGGTATGCTTGAGGTTTCATGTCTTTATGTGTGGTTGATGAATATATGGTGATAACATGTGGTTGAATATTGGATAATATGCTTGATGCATTTCTTGGATACATGGTAATAACCCTAGAGTGTGGATTGAGGCATTTTCTATTAAGGAACAATGTTGGTTATGTTATGTATTCTCTCCATGAAGTTATGGCATGTTGTTTATGGGACATATCATGTTGATGTGCTGATAGTTAGAGATATATCATTTATCTATTGGGGCACACTTTTGGTACATGTTTAGAGGTACTATTGGTTTCTTAGTACTTGATTTAGTGAATAGTTTTGATGTAGATATGTTATAGTACATGGTTGGTACATATGTGAGCTCAATTAACATATCTTGTGATGTATTGTTAGAGGCATACCATGATGCATGCATTTGGCATGTGGTTGAGCTATATATTGGGACATGTAGTTGATGAGTTGATGAGGTGGTTATGATGTACATCATTGATTAGTCGTAGCTTGATCTATAGTTGATGCATGATTGGTACATACTTGGTACATTGTTAGAAGCACTTGCTAGCAGTATCATTGGCACATGAGTTATGGTTGATATGGAATACATCCATATTGATTGTGGTACATCTTGTTGGGTTATGTGCATGGTGTATGCACTTGTAGATGGTATATGATTTTGGGTGATAGTACTTGGCTAAAGTACACCATTTGTATTACTTGTTTAGCACATCCTTTGGCACATGATGTGTGGGATGATATAGTTGAGACACTTGTTATGGTGCTTGATTGATACATTGATTAATGCTTGATGGTTGAGATGCATTTCTTGAAACATAGTTTGTGGCACTTGGTTCATGGTAGAACCATATCATGAGTGATATGACACTTGTTTGAGACACATGGTTGGCATGACATACAATTGATGATGTTGATGATCTTGATATATGGTTGGTACAAAGTTGGAACATGTTCTTGTCATATGGGTGATGCAGTTCATTATGGTATAGGATATTGTATGGTTGGCACATAGTATGGAATAATATGTACATGGTTGATTCTTTGTTCATGATTCACTATTCATTATTGATATATCTTTTTCTTCATGATGTATGGTATGGAATGAGTTTGATGCATGGATAGATCCAAGGATCATCATAGGAAGAATAAATAATTCTTGAGCAATTGATCTATGTTCCGGTTGAGAAGCAACATTTGCAGCAGAAGTATATTTCAAAGGTAGCATATTGTTCATCTTGCAGAGAAGATAAGGGGAGACATAACCATAGGGGGAGTTATTCTTCTTCCCATGATTGGTTGTAGAAGCATGATTCCAGGAGGAGAGATGATTGGTATTCATGTCATCATCATTGCATCAGAGTGATATCCATTTTATAAAGGGGGATATATTATTTAGAGGAATCTCAAATGCATTCCAATAGGGGGACAAACCCCAAGTAGAGTTCAGGCAGGGGGATCATCCCCAAGGAGAGAACCACCCTTTTCCATTGATTTCAAACGGGGAGAGATAGTCACATTTATTTGGAGAGATGAAAAATGATGAGGGGTGATGATCACAGAGGGAGCATGAGAATTTCCATGTCTAAGTGTTGCTAGCAATGATTGGTGTTGACATCAATGTTGGTGTTGCCATCAATGCCAAAGGGGGATATTGATGCACTATTTTTTCATTAATGTCAAAGGATTGATGTCAAAGGGTTGATGTCAAGTATTTTCATTGATGTATGTATGGATTGATAGTGATGTTTTTTCATTGATGTATGATGTATGGACTCGAAAGTGGTCCCCTTATGGTGAAATCCCTCACGGGAAGATTCTTTGTGAATTCCAAATGGTTAGGTGGTTGAGCAGTCCTAGTAGTGTGGTTAGGGAACCTAAGTTTATTTGAAGAATAATGTAATGAACATCAATGAATTTTTCAGTGAGACTATTCTAGATGGATAATACATTTCATGCCATTTCCATTGATATGTGGAACATCACATAACTCCTAACGGTTATAGAGTTATGGCTATGTGAAGTTGGAGAAACCTCATGTGTGTCTAGAATCCCCTAAAAGGTCAAATAAGTCAAATTATTCTAGAAGCTCCTAGAAGAAGTTGACCAGTCAAAGTGGTTAGTCATTGGTTAAGTGGTTGCAACAAGAAAACAATTAAAAATAAATTAGTTGCAACTATAACTAGAGAGTTTACTATTTTTGGAAAAGTGGTTGTAAGTGGGTTAGTCCTAAAAGAAGGAAGTTGGGTAAAGTTAGTTAGAAGATAATGACTTGAGTAAGCTACTTATAGAGTATAAATAAGAGAGCAAGGGTCTAATATTGTGATCGATCTAATTGAGCATATTGAATATCCATTATTGTGAAAGGTTATTTGGAAGGTATTATTGGTAGATCAAATTTGCGACAGAAAAATTGCAGTAGAAAAATCATAACAGCATAATCACGACAGCAAAATCATGGAAAACAATTACGACAGAAGAATCATGGAACAAAAAGTGCAGAAATAGAATCATGATAGCATAACTGCGGCACTAGAACCACAAAAACAAAATCACGACAACTTATGGTATTTTGTTTATTGAGAGTATGGTGTATTTATAGAGGTATCTTGTTGGTTATATTGGTTATATTGTTGAGAGTTGTCTTGGTGATTTATATGGGCGAGTAGATCATATTTGGATGATGAGATTGATGTGACAAGTTGTGGGGTTCATAGGTGATGCACTTGTGTTGGTATAGACTGTTGTTATAGTTTGATAGATTGCTTTATGTTTACAAGTTGGGTCTTGTACTTGAGGGTTGGATTCCTCACATCTCAGTTGATGTTGAGATCTACAAGTTAGGCCTTGCATTGAGAGTTGGTGCTCTCTTTGAATTGGTTCTCTTTTCAGTTGGTGTTGATAAAACCCCAATATTGTAGTCTCTTGTAACAAATAATACAAAAAATTTACATATATATATTTGGTGTCCTTTGTGTTCTTTATGGTGATGATTTATTTTTGATGTATCTTTTTGAGATATGTTTACATGCAAACAACTAGTTGTGAATGGAAGTAATTATGTTTGAAGTGGTTGCTAACTAATGTTTTAAAGAAGTGTACAAGAGACCTACATTGATTCACCCCACCTATCAGTGTGGTCGGTGGGTCCAACATATCTTGATCCCTTTTATGTTTGGTTGTATCATATTATGAACTTGTCATGATGTGGCCTTTGACTGATACTAATCTC
>ML798612.1:40492-68837 GCA_009831015.1 Picea engelmannii | reverse complement strand
CCAGACTTCACAAAAACCTTTATTTTGGAATGTGATGCCTCGGGAAATGGAATTGGTGTTGTCCTAATGCAAGAAGGAAGGCCCCTGGATTTTGAAAGTCGACCACTCAAGGGAAAGGACTTACACAAACCCATTTATGAGAAGGAAATGATGGCAATAATACATGCATAGAAGAAATCACATCCTTACCTAATAGGAAGGCACTTCAAGGTCAAAACAGATCATGATAGTATTAAATACTTCTTGGAACAAAGACTATCTTTAGAAGAAAAACAAAAATGGGTAACCAAGATATTGGGTTATGATTTTGAAATCATCTATAAAAAAGGGAAGAAAAATGTGTTGGTATGTTTTTAGACAGAGGCAGAGTATGTGTGTATGCATGTTTGTCATTGATGGCGAAGATCAACATGATCAATAGCATAGCGATATTGGCAATATCAACAATGTAAGCTCAGAAGGAGGAAAACAGTCAAAGCACGACAAAGGTTTTGTTTCAGAGTTTTGCAGATCGAAAAATCCAAAGGAAAGAGGTTCAAACTAGTGATATGTGAAATTGCAATAACAATCCTGACCGTTGGAGTCATAGGACACATGGAAAGTGATTGGAATTTTCGTTGAATTGCACATTGGAGGAGTCAACAGAGTATGGTGTGGGAACTCGCGATATGTGAGATCATGAGAAGATCTGGACCTTCAAATCATTGAGATTGTGGACTGTTGATCAGGCATGACAGAGGCTCGTGAAGTTACAAAATCATGATAAGATATTGACTGTTGATTCAAGAAGGAGACGTGGTGAAATTGTGATAATACCTGGACCGTTGGTTCCATAGGACACATGGTGAAAGATCATTGTTTTGACTGATTGGAAAGTCAAAGGAGAGAAGTGCTCGTTTGATTGGCGAGTGTTCATATCTCGTGGTCACATTGTTGAGAGCTAGAGAGCAGAGCTAGAGAATCCAAGCTATATTTCAAAGTTCATAACATGGAGACTCGAGAGGACTCATCACAGAATACCCAAGACACGAAAGTGCGGAATGAATTTTCTAATAAGGTTGTGGTCACAGCCAGTGGTTACATTTGTGAAAGATGGAGGAAGAAGCTAGCAGTGTTAAGCTCCATCTCGGAGTCTTGACGATCATGACTTGGAGTATCGAGAACCTTCATCACAGGAATCACGATATGCGAGATCGTGATGAGATCTGGACTGTCGGATCATTGGAGATTTCGATCGTTGATCGGGCTTGATGAAGTTTATAAGTTCATGAAATTCGAAGCACCTTTTGTTGTAGCATGTGGTCACTACCGATGGTCATGTGAGGGGAAGAAACTAGCGGAGCTAATCTTCAATTCGGAGTCTCGGCGATCATGACTTGGAGAGTCGAGATCCTTCATCACAATAATGTCGAGATGTGAATTCACGAAATTCAAATTATGTTTAGCACTCGCTCATAGCTTGTGGGCATATGAGATAAACGTGAAATCCTATGGATTTAATCCAACGATGTTGGTTAGTTGGAATCTTGATCGAAGGGTTACTGTTTCACCTCGTAGGTAATCAATTAGTTACGATTTAGTTAGAAAAACTGAATCATGATTCTTGGACGGTTGGCGATTCAGTTGCTGATGCATTTTCTTGGAGATTCAAGGTGAAACTGAATAGGAGGTATATGATAAAAATGCAATGCAATGACTGTGGAAGGTTGGATGTTCTGACTGAAAAATGAGTTGAACTATAGAAAGGTAAAAATATAGCATGCACAAGATGAAGAAAGCTCAGAGATAAGGAACATAAGCTGAACATAAGAGAAAAGGTGAAGAGAGAAGAATGTGCACATATCAAAGAGCATGAGAAGGATAGAGAAAGAACAGATAGACAATGATAGCAAGTCAAACCAAATATGAACAAAGCAGAAGAATAGTGTAGCATAGAATAATTATAGAACAATGAAGAAGTGGTAAGAATTGATTTATCTGTGTTGTTGGTTATACAATCATTTATTTGTAATAAGGGTGGTAGGGAGGTGCCAGGGAGGAATGTTGTCCTCAGAGTTTCAAGTGGGTGCTTGAACATAGGGATTTGTAGCTTCCATCTGGTTGTATCCAGAAAAACCAAGGTGGCAGGGTGGTGCAAGGGAGAACAGTTGTTCTCTTTTATACAGGTTGGTGCCTGTGTGACTAGAAGTTGGTGTTAGAACACTTACAGAGTTGTTGCTTCCTTCTAGTGGGTGCTAGAGAAACCAGAGAGTTGGTGCTCTCAAACAATTTGGAGCTTGTAAAACAGAGGTAGTAGCCTCACATTGAGTTGGTGCTCAATTATAGATGATGTACATAACTTAAAAGACTTCCTATCATTTCGAAGAAGAGGTTTTCTCCCTTTATGGGTTTCCTAGTGAATATCTATCTCTGTGTATATTTTATGTGTGATTGATGCTCATTATTTATGTTGTCCATATGTATTATAATATTGATGGTCACTTGGAGAAAGATTAAAAAATGGTTTAATTGTTAAAATTGTTTACGCACAGTAACAACTGATTGACCCCCCCTCTCAGTTGTCTTAGTAATTTCAACAATTGGTATGAGAGCAGGTTCCTTTTATTTAAAGGTATATTTGTAAGCTTAAACATGACAAGTCATGAAGGGAATTTAGCCAGTAACCCTCCTCTATTTGATGGAACAAATTTTACCTTTTGGAAGGTTAGAATGAGAACATACCTAATGGCCTTAGGTGTTGATATTTGGGATGTAGTAGAGACTGGATACATAAAGCTTGTTGTGCTAGATTCCAAGGATGATAAGTTAGAATTTAGATTTAATTCTAAGGGAATAAATGCTATCTTGAATGGACTTGCAGAAGCCGATTTTGTAAAGGTGATGCATCTTCAAACTTCCAAAGAAATGTGGGATAAACTTTTTAGCAACTGTGAAGGAAATGATAAAGTAAAAGATGCCAAACTTCAAACATTTAGGTTGAAGTTTGAACAACTAAATATGAATGAAGATGAAACAGTTAGCAATTATTTTTTAAGAGTTGAAGAACTTGTGAATGCCATGAAGGGTCTTGGTGAGAAGTTTGAAGAATCAATTTTAGTTCAGAAGATTTTAAGATCTTTGCTTGATAAATTTAAACCAAAAGTCTCTGCAATAGAATAACTAAATGATCTTAAAACTCTGTCCATTGATCAACTCCTAGGAACTTTAACTACATATGAAATGAGAATCAACAAAGATAAATCCATTACTAGAGAAGCATCTTTTAAAGAAGACAAGAATATTGATTCAAATTTAGATGATATTGAGGCAAAATTTGTGAGAAGGTTAAAGAAAGGATCAAGAAAATATCAAGGCAAGCTTCCCTTCAAATGTTTTAATTGTGGTAAGATAGGTCATTTTGCATCTAAGTGTCCCCATTGGAAAAAGGACCAGAAATCTGATGATGAAAAGAAGTACAAATTCAAAAAATATAGTAAAAAGAAAAGTTTGTGTGCAAATAATGACAATTCCTTAGAAGACATAGATAGTGATTCATCATGTGAAGACAAAGTGAATGATTTTATGCTTATGGCTATGAGAGATATTGATGATGAACACACAAGAGGTGAAATGGATGATCAAGAAGCTGTGGTGGATATGGAAGGTGAATTAATCAGTGCTTTGGAATAAATTGACAGACTCAGATGTAAGAAGAGAAAACAAAAACAGTTGTTGAAGCAGTTTAAAATGAATGGTGAAAAACCTGATGAAAACTTTTCTCTACTAAAAGTGGAGTTAGAAGAGGCAAAGTAAATAGAAGACATACTGAAACAACAGTTTTCAGAGAATAAAGCGAGGTGTGAAGCCTTAGAAGAAGAGATGGTAAAAACCAGAAAAGAAATGGAGAAGTTTAAGGGATTGTATCATCAAAATCTGCCAAGTATTAAAGCCTCAGAAGGATTAACCTCCATTCTAAATTAGCAAAGGAATCCAAAGTTGAAAACCGACTTGGGCTATGAAGAAGGATCAAGTAGTGATCATTCAAGTAATACATAACCCATCAAGTTTTTCAAAAATACAATCATTGACAACAACCACTCTGTAGAAACAAAGAAAGAAAATCAACCACCAAGAAGGGATGAAAGAAAAAGTACCAGAATCGAATATGTAGATCAAAGAAATAACACAAACACATTTTTTGATAAAAGAAATCATCAGCATGGAAGAAATTGACTACAGTATTTTTCCAGGTACAAAGGTTTTTTCTATGGTTATTGGTTTTTTTGTTCTAACTTTGGTAACAAAGCTGTAAACTATTCTTTAAGATCTAGATATTTGAAATCAAGATACTCAAGGAATAATTATTTGCCACAACAAAGATTGAGATAGCTAAGAAACAAACGACACCATACTATAAATCATGTGATGGATGGAAAAAGGACGCAGGTGAAACATAACAACAGTTATGAGCATAACAATTGTTATGATGTGTTATTCAATGAACTAGAATGTTACAACTGCCATAATTATGGACATAAAGCTGCAAACTGTCGTTTAAGAAACTATGAGCCAGATTTGAATCCTGCTGCTCAAAATTTCAAGGTTTGGAAGAAGAAAGAAGATGACCAGTGCGGATTAGTGTTATCATCCCAAAGACAAAAGAATCCTTGGTATATTGATAGTGGATGTTCCAAACATATGACTGGAGACAAAAGTAAGTTTCTAACTCTAAGTGAAATCAAATCAGTGAATGTAACTTTTGGAAATGATGCACCAGGAAAAATAAAAGGTAAAGGAATGGTAAGGTTGAGTAATGGAAAAGGGAAATCTCAATATGTGTTGTTTGTAGAAGGCTTGAAACATAATATGCTTAGTGTTATTCAAGTCTGTGACCAAGGATGTGAAGTCATTTTTACCTCTAAAGACTATAGAATAAAATCTGTGAATTCAGGACAACTAGTTGCAAAAGGGATAAGAATAGAAAACAATGTCTATGTGTTAAAAGAAGAAAAAGAAGAATTCCACTTAAGTAAGTATGATGAAAGTTGGTTGTGGCATAGGAGACTTGGACACCTAAATTTTGATCATATAAACAAGCTCAAAAACAATGGAGCAGTAAAAGATCTTCCAGAGATATCAAAACCATATGACTCTGTTTGTAAACCCTTCCAGATAGGAAATCTTACTCGCACTCAGTTCAAATCTAAAAACATTCCTTCAATAGAAAAATCTCTCCAGCTAGTACATATGGATTTATGTGGACCATAAAGGAAAGAAGGTACAGGAAAAGAAAATTATTTTATGTTGATTATTGATGATTATTCTAGAAAAATTTAAAGTGTTTAAGGCTTTAACTAAGAATCAAACAGGAAAAAGATTGAAGGCAGTAAGGTCTGATAGAGGAGGAGAGTTTAACTCATGGAACTTCAAAGAGTTCTTTGATAAACATGGAATCAAAAGAGAGTACATAATTCCAAGGACTCCACAACAAAATGGAGTTGTTGAGAGGCAGAATAGATCAGTACAACAAATGGCAAGATCAATGATGAATGAAAGGAACATACCTCATACATATTGGGTGGAAGCAATTCATACAACTATTCATATCCTTAACAAAGCACATCTCATACCACACAGTGAAAAGACTCCTTATGAACTATGGTTTGGAAGACTTGCTTCAATCAAGCATTTTAAAGTCTTTGGGAGTAAATGTTATATCAAGAACAGTGATGAAAATATTGGCAAATATGATGACAGGGTTGATGAAGGTATCTTATTGGGTTATGCTACAAACAATAAAGGGTACAAATGTTACAATAAGAGGCTGCATAAACTAGTTGATTGTATAGACATAAAAGTTGATGAAGAAATCCCGGTCAAAAATGTAAGTAGTGCTGAACCAAGAACATAAGGTATAGTTGAAGATGAATATGAACAGGTCTAAGGATCAGAAAGAGAAGAATCTTAATCAAATGAAGATACAAATACTCAGGCTGACATAAATCAACAGAAAGAAACAAACTCACCTCTCAGAATTGTTAGAAAGAATCATCCTGAAAATTAGATAATTGGAGATATAAATAAAAGAGTTCATACAAGAAGGAAATTGATTAAAGACTCAGAACAATCTCATGTTTCTTATCTATCTATGAATGAACCTAAAATTTTTGATGAATCCAGCCAGCATGATGATTAGATTAGAGCTATGAATGAAGAGCTTGATCAGATTGAGAAGAATAATACTTGGGAGCTTGTCCCTAGACCTGAAGATAAGAATGTAATAGGTTCCAAATGGGTGTTCAAAAATAAAATGAATGAAAAAGGAAAAGTTGTTAGAAATAAAGTCAGATTGGTCTGTAAAGGGTATGCACAAGTTGAAGGTCAGGACTTTGATGAAACTTTTGCACCAGTGGCAAGATTGGAAGCTATCAGAATGTTCCTTGCATATTCATGCCATAAGAACTTTAAAGTGTATCAGATGGATGTTAAGTCATTGTTTCCTAATGGAGATCTAGAGGAAGAAGTATATATGGAACAACCTGAAGGATTCTCATTGACAGATAATCCTATTATGTTTCCAAGCTAAAGAAGGCCTTATATGGATTGAAACAAGCACCATGAGCTTGGTATTATAGACTGGACAAATTTTTACAAGACAAAGGGTTCAAGAAAGGTATTGTTGACAATAATCTCTACATTAAGTCTGAAGGTGATAACTTACTAGTTGTTTTAGTTTATGTGGATGATATTATTTTTGGTTGTACTAATGAATCATCTGTCCAGTGGTTTTCTAACTCTATGCAAACAAAGTTTGAGATGTCCATGATAGGAGAACTGTCATATTTTCTTGGTTTACAAGTAAATCAGAGTTTTGTAGGAATATTTATCTCTCAAGAAAAATATTTGAAAGAGATGTTGAAGAAATTTGAGATGGAGGAATGCTCTCCTATTAGTACACCTATGGTGGTTGGTTGCAAGCTTAATAAATATGATATTTCACCCGACGTTGATCAAAGGACATACCAATCAATGATAGGCAGTCTTTTGTACATCACAACTTCCCATCCTGATATAATGCAAGCTGTTGGAATGGTAGGTCGCTATCAGTCTGCTCCTAAAAAAAGTCATCTAGTAGCGGTAACAAGGATATTCAAGTACTTGAAAGGCACAATGAATTATGGTATGTGGTATCCCAAAAATTAGAACTTTCAGTTAATTGCTTATTCAGATGCCGATTGGGCAAACAGTGTTGATGATAGAAAAAGAACTAGTGGAGGAGCATTCTTTCTGGGTGACTCATTAGTAGCATGGCTTAGTAAAAAGAATGGATCCATTTCTTTATCAACTACAGAAGCATAGTACATTGCTGCTTCTACTTACTGCACTCAGATTTTATGGATGATACAAACTCTTGCAGATTTGAAGGTAACTTACACTGATCCCATTCCACTTCACTGTGATAACACCAGTGCCATTAGTGTCTCCAAGAATCCTGTTCTTCACTCCAAGACTAAACATATCCCAATAAAATATAATTTTCTTAGAGAACAAGTTACAAACAAAGTCGTTCAACTGAATTATATTCCTTCCACAGAACATATAGTTGATATCTTTACTAAACCATTAGCAATGACCCCTTTTGGATAACTTCGTCAAAAGTTGGGGGTTATAACTTATTTCGTCTAATCTATTCACCTGATCATGGGGAGTAGTTATTGAATATCTTTTCTATTTCTAAGTTTCTCATAGTTGACAGGGGGAGTATGTATTGCAATAACTCAGGGGGAGCATGTTTCTTCTTTGACATTGATGCTACAGAGGTGGTAGGATGCTACAGTGGTGGTAATTTCAAGAATGCTATAGTGCTATAGTTGCATGTTTTTCAAGGGGTTTCCATCAATGCTAAAGGGAGAGAAAGTGTGGTAAATTTCAAGGATTCTATAGAGGTGGTAGGATGCTACAGTGGTGGTAATTTCAAGAATGCTACAGTGCTATAGTTGCATGTTTTTCAAGGGGTTTCCATCAATGCCAAAGGGGGAGATTGTTGGCATGTTTTTAGACAGAGGCAGAGTATGTGTGTATGCGTGTTTGTCATTGATGGCGAAGATCAACACGATCAGTAGCGTAATGATATTGGCAAGATTAGCAGTGTAAGCTCAGAAGGAGGAAAATAGTCAAAGCACGAAAAAGGTTTCATTTTAGAGTTTCAAAAATCGAAAAATCCAAAGGAAAGAGGTTCAAACTCGTGATATGCGAAATCGTGATAACAATCTTGACCATTGGAGTCATAGAACACATGGCAAGCAATTGGAATTTTTGCTGACTTACACATTGGAGGAGTCAATGAAGTATGGTGTGGGAACTCGTGATATGCGAGATCATGAGAAGATCTGGACCATCAAATCATTGATATTGTGGACCATTGATCAGGCATGAAAAAGGCCCGTGAAGTTGCAAAATCGCGATAAGATCTTGACCGTTGAGTCAAGAAGGACACGTGGTGAAATCACGATAATACCTGGACCATTGGTTCCATAGGACACATGGCGAAAGATCATAATTTTGACTGACTGGAAATTCAAAGGAGCGAAGTGCCCATTTGATTAACGAGTGATCATATCTCATGGTCACATTGTTGAGAACTGGAGAGCAGAGCTAGAGAAGCCAAGCTCTATTTCGGAGTTTGTAACATGGAGAGTCGAGAGGACTCATCACAGAATACCTGAGACGTGAAAGTGTGAAATGTGTTTTCGAATAAGGCCATGGTCACAACCAATGGTTACATCTGCGGAATATTGAGGAAGAAGCTAGCGGTGTTAAGATCCATCTGGGAGTCTTGACGATCGCGACTTGGAGTATCGAGAACCTTCATCACTGGAATCACGATATGCGATATCATGATGAGATCTAGACCATCAGATCATTGGAGATCTCGACCATTGATTAGGCTTGATGAAGTTTATAAGTTCACAAAATATGAAGCGCCTTTTGGTGCAGCCTGTGGTCACCGCCGGTGGTCACGTGAGGGGAAGAAATTAGCGGAGCTAAGATTCATCTCAGAGTCTCGGTGATCATGACTTGGAGAGTCGAGATCCTTTATCACAAGAATGTCGAGATGCGAATTCAAGAAATTCAAATTCTGTTTAGCGCTCGGTCACAGCTTGTGGGCATATGAGATAAACGTGAAATCCCATGGATTTAATCCAACGATGTTGGTTAATTGGAATCTTGATCGAAGGGTTACTGTTTCACCTCACAGGTAATCGATCAATTACAATTTAGTTATCAAAACTGAATCATGATTCTTGGACGGTTGGTGATTCAGTTGCTGATGCGTTTTCTTGGAGATTCAAGGTGTAACTGAATAGGAGGTATAGGATAAAAAGGAAACTCAATGATTTTGGAAGGTTGGTTGTTATGACTAAAAAATGAGTTGAAATGTAGAAATGTAAAACTACAACATGCACAAGGTGAAGAAATATCAGAGATAAGGAACATAAGCTGAACAAAAGAGAAAAGGTGAAGAGAGCAGAATGTGCACATATCAAAGAGCATGAGAAGGATAGAGAAAGAATAGATAGATAGAGACAACAAGGCAAGCCAAATATGAACAGAGCAGAAGAATAGTGTAGTAGAGAAGAATTACAGAACAATGAAGAAGTGGTAAGAATTGATTTATCTGTGTTGTTGGTTATACAATCATTTATTTATAATAAGGGTGGTAGGGAGGTGCTAGGGAGGACTATTGTCCTCAGAGGTTCAAGTGGGTGCTTGAAGATAGGGAGTTGTAGCTTTCATCTGGTTTGGCCAGAAAAACCAAGGTGGCAGGGTGGTGCAAGGGAGAACAGTTGTTCTCTGTTATACAGGTTAGTGCCTGTGTGACTGGAAGTTGGTGCTTCCATCCAGTTGGTGCTGGAACACTTAGGGAGTTGTTGCTTCCTTCTAGTGGGTGCTAGAGAAACTAGAGAGTTGGTGCTCTCAAATAAGTTGGAGCTTGTAAAACAGAGGCAGTAGCCTCACATTGAGTTGGTGCTCAATTATAGATGATGTATAGAACTTAAAAGACTGCCTATCATTTCGAAGAAGAAGAGGTTTTCTCGCTTTATGGGTTTCCTCGTGAAAATATGTCTCTGTGTATATTTTATGTGTGGGTGATGCTCATTATTTATGTTGTCGATATGTAGTATAATATTGCTGGTCACTTGGAGAAATATTAAAAAATGGTTTAATTGTTAAAATTGTTTAAGAACAGTAACAACTGATTCACCCCCCCTCTCAGTTGTCTTAGTAATTTCAACAAAATGTTGTGGTAGATGCACTCTCAAGGAAGGATGAAGATGTTGAGGCCTTTCTCTGTGCTATCTCAATCATCCAACCCGATTGGATAATAGAAGCAAGGGATGAATAGAAGAATGACAAAAAAGTGTGGACTCTCATTCAGAGGTTCCAGCAGGATTCCAATACATCAGATACATTTACATGGAAAATGATTCACAATGGTACAAATATTGCTTATATTTATGTAATAAATCCCAACTCAAACAAAAGGTACTATTGGAATTTTTTTGGGATGGCCTTAAAAATGATATTCAAAGGTTTATGGCGGAATTTTTGGTTTTCCAACAAAATAAGGTGGAAACAATTAAGATCCCAGGTCGTTTACAACCATTAGCCATCCCAAGTCAGTGTTGGGAGAAGGTTTCCATGGATTTCATCATAGGGTTACCGAAGTATGAAGGAAAGAGTATCATCATGGTGATTGTTGATAGACTGACCAAGTTCACACACTTTTGTGCACTCTCTCATCCCTTCAAAGCTATTACATTTGCCACCACATTCACGGAGACAGTTCAAAAGCTACATGGCAGCCCAAAGATTATTGCACGTGACAACGATCCCGTCTTTACTAGACATTTTTGGACATAATTATTTTCTTGTTTGGGTACTCAATTGGCTCATAGCTCATCCTATCATCCTCAATCTGATGGAAAACTGAGATAGTAAACAAATGTATGGAAGGCTACCTTCATTGCTTCGTCTCTGATAAACAAACATAATGGTTCAAATGGTTACCCTTGGTAGAATGGTGGTATAACACTTCCTTTCATATTGTAACAAAAATGACACCATTTACCACCCTCCTTCCATCACTTCTTCTATAAAAGAAAAATCTAAGGTTCAAGTAGTGCAAGATCACAACGAGCATCAACAACAAGTTCTCCAAATATCAAAGGACAACCTGATCATGGCACAAAATCATATGAAACAACAAGCAGATCAACATCGTAGTGAAATAAGTTTTGAAGTAGGGGTTTGGGTGTTTTTAAGACTACAACCATACAAACATATGTCCCTCAAGCAAGCCAAGAAGGATAATAAATTATCACCAAAGTACTATGGCCCTTATAAGGTGTTGCAAAAGATTGGTACTATGGCATACAAATTGGAGTTGCATGCATCTTCACGAGTACACCTAGTTTTCCATGTTTCATGCTTAAAGAAGGTTATAGGTGACAAGATCCCAGTTCAAACTATATTGCTAGAAATTGATGAGGAAGGAAAAATAATATTGGATCCTAAAGCCATCACTGACACAAGATTTCGCCAGCTGAGGAATAGATCCATTTCAGAGTATCTCATTAAATGGAGGAAACTGTCGGCTGAAGATTCCACTTGGGAAGATGAGTCTTTTATACATAAGCATCCAGAGTTACTCAAGCGTTGCAGACAACACTTGTCTCAAGTGGAGGGGCATGTTAAGCCCTAAATAGTGGCTCATTACCCCTTAATTAGGGCATATTATATTAGTAATGTTATTTTATTTATGTCGTATTTAGTCCATTAGTTGTATTTATACCTCCTAGTCTCCTATATATACCAAGGAGACATTTTCATTTTGAATCATCTTGTAATTGTACATTTATGTGGGCATAAGGAGGTTTCCCCCTCGAAGAGGATTATTATCTGAGTTTCTCTCTTTTTCAAGGCGTTCAGTACTTATTCTAAGGTTTTTCTATGCTGTATTGATCTTTGGTTCTTAACAAGTGAGGCCAAATTTTGAGAAAAAGTTTATTATATATACTAATGCCATAGAGGAAGCAATCTTTGCTATCCTCATACAATGTGATGACCAGAATAATGAAAAATCAATAGATTAAATGAGTCAAATATTATCAGATGATCAATTTAAATATTCTTATATTGAAAAAAATGATTTCGCTCTTGTTAAAGTTGTGGAGAAATTTCTCCACTTTATCTTAGGTAAGCACACACTAGTAAAAGTACCTTTACCTGCTGTCAAGTTTTTTTTATCTCATGGACTTATCTTTCAGGGAAGATTTCACATTGGCTTGCCAAGATCCATGAGCATGATTTAACCATCATTACCTTAAAATCCATTAAGGGGCGTGAATTAGCCCTTCACTTGGCTCAACATGATGAAGAAAGTGAAGAAATTGATGAACAAGATAACCCTCTGCTAGCACTATTTTACATTGATAGTCAAATCCTTGTTGTAGATGAACATCCCTGGTATAAAGATATGGTGTATTACTTGCAAAATTAGAGATGTCCAGATAACTTATATACTCATCAAAGGAGAAGGCTCCATATTCAATCTTTTGTATATGTCATTTTAGGAGACTTCTTGTTTAGGAGATATATTGATGGTATATTACTTCGTTGTGTAAATAATGAGGAAGCACACAAATTGTTACAAGAAACCCATGGATCTTCAGATTTTGTTATTCATGTAGGTGGCCACTTTTCTGCTAAAACTATTGCTTTTAAAATGATCAGAAAAGGGTACTATTGGCCTTCAATTTTTCAAGATTCTTATAACTTTTAAAGATCTTGTGATGATCCATGTGAATCATCTCAAAATTCAATAGAGTTAAAGTATTCAAATGACAAAGTAAATCTTACAAAGTGGAAGATCTCGTCAGCATCTTTCTGGTGACGTTCATTTCAGGAAAAATGGCCTCCAGGTGACAAAAATATGAACAATTGAAGTTCCGTCAAAGTTGGTGGAATATGGTTAGAAATAGTTTAAAAAATGGTTAAAAAGAGGGGGTTAAATATGATTCAATTTGGGAAAAAAACAAAAAAGTTGGTCAAGGGCTTTGACCTTGCGAACACCGAGGCATCTCCTTGGTAATTTCTATGTATTAAAAACCATATGTAAAAAACCCAAAACATAAACCAAATGTCATACCATATATTAAAACCCAAATTGCGCCAATAGCCAAAACATAACATATGTGAATACATATGGAGCATTCAAAATATATGTTAAACTATACCATGTTATATATCTGTGATATATTACACCAAAAATGCACACATATATATTAAACCATGTCATATATAATCCAAAAATCGCACGCATATATGTGTATAGAGGAGAAGCCCGCGGGTTTGACCCCAGGACTTACCCCAACCATTATAACCACAAACTACCAATGCACCACCGCCATGCTACGTAGAATGTAATGGCCCGCAATCCTTAAAAAGTGTTGAGATTCAGGTGATTTTGGAGGGCGCGTGGCCCATAGCTCGCGCCCCCAAAACTATTATTTTTTATTATTTAAACGGAGCATTTGCACGCATCCTGGGCAGGAAGAATGAGTTTTGATGTAGGCAGAGATAGGCATGTAGGTTGAGGTGATGCTGCACAGTGATCGAAGTGAATTTTCACGTAGACCGAGGTGGTATTTGCACGTAGTTTGAGGTGGTACAGAATTGACATGCATCCCGAGGCCATACGTACTGTACCATCAGGGGTAGATTGGGAATAGTGCCAAAAAGGGCATTCGGAATCCAGTTTCAGAAATATATCGAGTTTATACTCAAAAGTATCGATTATTTGCAAGGATTCCATATCCAGCTTCAGTTTTTGCATTCAGGCATCCAGACAGAAAAGTGCTCATAGAATCTTTCGGATAAACAAAAAGGTATCCATGTTTATACTTAAAAGTCTCAGAATTTCATCTTGTAGCTGTTGTTGAAGTCTGTTACTGCATATTACAAACATAACTCAAAATTAACTTTGTAATCATTTGAATACTTAATCTATCGGCCTTCCCATTTGGAAAGTGGCCCGAAGAGGTAGCCAGGAAGTCTAGTGAACTCCGTTACCAATTATGTTCTTAGATATTATGCTTACATGTTTATGTGTTGATGAATGTTCTTTAATTTTGCATTCATAAAGATGGTTAACAATTAAGAAATTCACATACAAGTAATGGTTAAAGATCAAGTAAAAATTTCAGATCATGTGACAACTGCCAAAAGTTCGTTGGGAAATAACTTCTTTCTTCCATGCCTTTACAACTTGTCCTCCCTAACTTTCCTGTTTCAAAATGGGGTCTGGACTTTATCGATCCTATTAATCCTCCATCTTCAACAGGGAAAGTTTTCAGAGTGGTTATTTTCCTATAGCACCAACTGTTCCAACTTGAAGCACTATGTGGAACCGTCTTGAAAGTTTAAATGTTGTATGGAATTACTCCTATATTATAGTTTTGTTTCATTGCTTTGATTTTGATTTTCTATTTATTTATTTTTGTTGTTTCATTTCTGTTGTTTCATTTCTTTTATTAACATCTTTTCTTGTCAAAAATAAAATTCTAGATCAATTTTTCCACAACGATGCTATTCTACAAGTATTGTTAATCAATAAAAATAAAGTTACACATCTGTCATGATGTCCCCCCTGAATACATCATTGAAATTAATATTTTCTTCCAGTACTATTGTTAGATAAGATAATTGGTTTTTCATCTCTATTTTCTACTTTCCTTTTCTTCCCTCGGCCCGAGATTTAAAAAAGAGCACACCAGAATTTTTTATCCTTAAATAATAGAACACTTTCACCTTGATAAATTGAATGCTATGCATACAAGAATAATCCCCTCATACATAACACTTTCCATGAGTTATTCCCAAAATCCCAAATCATATTTTCCCTTATTCGCTTCATTTCCCCTGTTGCATAATCATTCTGATGTATAATTCCTTCATTTTATGTTTCACCTGGTCTGTGAAACCATGCATTCTGAGTTCTTAATATGTTGGAAACAAATTTCCCTGTGGAGTCACCCGTTTGTTGACACTTAAAAATGCAACAATGAATACTATGCTCGCAAATTATTGCCAATCTCTATTAACTATTTATATTAATAATGAACTTGTAGGTGGGACCCCCTTGTATATTTGTGGCACTATGATTGATATGTTGTGCTTATATTTTATTTGTTATTGTGATGCTATCAACATAGTCTTCAACATTTCGATGTTTCGAATCATGCTTAAAATTTTAGGGTGACATAATATGATTGGATGATTCATGCATAAGACTAATATTTGTTATAACCACTTGCAAATTATATTAAGACTCTCATATGTATGAAATGATTATTATAAGTTTTGTTTCTACAATCAAATATGGCATTAATTGGTCTAAATAAGATCTTGCAAAGGGATAATATTGGGGTTCTTTTAAAGAAAAGGACTATGTACAATCTCTAATTCTATTTATGATTGTGACAAAAAAAGGTTGAACAAACCTCTTCTACTAGACGTATGTGCCTTATTGGATGTTATATGTTGAATGCACGTGGCTTAATGTTATAGCACATTGTTATTCTGGAGAGTTTGACATTACAAAGGTGTCGCACTATGAAATTGGGATATGTCAATGGTTATGTGGTTGATTTAATGCTTAGTGCTATGGTGAATTGGATGGCTTATACGTTGAATTGAATGAGGTTGATCCAGGTGGATACTGGTGGCCACCCACCTTTTCCAACTGGCTCAAAACAGTTTTCTAGCAATTTTGACAATTTACTATTTTTAGTAGGTTTTAACTTTCGAGGCCATTTTGAGGGCCTAAATGAAGGTTTTTCGAGATCGAGGTTCTCAATGATAGTCAAAGGCATGATTGACCCCCCAAAATGAATCTCCTCGATGGCACCTTTCCAACGAGCTATCATACGCCTAAAACAAAGATCGTGTGCAAAAGTTATGACCCCAGGAAGTTGATGTACTAACTTACCCAAACAGGGCCCACATGACTTTTGGCACTTCATCTTAAGTTAAATCAACGTGTATTATAATTCAAACCAACGTTAAATAAAAAACCCAAATGTTTAATCAACGTGCCAGTTCATAACTTCAAACTATTGCCATTCAATTAGACTCATATGTTACCCATGCGCTTGTTGCATAATGTGTAATCAAAGTTTTTAAAACAATGTGACAAGAGATTTCATAAAATCGATAAGCCAAGAGCTTATAATAGCAAGGATAACATCATATAAAAACCAAAATCAACCATGACCCCTATATAATCAAGTATAATTCATAAATTTACATGCTCAATGCCTTATCAATTAAATAAAAATCAAGTTGCGCAATAAAAGTAAGAATAGGAAAATGGACATAGTTTGAAAAATCATTCCGTCTACTTAATAACAAACCAATGAGAAGATCATGACAGTCCAAATAACGATGGAGGATTTTTCACCCTTTCAGTCGTGAAAACTAAATCGAAATCAATTTGCAAATGTCGCATGAAATGAAAATATCGTCTATTTGCAAAATGCGATGGAAATTTGAAGTTCAGGAGACATAGATGTAGGCAGCTTTTAAGGCAATGGAAAAAATTGAATTGGCTGCCAACAATGACGACACACTGGGAGAAGCAGTTATCTTTGTCAAAAGAAATGAATTCATATTAGGACAGCAGAGAAAAAATCAACTCAAAAACAACAACCAGAAAATTGTGCAAACATCATCATTTACTATCTTTTCCAGCGATGTTTTAAAAGATGCAAACTAATAATAGTCTTAAGATCAACAAGTCACAATATTAATGATAAAATCTTCAACACTGTTGGCATGGCCACTGCTGCCAGCATGCATCCATAGCCTCGACAGGGTTGCCATTTAACCCACTCAGATGTTTGTATCCTATCAAGAAGTTCTAGATCAGAATAAAGGACTTTAAAAGAGGTTTCTTATAATGTTTTACAGATTTTTGTGTACCCGACATTGCTTCGCTGCCAGCGGGCTTGTTCAGTACCCCGACGAAGTTGTCTTGGTGCCATGCTTGCATTTACCCACTGCCAGCGGACCTATTCAGTATCCCAGTGGGTTTACAAACACTTCCCACAGCTCTTATTAACATTTTTATTTTGTTTTTCTTTTATGTATAGCTGAGCAGGGTGACGCTGAAAAATCTTGGTATTTTATCATATTTTTTAGACCTCATCAGAATTTTTTGACACTGTCCTTTATTCATCTCCTGAAATATTTTATTTCTAAAACAACTTACTATGACAGGGAGACATCCTTTTTGAGTCATTCCTTTACGGAAAAGAGACAGCGTAAAAAGATAATAGATGATCATGACAAACTTTGCTCAGAGATTGAAATTAGTAAACTTCTTTCAAACAACAGAATTTTCCAATAGAATATCAATTTCAGCAATATATCATTGATGTTTGTACGATCTTTCGGAAGTTATTTTAGTGAAGAGATTTTCTTATGGTCTTTGTCTAAATGGCTCAGTGCACAGGAATACATATGTTTCAAAAACACAAAAAACTGAACACTCAAATCAAAACCAAAAACGAAAACAAAGGCAAAATAAAAACAAAAGGAAATATTTACATAATATACAAGGGTAGTAATCAAGCGAAGTATCTTTTCAGGGCTTGGCCATTCACTGGATAGGTGTCAAGCTGCCCTTCAAGATTCTTCAATCGAAAGGAACTAGGACCCAAATTTTTAGCAATCAAAAATGGCCCAAGCCACAAATTTTGAAACTTGGTGTGCTCACCCTTTCCTTCGTGTGGTTTGTCCCACTTTAAGACGAGATCGCCTACTTCAAAATTCCTATCAAAAGTAGAACTAGAATCGAACCAGCTTTTAATCAGTTGTTGATGTTTGTATAACTTACGCTTAGCTTGGGTTCTTACTTCTTCTAACTTCATCAAAGCGTTAATACGACTTTCTAAAGGGGGACAATCTTCTTCTTGAAATTTTTGTGACAATTGGAGCGAAGGAAGAAGAATGTGAGGTGGCAGAATGTCTTCTCTGCCATAAACGAGAAAAAAGGGGGAATTACCTATAGCGGCTTTGGGTGTTACCCTATCAGCCCACAACGCATTAAGTAGTGCATTGTGCCAGTTCTTGTGATTTTCAACCATGATTCTCTTGATAATTTTGATCAAGTTCTTGTTTGTTGATTCTGCTAAGCCGTTGCCCTGGGGGTAATAACTAGCATAATACTTCAGCTTTATTCCCTTCTCTAAGGCGAACTCACTCATCTCAAGAGAAGAAAATTATGAAGCGTTATCAAAGACTAGACAATCAGGGATACCAAAACGGGTGATGATATTCGAGCTTAGAAAAGCGATCACCTGACTTGTGTTAACAGTTCTTAGTGCGGTGTCTTCAGACCATCGACTAAAGTAATCAGTGGCTGTCACGATATATTTGTGATGTTGTGAGGATGGAGGGTTAATAGGACCTATTATATCAAGGCCCCATTGCTAGAAAGGAGAATCAACTGAAACGGGTTGCAAGGGGAAGGCTGGTTTTTGCAATCGACCTGATGCTTTCTGACAAATGATACATTTACGGCACAAGGCATGGGCGTCCCTAAAAAGCGTGGGCCAGTAGTAACTGGCTCTTAAAACCTTATGAGCAGTGGCGTCACCACCGAAGTGTCCACCAGCTTCTCCTGCATGCAACTCAAGAAAGACTCTTTCTGCTTCGTCCTTTTCAAGACAACGCATCAATACACCATCAAAATTATGACGAAACAGTATACCGTTAACTAGATGAAAGGAGGCGGACTTTAGTCTCAACGCTCTTCTTTTGGTGGGGTCAAGGTGATGGGGTGCTGATCCATGTTCAATAAAAAATATAATATCATCGTACCAAGGACTTACGAGGTTTTGTGCGCAACAAATCAAACTTTGATCACATTGTTCTAGGTTTGATGTATCACTATCTTCTTGCTGTTCGGTTTCTGAATCAACTACCAACTTACACAACCCTTGGCCTCTCACGATCTTTGCTGGGGTGATTTCTCAGTCATACTCCTGCAAGGAGGTGACCCAGTTGGCTCTTTTCTCTCCTAACTCCCTTTTCACTAACAAGTTCCTTACGACAGGGTAAGGGACAATGACCTTCGTCCTTGACTTCAAAAGATATGACCGGAAATGCTTAACTGCCTTGAAGACAGCGTAGGCTTGACGATTGACCGCTGGGTAGTTAAGTTCAGCGCCTTTGAAAACAGAGCTCATAAAGGCGATGGGTACTTCGTTGTTCTCGGAATTCTTCTGAGTTAGGACTGCGGCATAGGAACGATCAGAGCCAAAAGTATAGAGTGTAAAGTCTTGAGAGAAATCAGGGCTCATGAGAGACGGAGCGTCTATTATGGCCTTCTTTATAGCATTGAAAGCTTGGTTTTCTGTAGGTCCACAACGATATTGGGTGTCTTTCTTAATCAGGTTCTGGAGAGGCCTGACCATTTCGGAGAAACTGGGGACAAATCTTCTCACGAAATTAATCTGGCCTAGGAAATACTGCATGGATTTTTTGGAGGTAGGCGGGGGAAGTTTAGCGATGACTTGGGTCCTCTCAGGGTCAATAATCATTCCATCACTAGACACAATAAATCCTAGTAATTTACCCTGTTCTACTGCAAAGATGGACTTCTTGGGGTTCAAGGAAATGCCGTATTTACGACATCGTAGAAGAACGGCTCGTAAGTGAGCTAGATGACCGTCTTTGTTTTTAGAATAAAGTCACATCATCTAAGTAGACTACTACGAAGTGATTGATTAAGCCTCTAAAAGCAATGTCCATTTCTCTCTGAAAGGTAGAACCAGCATTAATCAATCCAAAGGGCATTTTGCGATAAGCATAAGTGCCCCACGGGGTACGGAAGGTAGTTTTTAATTGGTCTGGCTGAGACATCAAGACTTGGTTGTATCCAGAGAAACCATCTAGTAAGGATAGCCTCTCGGAACTAGATACTTGTTGAAGGATCTGTTCCATGGGCGGGACATGATAATTATCTTTGTCAGATGCTTTGTTGAGGTTTCGAAAATTGACACAAAGTCAAATTTCCCCATTTTTCTTCCGCACTGGGACGAGGTTGGATACCCATTGAGTGTGTCTAACAGGAAAAATTATTTTAGCACTTAGGAGTTTATTCAATTCTTTTTGTACGGTCGGTTATAGTTTAGGATGCATTTTCCTTAGTTTCTGTTGGAAGGGTAAGGTTTGGGGCTTCATCGGGATGACATGCTGTATAATATTGGGATCGAACGTTTTAAGATCATTGTAAGTCCATGTAAAGACATCCTTGAATTCTTTAAATAATTTAACAAAAGCAACTTTTTCTTGTCTAGAACATCCCAAGCCTAAGTTGATACACTGAGGATTTTCACTAGTCCCTAAATTGACTTTTTCATAAGACAATGAGGAACTGTTGGTTTTGCAATTGGCTGTCTTTTTAAATTTATCTTCAAAATCATAAAACTTTTCTAGTCTAACAACAGTTTTGGGTATGAAATTTACCATGTCTGATAGAGCTTCAAGAGATTTCGGATTAGGTATTACCGTAAAGTCATGCAAATTGTCGTCGTGCGTTTGTTCATCTATCACCATGCCTTGAAAGGTTTCTTCCATGTGCAGAAAGGTAATGATTTGCTGATCATCATCAAATACTCTCCAGTTTGTGATATTGTTAGGAACAGATTGTTGAAACAATAGCTCCACGGAGAACGCGTTTGGGGATAATCCTTCTACAGGAAGAAGTTTAGAGGCAACATTAGCGAGTAGATCTGCTTCAACATTATTTAATCTAGGGATGGAATTTATATTAAAAGAAGAAAATTTGTTCATTAAACTCCATACCTCAGACTGGTAACATTTGAGATGCGGGGAAAGATAATGTATAGAATCTCTCACCTGCCTGACCACTATCTCAGAGTCGTCGAATACAACCAGATTTTGAATGTGCATGTCCAAGGATTTTCTGAGACCTTGCAATAAAGCCTCATATTCTGCAATATTGTTAGTACATTCAAATTCTAACCTACAAGCCAATAATGTTTTGTTACCTGCCGGATTGATAATGATGTAGCCTGCACCAGCTCCTTCTTTAGACTTGGAACCATCAAAATATAGAGAGAAAATTTGATTTCCATCGGGCTCACAGGATTGTTGTATAGAAGCTGTTGGTTGCGTACATGCTATGATCTCGGATTGTTGTTGCGGATTGTTGATAGGTGAAGCCTCAGCCATGAAATTTCCGAAGAAGGTGTCCATCCCTTGGACTTCAGGTGAATCAGCCAGAGGTGTGTATGGTTCATTGGGGTAATTCAAGTCTGTTACTGTGAAATTGAGGTAACCCTCACAATTCACCCTGATTTTGTTGGGCTTACCATTTTCTGGAAGCCATAAGTGAGACCAGTCTGTTGCGAAGTAACCATGTAGTTTCTTCGACCAGTCCCTGCCCAAAAACAGACCATACACTTCTGGAATATCCACCACAATTATATCAATAACCTGATGAACCTTTGGGTTAGACGATAATCTAAGCAATACATTTTTCAGTTCGCCTATAACTTTAACATCTGTTCGATCAAGTTGTATGATTTTCAAAGATGATGGTTCTACTTCGGCATTAATCTTTTGGCAAACTGACCAAGGCATCACATTTGATGATGCTCCTGAGTCAACCATACAATTATGCACATTTCTTTTGAAGATTTCGAAAGTTAAAAGAAAAGGAGGTACATTCTTGCGAGTACTTAGAGTTGTAGCTTGTGATTTCTTACTCGCGGTTTCTAATGCTACTTTATCTACATTATTTGCGTTATTTCCATTATTTACATTATTTATAGGAGGTACAGGAAGGCTTCCTTTATCTTGAGGATCAAGATTATTTTTTGTGGAAGTCTTCAGCGGAGCTTTGCTCTGCACAACCTTATTACCATTCTTGCCATTGTCTAAAATATTTTGCAACATCTTCTGTAACAAAAATGGAAATTTCAACAACTCATAAATAGAAATGTTAGCCCGTAAATTTTTAAGATCTTTGACAACATCATAATCTAATTTAGGGCCAGCATTACTTTGTTTAGTTTCTACTAATTTAGATGGCTTTGGAGGTGAAGTTGTAGTGTTTTCGACAGGAGGTTTATTTGTTGTCTTACTCCTAGTGTTGTAAGGGTGAATGGTCTTGAAGTTAGCTTGGAAGATACTATCCGAGAAGTGTCCAAAGATGTTTGGAGAAGACTCTTCTTCTTGAGTTGTTTCCTGCTCGACTTCCTCTTGAGGAATTTTAGGAGGCATCAAGTCATCTTGGGCTCCTAGAATTGTCTGGAGAGCGCATTGCAAACTTTCTAGGTTCAAGCCTTCAGGGTTTGGATTAGGTCAGTTGGCGGGAAAAGGATTTCAGAAAGGAGGTTTGTAGGGTCCTTTACTCGAAGAGGCTTCTTCAGTCGACCTTTTTAAATCTATAACTTGATTAGATAATTTTTGTACAACTTTGGTTAAATTTTTCAAATCAAAGTTTTCAGGTTGTGTTTTGTTTTGTGTAGGTCTGGGGAGAATTTCAATCTTCTTTTTGGAAGAAGAAACAATCTCAATTTCGTTGCTAGAAGAATCCTTAAGGCTAAGTATGTCTTTTTCAATCTGAGTAGCCTCTTCGAAGGCTTCTAACAATGTGGCCTTTTTAGATCGTTTAACCCAAATAGCTATACTTTGATGTAGAGCTTTAGTATAGTAAGCTATTACAAGACTCTCAGCAGGCATAGAGTCTGTAGGGATTCGATTTTTAAGTGTTAAAAATCTTTGATTAAAATCTTTAACTTTTTCTTTCGGGTTCATTTTTAAGCTCGAAAGGTCCATGACTAAGACTTCCAGAGGTTTTCCATCTCCGAATTTTTCCAAAGAGCATGACTCAAACTTTTCCCAAGACACTATGGTATGGGGTTGTTGGGCAAAGTACCAAGTGGACGAATTACCCTCAAAGGTGTAAGGGAACAACCTACAGACAATGTCTTCATGTTCAACATTACAGAGTCTGATGGCTAACATAATTTTTTTGATATGATCTTCGGCTATCTGTTTTGAATCAGGATCAAACTTAGGAAGCCATTTCTCCGGATGCTTGGGTAAAGGCTGTTGGGCTCCAAGTACAGCTACAACATCCTGGTCCAACCAGGGTCTAGCAGGGTTGTTCTGATTTGCCATTGGGGAATTGGGTGTGGAAGGCTGAGAAGGTGGATTGCCTTCGTCAGAAGAGGAATCTCCTCTAGAAGAGGAAGGAGATGAAGGAGGTGATGAAGGAGGTATCCCAGATCCTCTTGTAGCAGGATTTAAGTTTGGATCTGGAGAATTGACAGCGAGGTCTATGTCACCTAACTGTTCTCTGATATCAGAGAAGTCTAAAGGTTGACCCCATGGGTGGTTTGGTTTCCTAAGAATGGCTAAGGCACTATGTGTTTTAATAAGAGATTGACGAACGATCTCTTGGAGATCACCACCTGTAGGATTAGGGGTTGCTGGCTCAACTGTGATCTGTGGATCTTCGGTTGAAGTATTTGATGTTTGAGGGGGGATATTATCTTGTGAATGACTTCTAGTCACTATAGGTGTGCGATTAGGTGGGGGAGGAGTCTTGCGACCACCTCGTGCCATTAATTAAGTTATGGCCCTCCTTCTAGCGCCATTTGTTGACGAGCGAAATTGTCCGTCCATTAACTGAGAGAGTGGAACCAGTCCGGGGTTGTCTAAATAACCCAAGCCATTTGGAATGAACCACCCTGACGGGTTTAACAGCTCCGTTGGCCACTCTGAGGTCCTAAGAGAACCAAAGAGAAAACTAATCTAAACTAACTAATCTAACTAAAACAAATAAAACTAACTAAAACTAACTAAAACTAAATAAAAGAAACTAAACTAACTAAACTAAACTAATACACTAATCTAATTAAAACAATCTATTAAATAAAACCAAAACTAAATATAACTATTGTAACTATTCTACTAATTACTATTACACTAACTCTACTAATTAACCGTCTAACTATTAGTTTTAATACAACTTATTCACAAATATACAATATAGACAACTGGCAGATTTAAATAAAACCTGTAAAAATCATATGTTTTCTGTCCTAAGACAACCAGAGATCTTTGTTTTTTGATTTTTATATTTTATGAAAAAGAAATAAAACTACTGAAATTAAAGGATCTAATATATTAATTCTAACTTAAACTAATATCTGAAATAAACTACTAATAAAAACAACAAACAAAAGACTATCTAACCTGGAAGTGCTCCTAGTTTATCCTACGTATGATGACTTCGAAGCTGGTCGGAGGAAGTAAACTCGCACCAGTTAATCCCAAATATTTTCGTAAATGATTGGCTGCGCTGCTCTTCGAGTTATTTATAGGACAAACAAGACATAAAAGATCATAACAATTTTATGATTATAAATCTCTGTGTTGTGGGGTATTCTACCCTACGGACTAACAAGCTAGGGCTTTAAACTTGTACGCAGATCATGACCCTTCAGAAACAACTTTTAACCTTCTACCCGAATCTAAAACCCCTTTTCTCATGAAAACATGGGAAGAATCAACCAACCTTTTTATCGATGGTTGAAGTAGATCCTCCGTTGAGCCTTTATCCCCTTGCTGTTGCTGCTCCTTCCAAAAATATTTCCTGCAATCAAGACAAAACTACACATGCATGCTATTGATCTACTAGAGGGTTAGAGATTAAACACAAATCAAATGACATAGATAAGACTCATGTATTCGGGACAGGAAAAGTATTTTTTTCATTAATCTCAATATGAATCAACTTACAATTATTTTAGAGACCGGCCACCATTCCTCGATCCTGATCCTGGGCTCTTCCTCTTCTTTGTCCTCCAACTGCTTTGCTTGAATTTCTCCTAAAGCTTGAGGAAAGGCTAAAGGGTTGGGACAATAATGGACTTGGAAATTTGGCAGAGTTTCTTTGCTATGATTTTTCCTTCTTTGAATAGTACCCCTACCCCTCCTTTTATAGGCTAGAAGGAGCTAGGGTTTTTGGCGAACTCTCGGCCATGCATGGCTGGGAGTTCCAGTTAACTGACAAAAAGCTCTTCGTCCCAGCGGAAAATTTCCTAATTTTTTTCTTTGTTAGGTAAACGCGAGCTGTAGTGGGCTAGCCTGTGGTCACCCACGTGTAGTATAAGGCCAGCAAGTGGTCCAATGCACCCAGTGAGAGGTTAGGGTGTGGGTTGCTTGATTTAAGTGTTTTTTTGAGGTTTTATTCAACATGGCTTTGGCTAGGAAGAGGCATGAGTTGGCCTGATGCCAAGTAAGCCTGTGTGGTGCATTTTAGGGTTATAACAGATGCCCCCTAATGTGTGAGGTCAGAAGAGCATCTTATGGACGAAATACATTACAAATTCTTTACCAATCTGTACTGATATGCTGAATGAGTGAGCCCAGGAATCAGGAATCAGGAGGTGCCGTCTACAAAAATATCAAATGTCTCACCGAGGCTGGCATACCCATGCTCGGGATGAATCAAAACCATGGATTCCAATCAAATACACTGTAGATCCATGTCAAATAACAATAAAGAGTAGTCGCAAACAATACACAGCGGAGCTACACCTAGAAACCAGAAAGATATACATAGAAAGTATCCATCTCTCAGAAGCTGTCTTGGCCTGATGGCTGTACTTCAGAGCTCGAGCAACAACTTCAAAATCTTCACGACTCGGGTAGGAGTGTAATATGAGTGTACGACTGCACTACCCAGAGGTCTTCGACGGCTCGTCGGTTACGGACGTGATAATCTTGATGATCGGACTGAAGGCTTCATTGATTTCGAACAAAGACTTGATTGGACGTTCAGGATGGCCGGTTATGCGGACAAGAGACATATTGCAGAGTGGCCGACTCAGGCTAAGTAACAAACTTCCCTTGGACAATAGCACGACAAGTTATAAGACTCAGGCAACATATCTATTAATCATAAGTCTACGAAGCAGGAGGCAACGCAAACTCTCCATGTGTTTGGAAGAGTAACCAAACGGTGGAGGACACAACTCAATATAGCGAGAAAATATTCCTAAGGTCGTGCTACATCCCAAAGTTTGATGAATCAAACGGACAGATGTGCTATATCCAAGGGCGACTCATAATGCTGCTAATAAAGAAAATACTTTTCCCATCCTCTTTTTGGGGTATATTTGTTTTTTTTGTTCTTTTTTTAATATTTTGAAAAAAGAATAAAGGAATATTACGTTACAGTGGAGGAATGAGCATAGCAAACATACAAGCTCAAGGCACAAGGACAAGACTGATGTTCTAGGAAATGATACTCGGGAAAAATCCTCCAGTGGCCAAAGGTGTTAAGACGCAAAAGAAAATTGTTACTAGGCTGATGGGTAAAGGATGCAAATGCAGTTGATAGAACACACAATGGTAACGTCCTTCGATGTAAGTTTAACGAGCCCAGAGAAGGGAAGCCCGGTGATTTTTCATGTTTAGAGAGTTTGAAAAAGCATAAAAAGGAAACTCCATTGGGGTACCTTTTTCTTCAATAGTCTAGTCGGTTCGAAAAAGGGGTAAACTAGCACCGACTAGGCGTCAATTCAAAACCATTTTAACGAGTGTGACAAGGACAAGATCACTCGGCCATTTTTTCAATTTTAAGGAGTCTGAAAAAAGATTAACTATGGACTCTATCAGGAATATTCTTCTGGACCAGTTTAACGAGTGTGAAAGAATAAGGTCACTCGACAATCTTTTCAATTTTAGGGAGTCTGAAAAGAGCTTAACTATGGACTCCAAGGGGGTTTCTTTTTCGTAAATTTAGTCCCTCAGGCCCAAAAAAGGAATAAAATTATACCTGACGATACTCTTCTAAAGAATGGAAATTCAATAGAGTATTCCTTTGTTCGTACAGTTGACCATCCGGACCGAAAAAGGGGTAAACTACCGCTGGACAGACGTGACTTCAAATTTCAGTTTAACGAGCGTGAAGGGTCACAAGATCGCTCGACAATATTTTCATGTTTAGAGGGTCTGAAAAGGGCTTAAAAGGAGACCCGTTTAAGGAATTTTCTTCTGGACCAGTTTAACGAGTGTGAAGAAACAAGGTCACTCGGCAATATTTTCATCGTTAAGGAGTCTGAAAAGGGCTTAAAGGAGACTCCATAATGGTTACTTTTCTCAGTTAATCCAGACGATATCGAAAAGCATAAATACAGTCTCGCTGGATGTTTCTTTTGGGTCTCAAAGTGAGCTTGAATAAAAAAAAAGGTAGCCTATGATCGACACTTTGTGGGTTGATGTCAGGTATCGCTTCGTAAGACCAGGCAAAAATGTCACGGAATTCTTTGAAAAGATCTGTGTAAATCTGAATCTCTTCGGGGGAGCAATCCACTCCGACGAAGACATTCTCCACGACGCCAGGGTTTCGGGATATGTTAATAGGTATCGTTTCAGCGATAGTCTCCATATTGCCCTCAGCATAAATATCCTGTGTAGCTAAGAGGTTAATGGGAAAAGGTTGATCTCCCGTCATGGTGATAGTGAATTCTCCTGCCTCGATTCGGTGTAACTCTGGAAGGAAATATGATCTATGATGAAGATCGTCCCAGGGTTTGTCTGGACCAGTCATTGCTTCGATTATAGCTTCATCATAAGGCAATACTAAGTCTAATGAATCAGTGTTGATAAGAGAATCCTGAGCCCAGATAGGCTCGAGGAGTGGATCCAACTCTTGTGTGGGAATCGGATCAGGAGTAGCTGAAGCTTGCTGAACCAAAGAGTATGCTACTTCAGTGGCCAACAAGGGTGTAGACATGCCCGCATTCCCTGTCGCATCCATCGTGTCTGATGGGGAAGGAAGAGTCCATGGATCCTAAAAGTAAGTCGTGCAGAATGATGAAACATGGAAAATCTCAGCCTTGTGGTGAGTCGATATAAACTTGACATCGCCTTGAGGAGGTGGGTAATCGAAGGTACCCATCAAAGATGGGCACAAACCAACTCCTACATTGACGACACCAGCTTGAGGATTATCTACCATGGGAACTGTGGATGACCCCAAGGCTGGGTCAGGTCGAGAGAAGGACAACTAATCAATAGTCACTATTCAGCCTTCATGTGGAAACAATAGGACTCGAAAAACTGTAGCGACTACTGCCTGCATTGCGTACGTCCAACTACGACCTAACAATAGATTGTAGTCGATGGGGGCATCAACTACCTCTACTTCGATGCACACGGTCTTCCCCCCTAACTGTACTGGGAAAGA
>ML798612.1:13200-40442 GCA_009831015.1 Picea engelmannii | reverse complement strand
TCATGTGGAAACAATAGGACTCGAAAAACTGTAGCGACTACTGCCTGCATTGCGTACGTCCAACTACGACCTAACAATAGATTGTAGTCGATGGGGGCATCAACTACCTCTACTTCGATGCACACGGTCTTCCCCCCTAACTGTACTGGGAAAGAATGAATGATGCCATGCGGTCGGAAAGAACGACCATCGAACGCAATGAGGAGAGTAGGTGACGAAGACAACTCAGGTTGACCAATGGCTTTCCAGCATGCTAACGACATAACGCAAGTCGAAGCACCTTCGTCTACCATCGTGCGGAAGATATTCCGTGTAAAAGTTTTCATGGGATGAGCCACTACTATCTGAAACGCGACGTGGTAAGGAAAACGAGGTTTCAAGTCAGTCGTATCTAACATGATGGTACCCGTGTTACAGGTCTCAGTAGAGCCTAAAGCAATCAACAAGGATTTTCTCTGAGCAGGGCAACTTTGGAGGACCTCCAAAGCGGATATAACACAAGGGGTTTGTGACAAATCTTCCACCACAGAGTAGTTTTGGGCGGCCCTTGCGTTTGGATTATGAGAAGCTTGTTTAAACGCACCTTTTGGGATGCGAGTCATTGTTTCACCCAACGTCTTCTCGATCTGTAGAGGAAGAGATGGGATCTCAGCTTCTTTGCCCTTCTCAGAGGCACTTGGCTTGCTATAATCGTGAGCTCTAGTCGCTATGAAAGCATCACTTTTCATCATATATACGTTCGCGGAAGATGAACTGTTTGGGGGAGGGCAGTTTTCGTGGCTGCCCCCCTCCGTACTTGCAGAGGCTTGAGTTAAATTCTGCCCATGCTGAAAGGGATTAGTCAACACAGCTTGCTGTTGCTGCGTGACAAACTTCTGGGCCTCTGCAAGTCGAGGGCATAAATGGGTTGGGTGGTCTTCCACACAAAGGTTGCACGGATACCTCGCCTTCCTTTTTTTAGTAGTGCCCTTGGCATCATTATCGGTTTGTTTCTTATCCCCCTTACTCTTCTTCCATTCTTTTTTCTTTCCTTCAGGCTGTTGGTTGGACTTTGGGTTAGTCGTCTGTACAGAGTGTACTTCCGACGTTTGAGTAGGAGGAGCAGCCAAAGCAGGAGTCTGGCTGGCCGCCGAGTGTTGTATAGATAACTGCTGCAATTGTTTAGTCAATTGCTCAACGGGCTTGGTTTTTTCCGAACCAACTATACCGTCAGCATGTGGTCCGGCTCTCTGTCTGGTTTTGTCCAAAATCGATCGTGGTGCATCCGACAGGATGGTGTACAATAGACCAGACTGAGAATAGATAAGCTCAAACTGTTGAGCCCTCATGATGGCATCTTCCTCAGAGAACACCCCTGAAGTTGCGACGTCTTTGGATAACTGTGGAACTAAAGACTTAAGGAACCACTCAAGCAGGAATGCTGGTGGGATGGGTACTTTGATAAGACTCTTTCGGCGTTGCCATTCTCGAATATTATCCGAGATATGGTTCGCCGACGTCTGCTCAAAATTGGCTAGCAACTCTGTGCCAGCGTCGTATCTCACAGGTAACTGGAAATGGTTAAGGAAAGCCATAGCCAGTTCGCCAAANGAATGATCTAGCTCTATGTACCATTTCGCGGCACTCCCAATAAGAGTGCGTTGAAACAATCACAACTGAACGGAGTCATCTTTCAATGAGTTAGATGAACACCATAAGTGGAAAGTGGTCACGTGATCACCTGGATCTTCATTAGGCTTGGCTTCGAACTTTGGGATGTCCAAAGGCAACTTCGTCGGCATAGGAGGCCAACGCGGATCGTGGCAGATAGGATCATTCAAAAACCGTGTTAAATCCGGCAAGTGTAGCATTGCCAAGAAAGGTAGTTTAGGTTGTTGTTGATAGCTAGGATAAAAGGGTCTTGGGGTTTGATTGGCACCAGGTTGCTAGGAAAAGTTTTGTTGCTAGCCAGGGTTTTGGTAGAAACCATTGCCTTGACCAGGGTAAGGGTTTTGCATTTGAGGAGACATCGTTTGTTGATTCCCCATGAAGGACATAGGATGTTGGGTATTCATCGTATTTGAGGGACTTTGGGAAGGATTCCCCCATGTCGGTCCTGTGGGGAGAGGCATAGAGGCCTGTCCGGGGTTCCATTGGCTGTGGAAAGAATTGCCCCAGAATGACATTACTGATGAAGGAACGGATCCTTATCCTGAATTCCAAGGTCCTGGTATATGTGCCCCCAGCGCAGGAATAGTACCCTGTGCCGGTGTAGACTGTCCAAAAATGGGTGTGCCCCCTGATGGGAAAGCAGCGGATGCGAAGGTGTTATTACCAAACATCCCGTTCCAAACAAACGACGATGAACTTACCGGCAGAGTTTGTGCAGGTGTTCCTTGACTCCCAGCTCCAAGTGGACTTGTGTGTGCAGGCTGCCCGGTGGACTGCTGATGCAATCCACTAAGCGAAGGGGAAGAAAGAGGGATATGACCCCCAGCGTAAGGAAAAGCATTGAAAGGGACAGGAATGCCCCCAAGTTGACCTTGCAGAGGAGCGTTAGAGCTCCCTACCCCCAGACCCAAAGTCTATGAAATGGAATAAGTGAGTGCAGGACTTGTTCCTGAACTAGGCATACCGTATGAAAACGGAGGGCCGATCACACTAGGTGTATAAGGAGGTGTGGCTGCCGCGATAGATGGCGTCGGACCACTGTGTGATGTAGTTGTGGTTGATACCATGGTGGCCCGGACCGTCAACAAAGGCAAGTTAGGAGAAGCTTCTCCTGTGGTAACAACAGTGATAGGAATGGAAGAATTCCCAGAGATTTGTTCCATAACTGGGTTATGCGCTGATAGGCGTTCGTAAAATTGAATTGGCACAATAATGTCCAGCCCAAAATCAGCGTTTGAGGTTTCAATCGATCCAAGATTGGCGGCTGATCCTTCCGGGGGTTGTTCGGGCTCAATGGTTTGAAACCCAGTTGCTTCGAAAGACCCTCGGTGGTCTAACTTCTGCCTCAAGGGTGGTGGGGGTGGCTCCAGTATCACCGGCGGCAGGTCCAGGAGCCTTCATGACCAGTGGAGCTCTGAATCCTCCACTGTGTGAGAAGATTCACGACACGCTAAGGTATTCTACACGAACAAACAGTAACACGCACTAAAAAGAAAGCCCCTAGAAGATAAATCAAGAAAGCACTATATTAGTAGGAAGAACAGTTACAACAACCAACACTAGAGTACCTTACCGGTGCAAGTGCAACTCGAATACGGAAGCGCCCTCTGGGTCTACTCTACAAAGCGTTGGTCCGATGTCCATCCTAGGTACCGCAGTATACCCCCGCAATCACCTGTGTATGTCCCTAGAAAAGATAGGCAACTAGTTTGCCAACACGTGAACAACTCTCAGGCGGGTACAGTTGGCAGTCGAGTAGACCACAATGAGTAGGGTATCAAGCCCAAAACCTATCAACGGTATCGAGAGCAAGTGTTCCGGAAGACGACTGAGGACCTCGAACGGATTCGAGACCCACGAAGCTCCGTGGCAAGTGAAAACGACGGAATCCCTTAACAGATCCTCTATATGTGTTCTCCACAACGCTCGGTCCAGCTTTGGAGGGGTTATCTCCGCTTCCTTTCCTTACACGACCTCGTTTTTAGCCCCTGTGTTAGAGGGGGGTCCTGAATAAATTTCCGTAACTGGACTTCTACACTCCCTAATTGACATACTTCAATATTTAGTTTGGGTGGCCTTGGAGAATTTACTCTCCAACCTATTCCAAGGCCCTATTCCTGAGCTAGTGGATGCACCCTACAAACAGAAAAGTCTACTTGATTTTATTTAGCGTTGCTTTTAATGGGATTTTTTAAGTCTCAAGGTGCGGAAGTGAAACTGATGGTGTGTAAAAAGACTTAAATAAAAATGAACAATAAATGTTTAGAAACAAAAACTTTTGATAAAACGCAAAACCAACAACTTTTCAACAAGAAAGACTTTTTTTTCCTTTTCAGAATTACTAAGATTTTATGCAGTAAATATGAAGAATTTTCACTCAGATCTACGAGCTACTTATACTTGACACGCACTGCAAAAACTTATGCAAAACAGACTTCTTTCCAAGCTACTGATGCAACAACACAATTCTTAAATCAAGAAGAAAATGACAGAAGATTTTTTTTATTTTTTTTATTGCAAAATACCGCAACAAGGAAAAATGATGACAAGAACAAAACCAAGAAAATAAAAAGAAGACTCTGGCTTAAAGCACAGATCACAAAAGGATCAGAGCACAAAATTCAAAAAAGCAATCATGAAAGCACCAATTCCAACACTTGCCTAAAAACCATAAAACAAATAATTTTTCTCTTTTGTCTTTTCTATCAAAACATCAACTAACCAACGCAGGCTAAGGATGAGATGCCCCAGCCTGCTGACTGTGCAGCTCCAGACTCCAAACCCTGAAAGGAGCACTTCTCACCACAGGAGGGGATGACTGCCCCACCCAGGCTGAAAGGCAACCAGACAGACCCGTGACTGTCACTGAGACAGCACGCGGTCAACCGCATGCTGAGTTATAACAGCTCACGGGTACCCGCTCTCAGAGATGAATCAGCCCGCGGGTAGGTATAAAATTTGAGAAAAAATCAAGCACATGCAGCCTAGGTCTGAAAAAGGCCTCTGGTATTGACAACCAGGGTCTCCTAAAGGCTTGGATGCTTTCACCTTGACAGAAAAGGAAAATTTCCAAAAAAGAAAACAAATGCACAAAACACCTGAAACAATAAGGCAGACTGAAAGCCAGACAGTAAACCAATCAAGACCCAGACAGGATCCAGAAAGCCCCCTGAGAAGATAAACTTCTGACAGGGAAGAGGAGACTGCCTCTCGAGCTTCCTGAAAGCTACACGCTACTGAAACTACTGCAGCACGCGGGCAAACGCGTGCTGTAGAAAGTTAGGGCGCGGGTCACCCGCGGACAGGGCTTCTGCAGGCCGCAGGTACCTTTGTGTGTCCCGAGAATAAATGTCAAGCGTCAGTCAAGGAAAACTGGTATTGATAACCAGGTTCCCTGCTAGCATTGATCTAACAGACAACAAAATAAAAAAAGAAACAGAGACTAAACTTCTTTGAACTACCCAAAAGATCTTTAACCAAATCCGGAAACCCTAAGAGTAAAATATCCCCAGTGGAGTCGCCAATTTTGTTGTGGGGTATTCTACCCTACGGACTAATAAGCTAGGTCTTTAAACTTGTACGCAGATCATGACCCTTTAGAAACAACTTTTAACCTTCTACCCGAATCTAAAACCCCTTTTCTCATGCAAACATGGGAAGAATCAACCAACCTTTTTATCGATGGTTGAAGTAGATCCTCCATTGAGCCTTTATCCCCTTGCTGCTGCTGCTCCTTCCAAAAATATTTCCTGCAATCAAGACAAAACTACACATGCATGCTATTGATCTACTAGAGGGTTAGAGATTAAACACAAATCAAATGACATAGATAAGAATCATGTATTCGGGACGGGAAAAGTATTTTTTTCATTAATCTCAATATGAATCAACTTACAATGATTTTAGAGACCGGCCACCGTTCCTCGATCCTGATCCTGGGCTCTTCCTCTTCTTTTTCCTCCAACTTTTTTGCTTGAATTTCTCCTAAAGCTTGAGGAAAGGCTAAAGGGTTGGGACAATAATGGACTTGGCAATTTGGCAGAGTTTCTTTGCTATGATTTTTCCTTCTTTGAATAGTACCCCTACCCCTCCTTTTATAGGCTAGAAGGAGCTAGGGTTTTTGGCGAACTCTCRGCCATGCATGGCTAGRAGTTCCAGTTAACTGACAAAAAGCTCTTCGTCCCGGCGGAAAMTTTCCTGATTTTTTGCTTTGTTAGGTAAAYGCGGGYTGTAGTGGGCTAGCCYRCGGTCACCCGCRTGYAGTATAAGGCCAGCAAGCGGTCCAACGCGCCCAGTGAGAGGTTAGGGCACGRGTTKCTTGATTTAAGTGGTTTTTTGAGGTTTTATTCAGCATGGCTTTGGCTAGGAAGAGGCATGAGTTGGCCTGATKCCAGGTAAGCCTGTGTGGTGCATTTTAGGGTTATAACACTCTGCAATAAGGGAAACCTGTTATGCAAAAACTTATATTTAACAATTCAATTCATGAAGAAGATAAACCTGTCATTCACAAACTGAATAAGACAATTGTTATGTTTTTTATACAATTGGAAGAAACCAGATATGGATTACAGTAATTAAAATTATATCATTTGCACATGATTCAGATAGCTAAAGTAGTCATAAACCATATACAAATTGATACACAACATGAAACAAAATGTTGATATAATGAGAAGCTAAAGCTATGACAAAACACCAAATTCTGCTTCAGTCTGTATTATAACTCCATATCCTTGTTCTTCCATGAATGAGGATGAACATTATTACAAAAATCATAAGTATATATAAGTCTCTCCACAGGGTAAAACCTCCCTGTGGATAATATCAAAATGTTTTACATAATTTGGGAAATATCCCAAAATCAACTAAACTAGGAAATCAAAATGCAAGAGAAATCTTTGAAATATCCCCTAACTGCTCATAAACTCAACTGCAATTTTGAATTTACCTGCAATGGAACAAAATTATCAAATTAGAGAGATATTTCAGTAAAAAGATAACAAAAATTTGATCCTACAGACTTAGCTACAGAATCATCTGATTCTGTAGCTAGTCTAAAATAACATACAGGACCAGATAGAAATCAAACGAAATCTTTTTAAAACAATCCAATTTAATTTTCTTTTAATAAACATTAAAAACAAATCACTAATGGTTCAAATGAGTTTATTATGCAAATTAAAAAAATCGAAAAGGATTCAAAATAGGATAAGAATGCTCTGTTTTTAGCCGCCATAAAATATGGTCAAACCATAACAGGACTGTTTCATATCAAATGAAATCAAGGAGTGAATCATATCGTATAAGATACGATGTAATCAAACACAATCATAATCGATTTGTTACTGTTGTATAAGATTCATATTGTTTTAATCAAATACCAATATAGAAAGGCTGTTACGATTATAGTAAAAAATGAAACATACATAACAACATCCACCAAACTTTGCCATAGATTCCGATCACTGAGTGTTACACAGTCAACAGACATGACCCAAAAATAATGATCACAACTGTCATTAAATCGACAAAGGTGATAATCGTAAACTGGGCAAGAATCGAATCGAATCGTGACTGAGTCAAATATAAAAACAAATCGTAATCCTGGGCATAATCACAAATTTAAACAATATATTTGTTGTAATATGAATCAGACTGATAACATGGTCAAACAATGCAAATCGATTGGTTGGGTATAACAACTATGATTCGTATCTATTCGCAATTTGGTTATGCAATAACAGAATGGTATTCGAATTGGTCAAAAAGACATGGAATATAAAATCACAACAGTTAACCTTAATTGCCAACCATATCATATATAATATAACCAATTCAAAATGAGATATTGACTGTGCTCAAAATTGGAATACTAGAAATGACCTGTGTTTAGAAAAGTTATTAACAACTTCAATAATCAACAGAGTATTCAATTGAAGCCAAATTAAAACAATCAAATCTATCCCACGATCAATCGAATCAAAACCAAATCCAATCAAAACTAATCCGAGAAACGAAATTCGATTTATCAAAACAAAATTATATACAATAATGCATGCTTCTGTGACAAAGAAAATCCATGCTGTAAACAGAGCTGTGATTTTATCATATAAACAGGTGATAGTCATACGAGTGAGGCTGCCCGAGCTATTCCAATTTTGAATTGACGACCGCTGTAGCCGACTCCACATTCTTAAACAAAATCGAACCTGTTGTTCGTTGTTTCTTATCAGTGGATAGCATCTTTGCCTTTTGACTGGTGAGCTTTGCAACTTGATCCTCCAGAGCATGAATTCTGGACTGTAGCATTGGCACATCAAGGTAATACCTTTCTAACCATGAGCCACACTTATCACATGGTGGATCAGCTGGTTCAGATAGAGGAGGAGGGGGTTTCGACGAGTCACCAGGGGTTTCACAAGGCATTTTGATGCTTGGATAATCAGGGTCATTTTGCAAGCAAGGTGGTAGGTTCTTCACAAAATCGTATGCAGGTTTGTCACACAGACCTTCGGAATAGGGATACTCACTTGCCAGGTAATGTTCCACCTCGGATTCAGAATCTTCACTCACCCTAATAGGGTAAGGCTTGACATAAGTTTTCGGTTTGTTTCTTGCCATGTGAGAGATTAACCAGACATTCTTTTTGCCTTTAGAATTCGCAGTAGGTTTGGCTTTAGGCCTTTTAGCCACGGGTTTAACAACTTCGACATATTTGGTCACAGAATTAGGTAGGTCAATAGGTGAGTCGGGTAGGGGTGTAGGTAACAGAGCACTGTAAGGCACAATGGTTACCGACTTGCTCTCGCTCACCACAAGTTTGTCAACCTACCACAAGCATTTTAATTAACCCAAAGTGAAATAGGCTGTTATCGGCCTGGTTCAGTTTGTACCTTTTAGACATTTTAAATAGACTCCTATGCAAGTAGTAAGGCATATTAAGCTCATAGCCCATAAAAACCATAAGTAGCCGAAGGTGGTACAAGAAAACGAAACCATACCGACCCTCGCAGGTGATGAACTGCTTGGTTATCATCAGCAAGTCATGCCAACTTTGTTTGAGCATATTCGCGGGCAAACCTTTGTCATAGGAGCTCACCCTTCATGATTGGAAGAGCAATGTCCACGAGACATCTTCCACTTTGCACTTTTTTGACCATTTCTGTCCGACAGCAGGCAGACCAGTAGCTAAACTGAGAAATTGCTCGTCAATTTCCAATTGCACATCCCCAACCTTGGCTCAGCAGCCATCAAAGGTTAATGCAAATTGCCGAGCCATACTAGGGTTATAGCCATCAAAATTTCGTATGAACGAGAGCCATCTGAATTTCTCAAGGTCACTGTAAGCACCATCGAACATCAACAATGCCTGGCTACCATTGGGTTCAACCCTTACGAACGAAGCCATGGTGCGGGCGCATGGTAGGGTTCGGATTAAACACACAGGAGCAAAGATCGTTTGGGCTAATAGCTGCGAACGATGAAAGGGGAAGTGAATTAATGTGTGCGTGCGAAGGTGGTGGGTTAGTTCACCGCCATGCAAAACAATAATGGTAAAGTACAACGTTGTTCCATCAATCATAACATAAACCAAAATATTCGACCAACTCAAGATTTAAATGGTGGATGATAATATACCAATGTGCCAGTCTATGGTTTGAAATCATGAACGTTCAATATAAAATCAAACCCAAAGTTAAATCAACGTGTATTATAATTCAAACCAACGTTAAATAAAAAACCCAAATGTTTAATCAACGCGCCAGTTCATAACTTCAAACTATTGCCATTCAATTAGACTCATATGTTACCCATGCGCTTGTTGCATAATGTGTAATCAAAGTTTTTAAAACAATGTGACAAGAGATTTCATAAAATCGATAAGCCAAGAGCTTATAATAGCAAGGATCACATCATATAAAAACCAAAATCAACCATGACCCCTATATAATCAAGTATAATTCATAAATTTACATGCTCAATGCCTTATCAATTAAATAAAAATCAAGTTGCGCAATCAAAGTAAGAGTAGGCAAATGGACATAGTTTGAAAAATCATTCCGGCTACTTAATAACAAACCAATGAGAAGATCATGACAGTCCAAATAACGATGGAGGAGTTTTCATGCTTTCAGTCGTGAAAACTAAATCAAAATCAATTTGCAAATGTCGAATGAAATGAAAATATCGTCTATTTGCAAAATGCGATGGAAATTTGAAGTTCAGGAGACATAGGTGTAGGCATCTTTTAAGGCAATGGAAAAAATTGAATTGGTTGCCAACAAGTCTCTATACATTTCTTTCATTAATAGAAATCATGTATTACTGTATATCTGTGTTTATGGTTGCATATATGATATATTTATGTTATATTATTGGATATACACGATATATCTGTGCATTTCTTTATTATATCTCTGCTCTCATTTTGTGCGGAAAATAATTTTGATCAGTGGTATCAGAGCAGGTTGTTCTTGATGGTTTTTTGTTTCAGTGCATGTCCTCGATGAGGTATGAGTATAGAAAGTTGGGTCTTGAGCTTATCTCTCTTGCACACCCAAGAAACCCTCAATGGTGGAAGAAAAGAAAAATGACGGAACAGACGATCCTATCAGTCTGTTGCTTGAGCAAGATCTCACATGACAGAGGGATGAAATGATGGAGAATTTTTCACACATCCTTCAACGCCTGCCAATAGAAACAATTGCATATTCATCGAACAACCACTTTGGAGGAACCTCTCCTTTCAAGGTACAAGTTAATTTTGATATTCCTATATTTGAAGGATAGATAGATGCAAATGCCCTAGACAAATGGTTAAATCTGCTAGAAGGTTATTTCTCTGTTCACAAATTTTTCGACAAAGAAAAGATCACCTTCACACTCCTTAAATCTCTTCCCTATGTCAAACATTGGTGGGAAAATTATTGGGAGCAGAGTTCCACAGAGGATTCTGAAATATATGGGGTTGATCCCACTTGGGATTTTTTTGTGGATGCGGTAAAGGAACAGTATTACCTTGTTGGAAACTATGAGGACTAGTACATGAGATGGACCACACTGCAGCAAGAGAGGGGCCAAGAAGTTTTGGAGTTCACCAATACCTTCCATACTTTGCGCACCAAGATGGGTATCAAAGACTCCAAGTGACATTTGGTTTTGAAATACCGTGGGGCTCTACACATATACATCCATACTGAAATGGATTTTCTAGACATCTCATCACTCGGTGATGCTTATCGATATGTTGTTAAAATTGAGAAGAAATTTAAGCACTAGAACAAATAGGATTTCGGATCTGTAAATCTGCAACAACCCAAGTATGACAAAGATAACCCTAACAAATAGTCTCCTGAAAACCAGTCCAAGACACAAGAAGAGAAGGGTCACGGGAAAACAAAGAAGGACATTGGAAAATGGTGTGATTTCCACAAAATCCCCTAGGACAACACCGATGAATATCGCTCAAAATAGTCATTGGTGGATGAGATCAAAGACAAGGAGCCAAACCCTGATTCATAATCCAATTATGAAAATACTTGTAAAGGATAGATCATTGATGTAGACCCCATTTCTATTGTTGCAACTACAACAATTCAACCAGAAGAACCAATAGATCCTGAAGAGGAGGAGTGCCTTTTTCATTCACATATGTGGATGGAGGGGACCCCGCTGCATTTTATTGTTGATAGCGGAAGCCAAAAGAACCTCATCTCAATAGAGGTCTTCAAACAGTTTGGATTGTCAACAACACCACACCCACAACCATACAACATCGGGTGGCTTTGCCAAGGATGAGATCTCCATGTCAGCCAACAATGTCAATTGTCATACGACATCCAACCCTTCAAGGATGAGGTATTATGTGATGTTGCCCCACTGGATGTCTATGATGTTCTCTTGGGCCAGCCATATATGTGGAAGTGCCATGTTGTTTATGAGTCTCGACTCCGTAGTGTCATTGTTACTTTGGGGGGTCATCTCTATAGAATACCAAAGGTAGTTCCAACTATTGTTCCACCTAAAACGTGTCGCAAGGTAGTATCTCATATTGAAAAATTTAGCTTCTTCACAATCGGTTCAAAAGGAGAACAGAAGGACACTGCAACCACTAAAGCCTCGCCCCAAGCACCTTCTATCCAACAGAAGCAAGCTGAAAAGGCTGCAGTAAAGCAAAAATATTCCTTCTTCACACCATCCTCTCATGTATCTCAACTTGTTGAACAACCTCAACCTCAAAAGGTTCTTGACATACTTCCACAAACTAAGCAGCGCAATGTCTCTAACAATACAAGTAGCTCACCAAGATCCAGATCCAACAAATGCTTTTCCCTCTACCCCGAGAACTCAACGAAATGGAGACTATTGCTTCTTAAGGAGGGAGGATTGATCCATGTGGATATCGGTGGCCACCCACCTTTTTTGACTATCTCAAAACAGTTTTGTGACAATTTTGACAATTTGTTATTTTTAGTAGGTTTTAACTTATGGGGCCATTTTGAGGGCCTAAATGAAGGTTTTTCAAGATAGAGGTTCTCAATGATATCCAAAGTCATTATTGAGCCCCCAAAATGAATCTCCTCATTGATACCTTTCCAACGAGCTATCATACACCTAAAACGAAGATTATATGCAAAATTTACAACCCTGGGAAGTTGATGTACTAACTTACCCAAACGGGGCCCACATGACTTTTGGTGCTTCATCTCCTAGGGTTAGGTTTTTGGATGTCTAGGGTTTTTGGCATTCCTGTTTATTGTAAAAATGCCTTGAGAGCCTCATTGTACTCATCTTCTTGCGAATGCGAGTAGCCGTCACATCTCTTCTCAGAGATAAGCTACCACCATTCTAGCGAGTCTTTCACTCTATATTTTTACAGTCTCTATACATTTATTTCATTAATATAAATTGTGTATTACTGTATCTCTGTGTTTATGGCTTCATCTCTGATATATTTCTGTTATATTATTGGATATACATGATATCTCTATGCATTTATTTATTATATATCCACTCTCATTTTGTGCCGAAAATAATCCGGATCAGAGGTTGTAGGGATAAGCAACATGCATTTACTTCACACCACTCAAACAAACCTCAAGGCCTGTTACCCTAGTCATACTTGCATTTTTTGTTTTTGGCTCTGGTGGTTGTTGATGCTCCATGATTTTTGGTTGTGAAGGTGGAATATAGTCTAACTCTCTTCCTTGTGCAAGCTTTTCTAGGTATGGTTCCTTACTCTTCCATCCATGCTGGTTTTTCTACCCTTCAAATTAATTTTTGTCTCAGGATTTCTCATGGTATGTGTTTTTCTTAAGCTATTATTGGATATTTGAACAATGTAATTGGTGTTGTGCCTGTAGGTTCTTTTGGCGATTATTCTGGACTGTTAGTTTAAAAAAAAAAGGAATGACTATGCTCTCCTTATTGTGGATAATCTTTGTGTAAATTTATTGATAAAATGACAGTAAATCATGTTCGTTCAACTTGGGTTTTGGGTCTGGTTCTCTGTGGAAATTTATTATTATGTTTAATAAACTCTGAGCTTTGTGCATGGGTGTTACAACCAATCTCTATGTTTAAGATTTTCCACTCCATTTTCCGTCTCTGTGGTTGATATTTTCTGACACTCTAGGTTGCAATGTGAACTATTGAAAGTTTAAAGTTTTTTTCCTTGGCTTGGAAAGACCCCAAGCTATTAGCTATCATAGAATTTCTCTCATTGACATTGTTGTTTTGAAAATGGAACAATTAGGTTTAACATCATCCAGAAAGATTAATGGAAGCATTATATATGCTTTTGGTTGGGCACCATTTGTGCTTGGACACTCATTTTACTCTGTTGTTTAAGGGTTCACTCCTTATCATTCTCTGTTGGAGGTGGTTGACTATCTTTTTGGTAACCCTCATTGTCAAGAGTATTGTTACATGTTATATGTTTGTTGTAAAGTTTGAAGGGAACGAGTTGTCTACATTTTCAAAGACTTATTCCTTTGATTGAGAATCTATTATTGCTCCCCATTTGTTGTGTTTAAACCCTAAATGTGATCTTGATATTGTTTCAAATCTAGTCAATAGTAAACAAGCATTGTGTGTGCTTGGTCAATTGAGCACGAGTTGGCTCTGTGTCTCATTGGACAATTTAAAAAAAAGAAGTATTTACATGCTAATTCATGTGAAGTTTGGGCTCAGGACATGCATGTTAATTGTTGAATGTTATTCAAATAAATCCTTATGTTGATTATATTTTTAAAGGAGACCTATGTGTGAAAGGATTGGGGTTCGATTAAGAGTTTTAATGCCCAGTTGATTATGTCAAACAATGATTGAATAATGGGAAAATGGTGGTTAATACTATGCATATTCTTATTTGATTTTAAAGAACAAGAATTGGTTATAAATGGTTGGGATCATTGTGTGTTTTCTATTGGTTTTAAAAGGAAAATAGATTTAGCATTGGAGTTATATATGCTCATGGATCAAAGGATTATTATGTTCATCACATCAATTTCAAGACTATTTGATTGGACTTCTATATAAACATTATATATATGCAAAGGCTACTGTAATTGAGTATTTCTGGGCATACGAATTGTTTTTTTTGAAATTCAACAAGTAATTTGTAAAAGAAGTGACATATTAGATGGTGGTTTTGAAAAGTGAATGTTGATTGAATTATGGAGATATGAACAAAGTTATGTTTAATTGTTTGATTTGATTTATTTTTATATGAACAGTATCCATATTATATTTTTGTCATGCTACCATGTTTCGCTCATTATATCCACCTCATAATCCCAATATCATTTTGGCATCTATTTTCTATAAAAGAAATTAAAAAGGTTAGTGTAACAGTGACAAAATATATGACACATCAATGGTTGGAAACTGATATTTTTTATTCTTTACTACACAGTCAAATTATTTAATGAATTGATGAGCAGTATTTGTGTAATTATCCCCTCTCATTATACCACCTTTCACTCATTACACTCCCTCCATATGTCCCATGAACGCTGTCACCACCTGCTCACTTGGAAATTATTAAATAGTTTTTATGGATGGATTTGCATGTATCTCGTGTCAATTTCTGAGCCAATTATTGTTTAATGCAAGAAAAATGTCATGTATGGTTTATTAAGGTCTTAGTTACCAATGAATTGCTACTATAGGATGAGTTTCTTCAGTAGGGGAAGCCATGCCATAAATAATAGAGGAATAGGAAACTGGAACATAGGGCCTAGAAGTTTAACATCCTGCTCTTGCACAGACCTGATGTGACTTATCCTTGAGGACACTTGCATGTAAGTGATCTAGTTCATTATATGACTGATTTCTTCACTTATGGATTATGATGATGAGACTGTGGATTATGATGTTATATTATGATTATGTATAGAAAAATGATATTGGATGGTTTTTCCTAAGTGTGCATGACTCTTTACTAATTGAGGATGTCGATGGCATTGATGGACCTCCTTGGACTTTGGATCGAGTCAGGGAGTGGATTGTATATGGTTTGAGTATTTCTGTTATTGCATATGTGACATATGGCTGGTATATTATGATGTTGTTTATGGATAGCTATCATGTTTCATTGATGGATGCAGGCTCACAATAGATTTCTAATCAGACTCACATTTGGAGTAAAGGGATCATGCATGACAACCAGAGATATTGAGGGAGAGGTGTGGCAGAGAGCCCGCCACATCCTACTAGCACTCTCATCATGGATCGAACTGTAGGTTAACGATTACCTAGTTTGAGAGATCCATGATGCCATGAGGGTCAACTAAGAAAGTCACTCATGAAGATTCTAAAGGGAATGCAATAAGGCAGAGTCCTTATTCCTTAGAGGCTGTTAGTATCCCACAAGGTCTCCTGATGGAGTTTTGACTCTAAGGGTTAGACATCTACCAAAATCATTCAAAAGGCGAGTGGAACCCTTGGAGCACATAGTGCATCTTAAAAGGAATGTTGCATAATTGAAACATGAATAAAGGCGAGTGGCACCCTTAGAGCACATAGTGTGTCTTGAAGGGAACATTGCGATGTTTAAATATAGGTGAGTCAATGAACCTAGGTTCCTAGAAAACACTATCTTACCTTGACATGGTGAGCCTTAAATTAATTATGTATAAGTAAAGTTTATTAATTATAACCTTCGCCAAAAAAAAAAATTGCTAAGCCTAGTTGAATTTAAAGCCTAGGTCTAAGTAGGTTATGAGGACTAAAAATTAATTAAAAAATTAATAAAGGGGGGATGAAGAAAATAAAAGGGGGAAACTTAAAGGAGGATTAAATTATCTAAAATTTTAATTGTTGTCTATGTGCAAAACTTGCTAAATTTGAACTTAGACAAAAAGGAAATTTAAATGAAAAAGGAATGTGGAACATAGAAAGGAATCTAGTCTAGATAAATTTCCTAAAATGAAATCAAATGAGCTTTAAGAAGGGTGTCAGTCATTAAAGGAAAGGGAGGGAATAAAGGGACAACAAGGATCATTTTTAGGAATGGTTTTAGGTGGGTGAGGGAAATTGGAAATTTAATTTAATTAATTAATTGAATTTCTGGTGCAACTAAGGGATTAGGTGACAAGTGTATGGGGGAGAATATTTCCTAATTAAGTTTTAATAAAACTAATTTGATTTGAAAATAGAAATTTCACTAAGAATAAATATATAAAAGAAATGGAAGAGAAGAGGAATGGATCACTGATTGGCAAGCGTAAGGTTATGTTGTCAGAGTTTTCTTGACTGATTTTTCTTATGGGAGTTGGGACACCCATAGCGAATAGAGAGTGATAGCTCGACCTTGCGAGGTAAGATGGGAGCTAGCTAATTTTTTGGTTTGTGTTCTTGGCCCATTTGCATCTCGGGGGGCTCAGGGGGAAGAAGAGTACCCCTAGCGTTGGCTGGGAGGTACCGGTGAGATCTCAACAGTTAGAAAGCAGGAGCTAGACAGAGCACAAGCATGGGATAGCCACTTCGGATTCATCTAAATTTTGCAATTGTAAATTAGTTTCATTTTGTATCTGGATTTATGTTTAGATGGAAGGTGGTAATGATTTTCTGGATGTGTGTGTGTAAATTATTGGGTTCCTTTCCTTCTTTATTTTACTGCTTGTACTTCTTCCCAGTTATAGAATGTGTTCACAGTCGAATCTTCACCTTTGGGGTTTTCAAAATATCTGAGATGGTTTCCCTTTCCCACCTCAGACTCTGCATTTTTTATATGCCCAGAACCTTCAACCCAGATCTATTTTATTTTTATCTGATCATTCATGGTTTTACTCTACGTTGTTTTTTTCCTTTGTGAACTCTGTCGATTTTACTCTGCATGTCTTGTTGGGTAACTCCCTTCCTTCCCTTCTCATATGTGTGGCTAGGGAAATGCACAGGCTGAACTCACTCAAAGTTTCCTCTCTCTTCGTTATTTCCAGTCATTAAATCCATACTTCATTTTTCTTCTTTTACCTAGGTGTCTCCTTGTGAATACCTTCCCCTATGCCATCACTATTATGGCCAGCGTCCCAGCTCCTTACCTTTGTGTCTTAATGCTTAAATACATTTAGAGGATTGTCATTTTGATTGTTATACAACAAAAACGTGCCTTCCTGCATGTGATAGAACACTAGAGGGAGACCTATGTTGGGTTGTTTTGTTTGTCCATACTCTGCAAAACCATTCTTTTTTTTCCTGTTTGTGAAGAGGTTGGCATCTTTGTTTTAATTTTGTTCATCCCAACCTTTAAAAAAAAAAAATATTTCCTGTGTACTAGAGGAGATTCCTTCTCTGCTCCCTCTCCTTTTATTTCCTACGATTTTCACTGGTGAATCTGCCTCGGTCTACCTCTACGTTTGTGTACATCTTGTTGAGCACTCAACACACCCTAAAAAATCTATGAACATTTTCTTTTTTTGGGTACCACTCGATATTTTTGCGTTGTTTGTTTCCACTTCAGTTATGAAACTGATGCCTTTGCCCACCTATTATTTCTCATGTTTGAATAAATTAAATTCTTCTTGAATGTACGAAAAAGAAACCTTCCTAACTCTGAAAGAAAACTTAACAACCACTCAAGGTATCCGCGACCCAGATTTTTCCTCGACTCACTTAAGAAGTTCGGTATTGGTAAAAGCTAACGGTGGAAAAAAATGTTTGAAAAGTCAAAGTAGCCAAATGCTGGCCATCATCGGCATTGATCAATAAAAGGCCTTTCTTCTCTACTAATAAGCCTCAGGAATAATCTTGTCGAAGACCGATCCATTCGGCTTCGGCGGAAAAGTGTAATAGTAGGCACCACGCGAATGAACACTGACATTGTCGATCTCCAATACGATTTCGACATCAAATTGTTTTTATGACGTGTCAAATCATGAAGAAAACCATGCATTAGTTTTATCAGTAGCCATTGTTCTTAACCCGTTATGTGATTTCGACGTGTATGAGTTCCCCAAATACATTTCCTACCCGCTAGTCAGGTTCCCTCTCTATGTTTAGATATTTTAATGACCTCAATTAATAACGCCATGTCAACATTGACTAATATCAGAAGTTTTAACAGAGAATACATCAATGAATTTACAAATGCAATGACAACAATTATAAAATCCCATGATAAGCGTGAAGAAATTTAAATAAGGAGTGACGTTTAATTCACATCTGAAAGGAGCATGATGCATTCAAAAAACACTTTCAAATTCTTCATACAATAAAAAAAAATATCCTGCTAGTCTTGGTTTACATACAAATAGACGACCCCAATGACCCAGCTAACCAGCCTAGTCGTAGTAAGAACACAAAACCCTTACAAAATGAAAATAAGAAAGAATGTCAAGCGACACTTCTGAGGACACAAGGCAAGGATCTACCTGCTATTTATCTTTTGTGCGTTGATCCTTTTTCAGACTATCCTTCGCACCTTGTAATGTCTTCCATTCCTCTTTCGCTATGACCCTCTGCGCCTCGCATAGTTGCACAATTGTTTCTTGTGTCTCTCGAAGCTACCTATGAAGCCAGATTGTGCTACCTTCGCGACCCTACGACATTGATACCTCTCGGTTCTTCGCTGCCAACTGGCTCTGTAACTCTCTGTTTTCTTGATAGAGTTCATCTATTGTGAGTTCGGCCCACTCTAACTGCTGAGCGAGACTCTCGATGGGAACACCCGATTCTTTTGCCCTTTCCTTTCATCTCCCACTTCCTCTATCGGTAGTCCCAACTAGCCTCGACTAGTGGGTAAGCATCGTAGAACCCTCAATGACCAGACATACACTTGGCTCAACTGGGGAGTGGTCTTCCTCCCTTTTTTCGGTATCCTTTCTAGGCCTTCCTCTCCTCCATTGTTTCAGCTCCTGAGAAGGCACAGTTCCCAGCATGGCTCTTTTAGACATACCTCTTTCCACCCCAAGCTCCACTGGAGATGCTTATACCATTTCCAAAAGAATGCCTATACTTCCTGCACGGGAAGCCAATAAGAAAGAATCCCCGGCACGCTGGGGCTCGGACCTGGCACTTTGGCTACCTTGTAGACCCCGTATCGTGTTGGAAGGAGACCCCATAATGAAACAATGTAGGGATTCAGACATTTGCAGATGATAAAAACTACTACTACATAGGATTTCGTCAAGACGAACCAACCATACTAGAATTACAGGAGTCTAAGCCTGGCATATACGTAGAATTCCCCATAGGACTCCATAAAATTATAGAGGAACGAAGGAGTGAAACAAAGCATGCAAAAAAAACACCCACATCCCATGACATAATGTTTGAAGAGTAAACATGCCACAACGGCTCAAAAGGCTGTGATCCATAACACGTAAAATGTTTTCGATCAAAATTGCAGGGAACGTGCGATACAGTCATTCTTATCTCTTTAGAACTGCCTAGCTTCCATTATTTGAAGGATTCTTTACACACTTGGTAATATGGATCCTGGAGGCATTAAACGACTTCTTTAGTACGGTATCTGACCTTCTGGGAGCACACATGCACACACTCGACTCTGACGTCTTCTCCCGGCTCCAAAGGTCGAAAGGCTACTGTGACGGTCCCGACACTTATGTTTGACGTACTTGATTTTCCACTCTATGGCATGCTGAAATAACTCATTTAAACCAAAGAGGAACGACGATGGAGGCAGAGTACATCGTAGGACATTCAGAGGATAACCTGGATCACGTAAGTATTAAACGATCGGGACTAGCAAAGTTCACAGGTACGTATCAGTCCATTTGTTTGTCGATAGCTTCTATTACACTATTTAATCACTAAACTGCCTCAATCCTAATTTGAAGGAAAATTCCTTGATTTTTGAACAAAACGTGCTCAGGGATGTCGCCAAAGAGCTTGAAAGAAGCATCGAAATATCAACCAAAGAGTACGATGCGAGAAGTCAGTATCCCCGAAGTTTGGCATCCCTGATGAATTTACCATCCTGATCAATGTGTTCAAAGCACGCATTGAGCAAGATCTGCTATGGGCCGAAGAGTTCGCAAAGAAATCAGGGGGATATATGTGGATCCAATGGAACAACACAGATTTATGAGGGCCAACACTCATGAAGAACTATTTATCAATTGGCCTGAATATGAGAGAAGTCACCCTTTTCAAGAAACATTTCGGGTGGATTGTTAAAGAAACTGTTGGATGACCACGCCACGTGGTGATTTTTGTTTGGTTCAAACTGTACTTAGCCATTAATTTCGGTTGAATTTTATATTATAAATAAGGACATCGACCAATTAGTCAAGGGTCGATGGTTGTTGTAAGAACTCTTTTTTTGTTGTTGTTGATAACTATTTTGAGACTGCTATAAATTGAGAAGTCCTTCTAGACCAAAGACAAGTATTTTCATCAGATGTATGTGATTGGAGTTGGAGAAGAATTACTTCCTATCCTGTTCCAAAAATGATGTAGTAATTGAGTAAGAGCAATTAATTCTGTTGTCAATTTATCTGGTGTAATGTTTTGATGTTCTTTTCTTTAATGATGAAGATAAAATCGTTGTGTTGTTATGTGATGAATGTTATGGTAGATGAATTATTTTTCTTACCGTGATCTTGAACACATATGTGTTTTCTTTCTATTAATTAGTTTTCTTAGACAGTAATTGGGTGCTCATTCGGTTAATGTATTAGTACTAGGCCCTTTGTCATAAAATCTCTACCTACATGTTTGAGTAGCGGGTTATCCTAATCTCAACCTCTTCCCAATAGTTAAAATTTTTTCCTGTTATTTGTCAAGTTGGTTTATATTGGTTTGCATCTCTCGTACCAAACCCATCTAAGAGAAGTATAGAAAAAGAACCGTCTTAACTGAAGGAAGAGCCTTCACAAGGAAACATAAATCCCATCGATAAATCGTCTAGATCGAAAGATCTGGAGAACCATTCCATCTTAAACATTGCAGAGTCTAATTGGGCCTCGATGGCGGGTTTGGTTTCTGCTGTTGAGTCAAGGGATTTAATACCCATCAACATAATTGGTGCTAGAAGGAGTGCCTGAGAATGAATGGTTAAATGTATATGTTATCTATCATTTCAAACATCCTACAGATTCGTAACAACTCACATGCATGGCTAGTCCTTCACAAGACAACCCACACACACTGAGTATTCCTGAAACAGATAGCTCACCCCAGCACAAGGAAGAACCTTTTCACCCTGAAATACCTTACACTCTTTCTCACGAGGAAGTGAATCAGTTCTGAATAATCACTAGAGCCTACGCCTGAAAAATCAGCGCATTGTCCTTAGCTATTATCCTTCCTCTAAGAAAAAAACAAAGCAGAACAGTGGTTAGTACTCCCAAAGAAATTTTTGTACACTCTGTAAAAGACTTCATAGATTTCATGATTACCTAAATCCAAGAACCTCTTGATTTAATACTCGAAATGCTAGCCGACGATATCTCTGAGCCAAACAATTTTTCGGAAGAAGAAGAGCTCAACTCGGATTCCGAAGATATGGAAGGTAATAATGATCATGGGGAGAAAAGGGAAATCCCCCTTCAAGACAACCAACCTTGGTTGGTCGGAGACGTCGTGGCCATCCCTGGATGAGTACATAATCTTCCCTAAAACTCAGAAAAGCTACTCCCCAAGTATGATCCTAAGAACTCAGGTTTACCTAAAGATCATATCAAGAAATTCATACTTGCAATCAAGATGATGAATGTTCAACATGAGTACGTAGTCTCTATACTTTTTCCCTACACATTTGAAAAGTTTGCTTCCACGTGGTATTTTAATTTTCCAGTAGTATCTATAACCAACTTGACTAAGTTCCAAAAATATTTTTTAGACAAATTTGTGGAAGAAAATACTACGGGAGCCCTGATGGATGAGTTGTTCACAACCACCATGACCCCAAAAGAGAGGGTCAAGGATTTCAATAAAATATTCATGACCATTTTAAACAAATTCCATCCTGTGGAGAAACCAACTCAATAATTGCAAATTGAGGTTTATGCCAATGCGCTTTCGGCTTCTATTTCTATGTTTGTGAAAAGAGGTGCTAAGCAAACCCTTGCGAAGAATTTTGAAGAAGCTAAGATGATAGAGTTCCAGATGAAAGGATGTAAGGAAGGATAGGATTCTTTAGTAAAAATATAGACCCAACCTCCTCCTAGGAAAGGACTCCTTTTAATTATACCGTCAGGGAAACCGACCGAACAAACTCCCTACAAGGGAAATGGGGATATAGAGGATCTGCAATGCATGGTTAAGAAACTATCAAATGATATTATAGACATGAAGATAAGCACAGGGGAGGGAAACCTAGGCCAAAGGCCCTATAAGCCTTTCTTTAAAAGAAACCCACCGTTCAAAGCAATTGAACCTCCCCCGACCAACTTAAATATTGATCTAGGGAACGTTGCATTTGATTCTTTCTACACATATCACCAGGAAAACCACTCCGAAAGAAACTACCCCCAATGGGTACACACTATGAATTTGATGTCCAATCAATTATTGGATGAATTCTCCCTAACTGAACAACCAAGTAGTTCAGTTATCAATAGTACCGATCAAAAAGAGATTGATCCACCATGAGACATGACCATGATGATATGGGATCTCAACCTGATCATGCCTTCTAGTGACTTGTTTGAGTCTAGGAATGACCCACAGAAGTCTCGATGATACAGATGTGTAGTAAGAGTCCACCTATATCGAAAGATGCCGACGTCACCTAGGTCTCGAGGAGTAAGGAAACTCTTGATCGCCCGAAAATGCCTTTCTCTTTCGACAAGAAGCCTATAATCATTCACACCCAGGAATCGCCCAAACTATATTATAACGTGGTTGAAGATTTGAAAAATTTAAGGGCCAACATATCCGTTATGGACATGTGTAGGATCCCCCAACAGAAATACTTTTTTCTATAGGCTCTGAACTCTGTAGGAAAACTGGCAGAGGATCTGGAAATAAATATGTCTTCCACTGATCCGATGAGTAAGCCGACTGTGAACACCTATTCGAGAGATAGGAGGGAAAATCCTTTTGTTCCACCTTTCCTCCTGACGTTTGAAGTCTTCAACATGAACCTTCACAATTGCTTGGTAGATTCTGGGCATCCTCCAATGTGATGCCCTTGGCCATTTGTAATAAATTAGGTGTTGTCCCTCTCAAAAGTGATAAGCATGTTATACAATTAGATAGAACCCAAGTCAAGTTCATGGGATAACTCAGATATGTGATGATCAGGATAGCGACACATCCTAATTTTGTGCAAGTTTGTTGACATCATTATAGTAGATATCCTAGAGGCATATGGGCTTTTGCTGAGCCGAGATTGGTATAAAAAGATCAATGGATATTTTAGTACAGATTGGGCACACCTTTGCCTACCACTGAAGGGATACAACAACATCATCAGGATCGATAGGGAGAAATAAATGAAGCATATAGTGATTGATCTAGAAACCCTGAATGAACCTGCATCCATGGCCTTTCTCGTGTTGGGCAATTATTCCTATGATTCCCATTTTGGGAACTTTTCTCCTCTCCTGTCTAATGTTCCACTCACCAAAAACTCCAAAATCATTTTCCAAGAAGAATCACTGATGCTGACGGGAGACTCTCTCTTCTTCCAAAACTCCATGCTTGGACTTGCGGGAGAAAATATTGAAGAACAAAACATTAAAGAGGAAAGAGAAAGGAGCAACTGTCATTCACCCATTTGGACCCTCTATTTTGATGGATCTAAGTCACTAGAAGGGTCGGGATTAGGGTGCACCCTCACCGACCATAAAGGTAAACGTCATTTTCTGTCCTGTAGACTAGAATTCAAATGTACCAACAACACTGTCGAGTATGAAGCTCTAGTACAAGGGTTAAAGAAATCCATAGTTCTAAATGTCAAATAATTGAAAGTTTTCGGAGACTTTGAAATTATTGTTAGACAAGTAAAGAATACTATACACTGCAATTCGCCTCATCTTAAGAACTACCAGTAGGAGGTGCATAGGTTAATATAGCGCTTTGAGTCTTTCAATATCACAACGATTCCTATGGAAAAGAATATTCTTGCCAACTCCCTAGCCACGACCGCTTCCAGACTATCGCCTCTAGAATATTATGAAGCCTCCCGATTCACTGCAGAACTTCTCTACAAACCATCGATACCTAATAACATTTCTTATTGGAAAGTATTTGAGGGAGATGAATAGGTCATCAACTTCTTAACCAACCAATATAATTTCAAAGATCTCACTATTGACGAGGAAGAGTTCCAGGAGAAATCAACAGGAACCAATATTTAGAAAGAACCGAAGGCTCACACAATCCTGAGGGGGGTAGCTAATATAGAGAATCTGTTTGATCTGAAGGAACAATTTAAAGAACCCAAAAACACAAAGACCGGTAGCTCTTTCCCCCTCCATGAAACCGTAAATCTTGGAACCCCAGAGAACCCAAAGAATGTGAACCTCGGAAAAACCATATCTAAGGAAGAGAGGAAAGCCTACATCAAATTATTTATATAATATCAGGACATCTTTGCATGGTCCTATAAGGATTTGAAAACGTATGACACTTGCATTATTCAACACAGCATCCTGTTGAAACCCAAAATAAAACCTTTCCAGCAAAAGCTCCGGAAGTATCATCCATCCCTGGAACCTCTCATGTATTAGGAGTTAAGGAATATTTTAGATGCTAAGATAATTTTCCAGGTTAGACATTTCACTTGGGTAGCAAATCTTGTTCTAGTGAGGAAAAAGTCGGGAGAAATCTGATTATGCTTGGATTTCTGGAACCTCAACAGAGATTCCAAAAAGGACAATTATCCTATCCTGCTGATGGAACAACTCTTGTAGACCATATCGGGATCAGAGATTTTCTCCCTACTAGATGGTTTCTCAGGATACAACCAAGTATTGGTTTCAGAAGAAGATCGTTTAAAAACCACCTTCCGAACCAAATGGGGAACCTTCCCCTATAAACACATGCCTTTCGGGTTAATCAACGCAGGAGAAACCTTACAAAGGGACATGGACATATATTTCCGAGGAATTATAAATAGATGTATGGTAGTGTATTTAGATGATGTTACAATGTACTTGAAGAATAGAGAAGATCACGTCCGACACTTAACTCAGATTTTCAAGAGATGCAGGAAATACGGTATATCCATGAATCCTAAGAAAACTATTTTCAGTGTCAAGGAAGGTAAGATGTTAGGACATATTATATCACAAACAAGGATTCACATAGACCCCGAAAGGATTAAGGACATAGCTCAACTCCCGCTACCCCATAACGAGAAAGCTATGCAGTCCTTTTTCGGGCAAATCAACTTTGTAAGGAAATTCCCTCCCGACTTCGCTGAAATAATCAAACCCTTACAAAATATGATCCACAAGGATGTCTAATTTAAGTAGGATGATGAGAGAAAATAATCCTTCGACAATATAAAAGTTTCCATATCTTGGGCCCTGGTGTTGCAGAGTCCCGATTTCAATAGATATTTTTCCCTCTACAATTTCTCCTCTGACCAATCACTAGCTGTGGTTTTGATTCAAAAGGATGATGACAACAATGAAGACCCAATGTCATTTATGAGTACCAATCTCCAAGGTGTTGATCTCAATTACCCTACCATAGACAAATAGGCCTACACAATATATAAGGCGGTCAAGCATTTTAGGTCTTACATCCTCAAGAATCACACTAAGGTGATTGTGCCACACCCTGCAGTCTGATCCTTGTTTGTCCAACAAGAAATGGGGGAACGGAGAGGGAACTGGATGGTAGTAGTCTAAGAATTTGATCTACACATAAAACCTACCAAACTAGTAAAAGGACAAGGTTTGTGCAAGCTCGTAGTCGCAAACCAGGATCAAGCAATTCCAAATTCAGGGTGGGAAAATGAAACAACACTATGGTGTAATGAAATAGCATACATCTCCCCGGGACAAGGCTCCTGGTACAAGGATTTAACTTATCTTCTACATCACGGGACTTGTCTCGAGAACCTCAGCCCTAAGGAAAGGAGAGCCCTGAGGTTAAAATCTGCACAATATTGCCTTATAAATTTGATACTCTTCTAGATCAACTATGATGGAGTACTATTGAGATGTCTTGAATGAGAAGATGATAATAAAGTTCTACAAGAACTCTACAACAACCCCACTGGGGGACATTTTGCAGGAAACACCACCACTCATAAGATTCTGAGAGTCGGTTATTATTGGCCCACCTTGTTCAAAGACACTCATACCTATGCTAGGAACTATAAGACTTGTCAACTAAGCACTGGAAAGGAGAAAAGGGCAGTAGTCCCACTTCATCCTGTGACTATCTCGAGGCCTTTTGAACAGTGGGGGTTAGAAATAATAGGGGAAATTACCCCAAGCTCTTCAAAATTGCACAAGTATAATTTTGCTGCCACCGATTATTTCAAAAAATGGGTAGAGGCCATTCCTCTGACTCAGGTAAAAGGTAGTAATCCAATTTATAGAACAACAACTGATCACAAGGTTTGGTGTTCCCTCTATTCTGGTCTTTGACAATGCAACTTATTTCTCTTCTACCTTATTGACAGAGTTCGCTCTGGACAAAGGGATCATAATCAAGAACTCTGCAAATTATTACCCTCAGGAAAACGGTGTGGTAGAATCAACAAATAAAAACCTGGTAAGGATATTAGAGAAGATGGTTACGGATAACCAAATAAATTGGCATAATCTACTTCATAATGGTCTATGGGCCGATAGGGTCACACCGAAAGAAGCTATAGGAAATTCACCATATTTTTTGGTTTATGGACAAGAATCCATCCTCCCAAGTGGGATCTATCTTCCATCTCTTCAATTGGCCCAAGATTCCAACAAGGAACCATCCTTGGCCATGTAACAAAGAATCAACACTTTGCTCGTGTTGGAAGAAGAACGAGAAAAGGCTAAGTAAAAATTCCTAGCCCACCAACAAATAGTGAAAAGGTGGTTTGATAAGCATAAGGCTGAGGAAAAGAGCTTTGAAGTAGGAGACCTAGTCCTGAAGTGGGATAAAGAAAACAAACCAAAAGGGAAGCATTCTAAGTTTCAAAACCTATGGCTTGGACCTTTCTAGGTGGTTGAAAA
>ML798611.1:272239-289111 GCA_009831015.1 Picea engelmannii | reverse complement strand
AAGAAAGATTAAGATACTCAGGTCAGATAATGGAGGAGAATATACCTCGAAGGAGTTCGTAAGCTTCTGCAGGGATGTCGGGATCAAGAGGGAACTAACTACTCCCTACAATCCCCAACAAAACGGTGTTGCTGAAAGGAAGAGCAGAATGATTATGGAAGCTGTGAAGACCATGATTCACGATCAAGATCTTCCTATGTGCTTATGGGCAGAAGCAGCTATGGCAGTTGTTTATGTGCAGAATAGACTATCCCATAGTGCACTTGGGTTCAAGACCCCAGAAGAAATGTTCACCGGAAAGAAGCCAGAGGTAAGCCATCTCAAAATATTTAGCTGTCCAGTGTTTGTTCATATACCGAAAGAGAAAAGGAACAAACTGGAGCCCTCCGAAAAGAAGGGAATCTTTGTGGGATACTGTGAAGTATCCAAGGCCTTCAGAATCTACATACCGGTCACCGCCATATTGAGATCACCGCCATAAGTTGTTTTCACATCCATCTGATGTATCCTCCACATTATAACTGAAGCAATAGAAATAAAAGCTCGAGTAGAAGCTTACTCGACGACTAGAGAAAAAGTCTCCTCGTAGTCCACTCCCTCTTTCTGGGAGAACCCTTTTGCCACAAACCTCGCCTTGAACTTCTCGATGCTAGCATCTGCAGCATGCTTGATCTTGTAGAGCCACTTCAAACTTGCAATTGACTTCTCCTTCGATCTCGACACTATCATTCCTCATAATAGAGGTGTACTCCTCTACCATGGCATCCTGCCATATCTGCTGATCTACTGCTTCCTCAAAATTAGAAGGCTCATCATCAATGATGCTACACATAAGTGCCATATAGTTCGGAAACTTCTTCGGAGGCCTGCGCTCTCTGACCACACTCCTGGGAGCCTCACCAACATCCTTCAATGTTTGTAATAGCCACCTGGGTCTCTTGGAAGGACTGGAAGGGGCTAACTCCTCCTCCCCACCTGAAGTTTGAAGTTTGAACTGCTGACTGCTGCTCATCCTTCGGAGCCTGCTTCTCCTCGTCCTCTGTCACTGTTGATGACTCCTTAGATCTCCTAGATTCCAAGTTCTGCTCGAACTTAACATCTTTTAAGGTTTAAGCTATTATTAGGTTTCTTTTCAATTTACTAGATAACCATAGCATAGATAGGATCACTTAGAGAAACCCAATCACGAGATACACAACTTTTATCCTGGGAAACCCTCATGAGGAAGAAAACCCAGCAAAACTTCCTTAATATAGATAGCGAATACAATGCCAAGACAATAAACCAAACACTAGAGAATATCCTCTCCCAAGCAATGCGCCTCTCTCTCTTCCTTCTTCCGACAAACTGACAACTGCAGATTCCTTCAAACTTTCGCACTAGATGAGTGAGTTGAGTGAGTGAACAAATGAGTGACTGGCTTCCTTTATTTATACAAACTGGCAAGCGCTGAAAGGAGGTGTCTCTTCACTGGTAGGGTCGACTTGTCTTTCTGGGTGGTTAGAACCACTCTAATTTGCCCGAGGGATGACTTCTTAATTTGCATATTACAATTAGGGTTTGACCAATCCACAAAAGGGATTTGGTCAATTACAATGCCCGACATGATCAATCCACAAAAGGGGATTGATCTAATGAATAATAAATGAATAATAAATAGAATACTCTTTACAGTTACAATATTTCAACACTCCCCCTTAACAAGAAGGGTATTCTGCAACATCATCAGGAGAGAGAGAGGGAAACAACATCAACTGGGTAACAACATCAACTGGATAACATCATCAACTGGGTAACAACATCAACTAGATAACATCATCGACTGGGTAACAAGATCCATTGGATAACATCATCAACTGGGCAACATCATCAACTGGGTAACAACATCAACACCATCAACTGGGTAACATCATCAACATCATCAACTGGGTAATAGGAGGCATCAATATAATCCACTTGGTCATCTGGCATCACGACTAGCATATCTATAAATCACAGAAGTTTTGTTCTCTTTATCTTTTTGCAGAAGATACTCTTTCTTTCTTTCATCTTCACGCAAAAGATACTCTTTCTGATCTTCACACAAAAGATATCTTATCTTCACATAGAAGATGTCTTATCTTCACTCAAAAGATATTCTATGAGTTTTTCCATTCCTTTTATGTTCTCCCTTCTCTTGTAGTCATTTATCTCACCCATCCATTGGGGATGACTACTACCATAGATTCACTCCTAGTCATCCCACATGAACTAGAGAAGCTAAGATGCTAGCTTAGGCAAGACTAGACTCCCTTTCCATGATCCACGCAGGATCACGACACAAACCTTAAGAGCCAACTAACCATTCCACATGGTCAAGGTTTGTGTTCTAGGCTACTCAATCCTTGGCCAGAGGAGAGTATCTGCCCGTTGCCCCTTGGAGAAACATCCACACTCCTCTCTACGAGGGTATTCTAGCATGTCCCTAGAGTATCCAAAACTCAACACTTGGACAGAGGCCAACCTTGGCAAATTTCTCATTTCCTTTCTCTACGAAGGTCTCTTCCTTTTTCTTCTCTATGAAGGTCTACCTGTGGGATTGCTCATTCCTTCTCTACGAAGGTCTCTTCCTTCTCTACCAAGGTCTAGCTATGGGATCTGAAAAAAATCTCTTGTGGTCCAAAATCTTTCCATGGTATAATACCATGCTACCCATCTGCTGGGCACCATCCATCTACTGGATAACTTTCATCTTGATCAAAATATTTGGGCACCATCCATCTGCTTTCCTAACTGCACCAAATCACGATCCTCCATTTCGAACTCGGAGACATAGCTCCCTCTTGCACCAAACTAAGAGCTTCTATAACTGTGTAACATCTGATAATCATCATCCTTGAAGTTCTCTTCTGTAATATCCTGGGTGCCTTCTTGAGTTCGAACATTTCTTTCTTTCTGACTTCATACTGGATCAACTTGCTCCCTTTGCATCTATAAGAACGGTACTGGAACAACCTGCAGTTACCTGCATCTCATCAACTATATCTGAGTATCCATCTTTCTCTTCATCTTGAACATTTCTGTTCTGCATCTTTAGGAGCCTCCTGCTCCTATATAAATACTGGATACCATCTGGTCTTTACTGACTGTCACCATATCATAAGTCCTTCTCATGCTGTCTAACTTCTGCAAGTCAAGGCATAAGTTCTTTCTTCCGAGACCTGTAAACTTACTTATAGTATGTTTTCTGAGATATGTCATTTAGCCAATCAGTCAGTAACAATAAGCAGCAATCAAATAAAACTATATCATGATTTCTATCAGAGTAGTACACATCTTTTCTTAAGCAAAACTTGTTCAACCATGTACACATCTGAAACCCTAATCATGAATATGACTTTTGAACTCTTTTTCACTCTAGCTATGAAATTACCAAATTTTCCCTTACTATCATAGCTAAACACATACTTTTATCACTCTCATGAGTGATCATACCTGAAATAAATATTTTATCTCTTTCTTTATCCTCTTCTTTGATAAGTCTGCATAGACACTGAAATAAAACGAGGTTAATTAACATTCTCACACAAATCTAACTTGTAATGATAAAGTATTAAAGTAAACAAGATACTAAAAATAAACATGAATACTTATCTTTTGTTTTTGTGTGGGGAGGCTCTACAGACTCCACCATTTGCTATCTTTCTTCAGATCAACTATCTTCAACTTAAAGTACATATTTCTCAATTTCTACTAAAGCTTTCTTTGAGTGAGGAGATTCCTCTTCCTCTGCCACATGTGCTTGATGCTTTCTTTTCCCTTTTCCTTGAGGATAGTTATAGGAAAAGTGTCCCAACTTTTGATAGTTGTAGCATCTGATCTTTGAAACATCTTTCTTCTTATCTGGAACTCTTACAGAGTTAGCTTCTAGTTGTTCTTTGAATTGTGATATTCTGGAGAAATATTCCTGAATTGTTTCTCCTTTCGGCATCCTTGTATTCTTGATTTGAGTTCTTAGATTCATCTTCCGGTTGATGTTCCTTCATATAATTGGGTTAGGGCATCAAACATTTCTTTTGGAGTCTTCTTTGAGGCCACTTTAGGAATCAAGTGATCTCTGATAGAATCTGCACTGATTCTATTGGCCATAACTGTGTCTTTTTGGTGTTTTTCTTTAGCTGCAGCATCGACGGATTCTGGTACATTCTCTTTAATGAATCTTGCTAGGTCATTCTCTTCAAGAATGAGTGCAATCCTATACTTCTAGGCACGGAAGTTTTCCACACCTTCTAGCTTGTCAACAAGCTTATTGCTTGCAGACATCTTTTACCTGGAGCTAGGAAAATGACCAAAAAAGAAAATGCTCAGAATTGAATTTTGAACTTACCAGGAGGTGCGCTTGGCTGAAGCGAGTAGCTTGGTGTGGTTAGATTTCAGAAAATCCAAATTTTGCCCCTTCAAACTTGACCAACGGATATCTGGACTGGTGCTTCTGGTTTTCTGGTTTCCTGGTACTTCTGGTTTTCTGGTATTGGTGAAAACTAGGGTTTCACTTTCTGGGAGTTCTATCCACTGAAAAGGTGCGCTGAAGGTGCCGATGAGTTCCTTAGGCTAGGGCGCACTTTTCTAGATGATCTTTGGGTTGAAATTCCTCTTTAATAAAAATCCCTAATTTTCTTGTACAACAATGACATTTTTCTTTTTCCTATGAAAGATGCTCTCTTCAGCTTAGTTCTGATACCATGTTAAGGTTTAAGTTATTACTAGGTTTCTTTTCAATTTACTAGATAACCATAACATAGATAGGATCACTGAGAGAAACACAATCACAAGATACACAACATTTATCCTGGGAAACCCTCATGGGGAAGAAAACCTAGCAAAACTTCCTTAATATAGATATCCAATACAATGCCAAGACAATAAACCAAACACTAGAGAATATCCTCTCCCAAGCAATGCGCTTCTCTCTCTTCCTTCTTCCAACAACTGGCAACTGCAACTTCCTTCAAACTTGCGCACTAGATGAGTGAGTTAAGTGAGTGAACAAATGAGTGGCTGGCTTCCTTTATTTATACAAACTGGCAAGTGCTGAAAGGAGGTGTCTCTTCATTGGCAGGACCGACTTGTCTTTCTGGGTGGTTAGAACCACTCTAATTTGCCCGAGAGCCGAATTCTTAATTTGCATATTACAATTAGGGTTTGACCAATCTGCAAAAGCGGATTTGGTCAATTACAATGCCCGACATGATCAATCCACAAAAGGGGATTGATCTAATGAATAATAAATAGAATACTCTTTGTAGTTACAATATTTCAACAACATCTCTGCTCACAACTATCTTCCACTGCACTGGAATGAAGCTCTTGTAAGCCTTTGAGGTCTTGTTGTACCCGAGAAATATACTCTTTTGTCTTGAAGGCTCCAACTTCGTCCTCTTCTCCACAGGAACATGGATGTAGACTGGACAACCAAAGATCCTTAAATGACCAATCTCTGGCTTCAGTCTTGAGAATGCCTCCTCCAAAGTCTTGTCCCCCAATATCCCGTGAGGACTCCTATTCTACACATACATCGTCGTGTTACACGCCTCTACCCATAGAAACATAGGCAATTCTTGGTCATGTATCATAGCCTTGGCAGAATCGATGATGGACTGATTCTTTCTCTCTGCAACCCCATCCTGCTGAGGCTTGTATGAGACTGTTAGCTCCCTCTTGATCCTTGCCTGCTTGGAGAAATCCTTGAAGTCATTGGAGGTGTATTCTCGCCCATTATCCGACCTCAAGACCTTGATATTCTTCACTGTCTAGTTCTATACCCGAGCTTTAAACAAATGAAACCTACCGAAGACCTCATCCTTGGTCTTCATAAAGAAGATCCAGGTTTTCCTGGAAAAATCATCAATAAACTTCACATAGTATGACGATCCCTGTAATGGTGCTACTAACATCGACCCACTCACATCTGAATGGATAAGATCCAAGATCCCCTTGGACCTAGTCTTGCTGCTTGGAAAAATAACCTTGGCATTCTTGCCAAGTGCACACCCTCTACACACTCCCTGCTACTTAGTACTGAACTTTGGAAGACCTGTAACAATCCCCCACAGAATCGACAAAGCCCTTTAGTGTAGGTGTCCCAAATTCCTGTGCCACAAATCACATAGGTTGTCACTGTTGTGTACCAAAGCCTGAACAGGCTTGCCCTGGAACTTGTATAAGGTGCCCTCTCTAACCCCAACGACCATTGCATTGTCTGGGCTAGCTTTCTTTGGACGTATGAGTACTTGCCCTCTATGAAAAGTAATGAAAAGACTCTTGTCCTCCATAGCTGATACTAAAAGAAAATTCTTCTTCAAACCTTGTACGTAAAGCACATCCTGGGCATTTAACAAACCTCCTGACTCAAGCTGGAACGAGATTGTTCCCTCTCCCTTCACTGCATACTTGGGATCATCACCAAGTTGCACATGAAGATCTAAGTCCCTCTCCGTCAGACTGCTAAATAACTTCCGTGCTTCTGTCATATGACGAGATGCACCACTTTCCAAGAACCAAGTACTCCTCATAGCTGTGCTAGTAGAAAGGAAAGAACCTAGTGAGAAATCCTTCTCAAACTTCGCTGCAAACTCATCTAGCTACGTCTCTGCTGATGTTGTTGTCTGCGTCTTTCCATTACCCTTCTTCTTCTCATGACACTGAGATGCATAATGTCCATTCTTATGACATCAAAAGCACTTGATTTTATTCAAGTCCTTCTTCTTCCTTGGCTGTGATGATCCTCCATCACTGTTACCCTACTTGCTAGAACTCTTTCGTTTTCCCTTCTTCATCTTATTGACAAGAGCCAAGTTGTCCTGACTACCTCGCTACTTGTTGCTCTTAGACTCCTCCCGAGCCTCTTCTTGGATGCAGTCATCCCAAAGTCTCTGCCAATCTGGGAGATTTTCCCGAGCGCAAACTCCTTTGACAAATGGTTCCCATGACTTGGGAAGACCATTCAATGCCACATTCACGATCTCTACGTTTTCCGTTTTCTCCCCTATGGTCGCAAGTTGATCACACACGTATGTGATCCTCATGAGATAACTGATAACATTATCAGATCTAGACATCTATATCGATCTGTGTTTATTTCTTAAGCCCCTTCCTATTCATGTTCTTGATCTGGAATAAACTTACCAAGGCATAAAACATCTCTTTGGTCGTCTTCTTCTCGGATAGGTGAGGAATTAGATGATCCTTCACTGAATCCAAGAGGACCCTTTCTGCTTTGATCTCCTTCTTGTTGTGAGCTTCCAAAGATGCTAGATTTGTTGGTGGAGTAACTACTTTGTCCACTAACTCCGAAAGGTCATGCTCCTTCAACGCCGAAATTACTCTTGGTTTCCAAGATAGGAAGTTGGATGCTCCATCCAATCTATCTTCAACTCTCAATGGTATTGTTGCCATCCCTAGGACCTGATAAACTGCCCTGGAAAATAACTTGTTGCTAGATACTGCCCCTGTACTAACCTGTATGGACTTGTACATTCCGGTCACCACTGGAACCCGCGTATGTACGCGCCTGTCCTCACTGATACCCGCGTATGTACGTGCATGTGCTCACTTATACCCGTGTATGTACGCGTCTGTGGTCATTGACACCCATGCATGTACGCGCCTGTGCTCACTGACACCCACGTATGTACGCTCCTGTCCCTTCTTGCAACCTACGTACAACTCCGTAAACCTGCAAAACCCTAGTTCTGCCTCAGTACGACTGTTTCCCTGAAATCCATCCTTTGATTTCTTCCTGCTGGTTATAGATCTGCTAAGGTCTATCATCTGCAATGGATTTGAGATCTGGTAGACCATGTTGAAAACCCCTTACTCCAACACCTAGGTATCTTGTTATCTAGTGATTTCCTTACTGCAAATCAGATTAACAGCTCACAAAACAAAAATACACTGCTGAAATATTCAACTCAATAGATCTAGTGGAAACAAAAACTGGAAACCAAATCACATTTGCACACATAAACACCAATATTTTTGGGTAGATACCCCTGGAAAATATCCCAGAGGGAAAACTAGTGTTGAAAATGATTTTATTATGCTAAAATTAGGGATCCCGTAACAAGGATAATGGCCCACTGTGTAATGTCTCTTTCCCGATGATGACTCCAGTAGGGAGCGACTTGGTAGTCTATATGTTACCATAGACTATAGTCGAGAGGAAAAAAGAGAATAACACCTTTATTTGATGTCATTTAACCAAAAGTCTAAAGTAAAAGTGACATTAGATAGTAAAAATGGAGAAAAAGGTGTTTTAAGTGACTTAAGTGATTATTGAAGATAAAACTTAGGAAAAATCACTTAATTAATTAAAGTGAACGTGGACTTAGATGAGGGTTGAGTATAAAGGAGAAAAAGCGACCTAATTCCATTATTATTGAGAATTGAGTTGAGAATTGGCAACTAGAGGAGAAGTCAGGCAACTTTTTGATGTTTTGTGGATTTCTAGAGGAAACCATCACCATTGATTAATTTCGGTGTTGAAAGACACACCTTAATCCATCAGAAGAATCACCTAGATTCTTCATCAGACTTCAGAGTACAGGATTCGATCCTTCCTCAAGGATTCGCATCAGTTACAGGTTCAGGATTCACGCAGATTCAGATCAGAGATATAGTGTGGATTTATCTTGGCAACATGAGGGTTTGGAGGAGGATTGACCACATAGATAGATCATTAGGCTTGGAGAAGCAAGGCGAATCTAAACCCTTGAAACCCATTTGAGAGGGAGCTAGGGCGCTTCCATTGGGACATATCCCATCATTTTTCGACGGTTATTTCTCTTGGGGTGTCATTTTCATCAGTAGCTAGTATGTGGGGTATCCTAGTAGTTGATTCAGAGATCCGACAATGCAGGAGCAAGCTCCTAAAGGCTAGAGACTTACTCTTGAGCCAAAGCAAGTCATCTAGGGAGAGGGCGACCCATTTGAGAAAGATTCCATCAGATTTCGAAGAGTATTGCTATTAGTTCTCACTTTCCAGTTAGATCCAGCAGTTCGGCATCATATTTTGGAGTGCATGTTGTGTTTTCTTCCGTGCATGCCGCAGATTCGACTTGCATGTTATGGATCTACCGTCGCATGTTATAGATCGGTATTCTACTTGAATTTCTTTGTACTACAGACTAGATCTATCTCTGTGAAGATCTAACTGAAGAGTTTTTTGAGCTTTGTTTCAGTATTTCATTATATTGTCATTTACTGTTGATTAATAAATACATTGAGTTTGATTAGGGATCCAAAATACTATGCATGCTTCGCATGAGATTATAAAACCAATCAAACGCATCCAGAAACCTCATAAACTGAGTCAGAAACCCCCTGTGTATTAGATTTGCAGCAGAAATCCAAAATTAGTAGTTAATATCCAGATCCAAGGATCCAGGATATTACACATTGAGAGAAATACAATTGCAAACAAACCTGACAAAGTTTGATCTGCTGTACGACCAAGATATGCACACTTTTCGAGATGTACGCGACTGTCCCTACTGCACACTCGTGTACACGCGCCTATCTCCACTGGCGCCTGTGTACATGTACGGAAATACTGTACGAAAAACTATGTATGACGCAACTCTTCCCTGTGGCTTCACTTGACTGAAACACACTTGCGAAAGCCTCTGTTCTCTCCTCTCCTTGATCTAATCTCTAGATGGAAGTCCTTCTGCATATGGAAATTGTCTTTTTCCACTACTTCTTCCTTAATTTGTATATCCTTTTCTTGGTGGTGGTTTGGGTAGTCACTCCAGGGGGTACTAGACTTGATTGTTTTGCCTAGGGATTCTTGGAGGCTACTTGGGAAACCTCCCATGTGTTGGATACTATTTTTTCTCTAAAGAGAGGGAAGTTGTTGTCTAGGTGACAACAATGACATATTCCATGTTCCATTAGTCTTAGTGTCTTATGAAGGCTTTGCACTTGGTGCTAGATTGTGTGGTGACATGCCCCTTTGACTGGAGACAATGTTCGTCCCTGTCTTTTTTCAACATTGTGTTCGGAGTTTCGCCGACTTGGTGAAGAGGCAGGACCGGTATCCATATTAGCTTATTGTTCATAGAAGTATATTGCTTTGGCGAGCGCCTTAGGTTGTACTCTACGTTGGCTTGCGAGGGTCTCAAGTTTGCTCAAGTCTCTACGTATTTTTATGGACTGGCTTCCTCTATTCAGATTCTCCCTGGATGCACCAGGTCACTTCTTACCTAGTAGGCAAGACTTGAATAGGATCATCTGTAGGTAGGTTATTCAGGTCACTTGGATAAACCCATTAGACAAGTTACGTTCAAAGATGGTTTTCTATGTTGGGGACTTCATGGAGTTGAGGCATGTACTTATTGTCTAGTGTATTTATACATGTAATTGGATGCATGCTTTTTGAATTTCTTTGAGCCAGTTCAAAGGATGCTCACATAGACTTCAAGTGGAGGCAGAGCACCAAATCAACCAATCAGACATGATTTGCTAGTTGTGCCATCTTCAAGAGGTTGAGAGCACTTCATCTTCCAATGTGCCATCTTTTATGAGATTCAAGGGTGTTACATTGTCTATTCGAGGAGTTAGAAGCCCTTTCCTATTTCTTTAGATACCTAGGCTAGAGATGTTTGGCCTTATACATGTAGGAGGCCCTCAGGCATTATACTTTGGCCACCCTCTAGACCAGTCTCCACTGAGATGATCACTTCCTTTTTATGGTGCTCCCATCTGCTAGGGGTACCAAGAGACAAAGGGATAACAACTATAATTTTGATTTTAGATCAGTCGGGCTTGTGCGACTATCCCCACCTCTCGGAGGCCTTAGCAACATTGTTAGTCCAAATCTCATACTAGAAATTAGATGAGATCACCCAGGCCCCAATGTTAGTCGACCTCTTCCAGGCAACAATGTAGTATGCAGTCTAGATCCTCCTCTAGGTCCTCTTTTGAATAGTCTTCTAATCCTCAAAAGCCTCTCTTCCTCTAGTATTCTCTCCACCCCTTCTCTGGCCCCAACCTCTGTTGTGTGGGTTTAGTTACCCTGTGGCCCTCTATTGTGTGGATTCTATTGTTGTGGCCCTTTGCTATGTGGCCCCACTATCTGTGGTTCCCCATCCCTGTTGCAAAACCCTCTTATGACCTATGCGTTTTGTTGGTCTCATGTCTCATGGCGTTCCCTTAGCCGTGGGCATCTCCAATCCCATGCCCTCCCCTTTTTCTTCCTCATTTTCCTTCCTCCCCGTCCTCTCATCCCTTATCCCTATGCTCGCCTCTCCCTCCTCTCCCCTTTCTTCCTCATCTCCCCCATTCTCCCCTACGCCCTCTTCTCCCTCATCCCCCTCCTTCTCTTCTTCATCTCCCCCCTTCTTCCTCATACCATTCCCTCTCCTCATCAACCCCCTCCTATCTATCTCTCCTCCCCTCAATCCCCCATCCCATTCACACCCTTGACCCCCCTCACCCACACTCTATCTCCCTCTGCCCCTACCTACTTACCCAATCTAGCTACTACTCACCCTCAAGATGTGACAACCACTCACCCATAAATTGTAAATCTACATCCCTCTAGGACCCCGATGGGGGTAGTCACATAGAATCAATCAAGTGACAAGGTTGGTCCACCATTGGAAAAACAACAGAACACAAACTTGCAACATGTACACAAAGTGAAACAACAATCTATGGGTGGCAGTGTTAATTTTGACAACATGGTAATTCTCTCAACAAATTTGGTTCAATAGAGCCGCTTTTATTAGATGCTCAAATTCATAGCTTTTCTATATTGTTGGAATGGTTTAAACATGAAATGCTCATTCTCTCAAAAAAGTTTCTGAGTTGGAATTGGAGAATTGATCCCTCAAGAAACTGTTGAATGAAAACAAAGTGTAGGAAGCTCTTTACCCCCGAATGAGGCCTTGCACAAAAAAACTCTCGACCTTAAAAAAAAACAAGAGGAGATTAGATCCCAATAGGCCACCTTTAAACAAGAAACCAAAACACGCATCAACTCATGGGATAGGTGTGTTGAGGAAGGGACAAAACTCTCCCCCTCTTGGGGTGGTTGAGGAAGTGGTGCAAGCTAAGCTCAATGAGGAGCACACTAGGTCAACAAGGGAGTTGAATCTTAAGGTGAGGGAGCTCCCTCTACTTCACCCATCCTTGGATCCCATGGAGATTGGGGACATGTTTCTTTGAGACACCCTTGACCTCCTCTTTGTGGGCCTTGAAAGGGCTTGACTTGGTTTCGACTACACTCTCTTCCTTTGGTTCAAGTTTGTTGCTGATCAACTTCGGGCTCTTAGAGATAGGAAAAAAATGTTCTCTCTTCCCAACAAGATCAAGCATTGCGAAGCTTAAAAGCTTCAAGGAGCTAGTTATGGAAACACGAGAGGCAGGGAAATGGGTAGTCATTAGGAATATCAGGGCTATCATTTGAGACACCTTCCCCCTTTTGTGGGAACCTCGACCTAGGTTTTTCAAATACAAGCCTGGTGGGAGAGGGGACAAGGCGTGGGCATCTCAATTGGCTGTTGGAATAACAATAGATGTTTTTGGTCATCGCCAAGCATGATGTATGATGCTCTTGGGTTTTCAAACATCCTCTTCATCATCGAGACCCATGCGAGCCCTGTCTAGCTACTAATGGACATAGTAGGTTACCATTGGTTTTCAGTTTGTAGACAAGAGACGAGATGCTTAGGTGGTGTTATAGGTTTAGGTGGGGTAGCTTGTTTGACCAAGGACTCCCTTCAGAGCAATGTCTCTATGGTTGTCACAGATGATTTTTCCAAGTTCACGTGGATTCAGGTTAGATGCATAACTCCTCTTCCTAGATACATTTACATTGCAATTTATGACTTCCTCCCAATCTCATTGTTATTTACTATTCATAGTGAGTCAAATGTGGATCCCTACCTAGATTTGTACATCGACATCAGTGAATATTCTGTGATTGGGGAGGTCATCCTCTTGGGCGACTTCAATGCTCGCACTGGGGCTCTCTATACCCCCCTCAACGACCACTTAAAGGATGTCTTTTGTATTCAAGAGATGAATCTAGAGGTAGCGGGACTTCATTGATTGTCAGATGATGCTTTGGGGCCCATTATAACTTATCGCGGACACCTCTTACAACTTGGGAAATCTCACGATTCGCTGATCCTGAATGGCGTCTCTTGGATTCTTGTCACTTCACATGCTTCCCACATGGCTGGGGAGCCAATATAGTGGATTATGTCATGTCCAACCAAGACCTACTGCTTCAGTGCACTATTTCTTCATAACCACCATCCCCCTAGTCGCCCATGCCCTCCTTTCTTTCTCCCTGTGAGCTGACCCTCTCCCTTTAGTGACTCCACCACCCCTAGGCCCACCTCAAACCACTATCCTTTTTAATGAGGGAGATCTAGATACATTCTCATCTCACCTCTATTATATGCTTCCTTCTGAATCCTAGTTCTTATCTCTTAATTCTGTATTCACCAAGAATGAGTGTCTCTCATCCACCATTTGGAAAGCAACCTTCAAGTCCTATCCCTATGTCACCCAATCCATTTCCCATTCCCCAAAACCCGACTCATTGCCCCATGAACTAGTGGTATGATGTAGAATGCAAAGCTTTCCATAGCTAGATTTGGCATGCCTTTTCTTGCAATCACTATTTCTATCCCAGCCTTAAAGCTTCCTACCATCGCCTCCTCTGCCACAAAAAATGCCTCTTCATTTCATAAAGATGTGATCTATGGGCTTCTCTTATATAGCTTTTGGTGCATCATCTTCCTTGCCATTCCCCCCTCCTACCTGATCTAGATCCATGCTCCATGTTCTCCCATACCTCCACTTTATATGATGTCCCTAGGCAGCCCCTGATTCAAGTTACCTCCCCCCACACATATTGCTACCTATTCTCATAATGAGACATCCGGGAGGCGATATGTGTGATGAATACCAACAAAGTTGCTAATGAAGAAGGGCTTTAGGCAGAGTTCTTCAGGCATGGTCTTCATGCTTTGGATGATCATTTGGTCGACCTATTTAACCGTGTTTGTTCATACAAGTTTTCTGCAAACTTGGTTCAAGGTTGCGTCACACTATTCACTGGATCCATATATCGGGCCCCAATGTGGATCCAAACAATTACATAACAATCATGGTGGGCCACAGGTTTTTAAAGCTCTATGTTACAATCCTTCTTATGAATCTTACAGTTCTTTTGGTACTATTGCACTATATTGACATCATTGTACTCCACAGTCCCTTTGACCTGCTTTTGTGGTTAGTAGTCGGACATTAATAAAATTATCCTATCTTATCTATCGTATCTAGGGAGCTTGAGGAGAGGACACCTTAGAGAAAGAGGATAGGTTGGGTTTTGACTTGCAAAGGCTTAGAGACATTGACATTTCCGAGATACCATTGACCACCATCATGTGATTGTATCAGTCATTTCTTGGTCGTCTTTGCACTGCACATGAGGTGTTTGACTTTATCCAGAGTACCACTGGGGTCAAATAGGGGAGCCCCTTGGCCCCCACCTTATTTGGTATCTACATATATGAGTTAGAGTCCTTTCTATGATCATATCTAGGATAGAGAAGGGTGCCTCCTCCACCAGGTATTGGTATATATCCTGCTCTTTGCTGACAATGTGGTCATCTTGGCCTCACCCTCGGAGGGTTTGTAGAGACAGTGAGATGCTTTGGCACTTTTCTATGATCTTTGATGGTTAACTTTGGAAAAACCAAGGTTGTGATCTTTAGTGGGTCAAAGAAGGTACTTTTGGATCACCCCTTCTTTTTCAAAGGGGAGCATATTGTGATCACTAGCACCTATACTTACTTGGGTGTTCAATTCTTAGGGTCTCGCTTTAGCTTGATACATGCTCTTCAACATCGGGTCAACAAGGGTTATGGATCCTTAGCCATTCTTGAGAGACGGTGCTTCTGACACCATTTTTAGGACATACCATCCAAGATATCCCTTACAGATACCTATTTCTCAAAGGTTTGGGGGCCTTGTTTTCTATAGTTTGATTGGGCATTAGCCGAGAGAGTGTAGACCATTCTCCGACGCATCACTAGATTCAAACCAGTAGTACCCCAACTCATCATTCTTGCAAAGTTTGATCCTTGACCCTTTTGGCTTGAGACTATGTTCAACCTTGTTTCACTTCTGCATCGCATTCGGAGTTTCACTGGCTTAGCAAAGGGTTGGGACTGGTATCCATACATGGCCTATTTCTCTTGGGAGTCCATTGCTTTGGCTATCCCTTTTGGTGATACTCGGTGTTGGTTTTCTAGGGTCTCAAATCTTTTGTAGTCCATGGGTATTTCGATGGACCATCTTCCTTTGTTTAGATACTCCTTGTTATCGCGTAATCTATACTTGTCCAAAGCCCGAGACAAGTGAAGGATATTGGCGTAGAAACAGGATGTCCTACCACTGTCACCTCAGCAGGAGATCCTCACATTTTAGGAGTAGGAGAGAGTCTACCCCAGGGGAGGCGTCCTCGGTGGCCTAAAGGGCTGGGTAAGCTAAGGATAAGGACAAGAAACCACCCCCCCCCCTCTCACTGGTCACCAAAGTTAAGGGTGTCTACGTCTGAAGAATTGAGGCAAAAGAAGAATGTCGGTGTACCTGTCCGGAACAAGAGAAATATAGCATGTATGTACAATAAAAGCCTCAAAAACATTAGACAATAAAAAATGAAGTGGCTGAAACAAATTTGCAGCAATTTATCAGTTTACAACAGCAATAAATGTTTTGGAACAACCATAAAAATTTGTGCTCAGAATTGCAAGAAAATACTATGAAAACTTAGCATTTATCAAGTAGATTGTTTAGCAATTATCACAAGCAATTTCTGAGTGAGTTAGATGTGAGTTAGCAAATTAGTATAAATTAGTATGGCTGTAGCAGTGATTTGTAAAAGTTAGTAAGAGCTTCCAAGAAGAGAGTTTGAGTGTTTGTTTGATCTATCATCCAACTAAGCAAGTGGACAAGTGCCTTTCTTGGGCTTATGGAGTCAATGACAGCAGTAGTATATCTGGGGAAATAATAATGATAATGCTTGTTAAAGGAAAGAGGTAGATGCAAGAGGTGTTGGCACTTCAAGGCCTCAAGCATCCAAGTCTTAAAAAGGGTTTTGCTAGAGATTAAACACTTTTAGGCCCTAGTGCACCTTCCTTCCTTAGACTATTGAAAATGTATTAAATAATTAGAGTGAAGCTACTAGAGAGCTAGCACTTTAGGGCTCTAGTAGTTACTTCTAACAATGTATGCTTGACAAATTAAACAAGTAGAAAAGTTATAGAGAGAAATAAGTGCTTATGTTTCTCTCCTAGGGTTTAAGCAAGCAATTTCATAATCTTCAACATGAAATAAGCAAAATTTACCACAAGCATTCATTACATGAACAAAAGTGCAGATTTTCTACTTTACCAAGAATAATCAAGTCAAACCCTAGTTGAAGACCTTTCTACCATGCAAATAGCAAAGTTACACCACAAAAAAGATTCCCCAAGAGATGTGCCTTAGTAATTTCAGCCAATAGCCTGAAGAGGGGCGAAAATTTCAGTCCACAAGTGTTGTGTGATGCGTTATGATAAAAAAATGAAATAAGCCAGCCATATTTATATGGGAAATCCTGGCTTATTTACCCAAAAGTTGTGTCTTTTCACAAAACAAAGCCTACATGTCAATTTGCTCTTAAAATTCAATATTAAATTAATTTTCATAAAGTAAACCCCTAAGAGGGTGACATCATCCTTCCTAGGGTGACATTAGGCATCCTCCATGAGACGTTGAGGTCACCTAGCTGAATGTTGGGCCTCAAAAGGCCATCCTCAATGCCACACGTGC
>ML798611.1:253211-269617 GCA_009831015.1 Picea engelmannii | reverse complement strand
CAGTGAGGGTCTGAGGCCCCTTGAATAAGCAATGAAATCGCCCCCTGATCCCATAGTAGATGGGGTAGCGGAAGATGAAGTGCTCCTCAATCTAGACCTCCTGTAGCTGGCATAGTTGACAAATCGCGTCTGGTCGATCGATCTGGTGGTTTGTCTCAACTCGAAGTCTATGGGAGCCCACTCTGAACTGGCCTAGCGGAATCCAGAGAGCATGCGCCTAGTGGCAGAGTGTATAATGTGGTCGAATGATGAACCCGTCCCTAAAACCAAACAAGTGCTCTGCGTAAAAGGCCATCTTTGGGTGTAACCCACTAGAAGGATTAACCCAAGTGATGTGAATAAAATGTCAGTAAATGTCATCACTAATGATCTTGTTCAACACCTATCTCGTCGGTAGGAGGTGGTCAGGTGCGTCCAAAGAATATTTGAATGGAGGAAGACAGTCTATCTAAATGCCCACGAACTCTAAAATCTTTGAAACCCCTGTGAACCAACATTGAGCTGAACTAGATGTGCTAAAGAGGGCAATGATGTTGGATGAGCAGTAGGCCTAGTACGGGTTTTGGTCTCGCCCCTTTGCTGAGTCTGCTAAGCTCTGGATACGATGCAGAAGAGAGACTAGTCCAAACACTGTTTCAAGTTGGAAGGGGCGAGTTCCAAACTCTGCTAGGATGATGTGCCGAGGAACTATCTGCTTGCATCTAATGATGCGTCGAAGGAGGAGGGTTTGGACTCTCTCAATTGAGGCCCAATTAGACTCTAGTAATGAAGGCCCCCAAATCTCAGAGCCATATAGAACCGTGGGTCGGATACGAGAGTCCATGAGGGACATCTTGGATTAGATGTCCTGAAAGTGGTGACGGAAATAATGTCTTTTGAGAAGGGATAAAGATCCGTAGCCCTTGGTGATCTGGGGTTGGAGGGTTGGTCGCAAATTGAAGTGGGGTCCAGAGAATTGTAATCCCAGGTATGTGCATGTGCCGATGATCTCAATCTCCTTCCCTTTGAAGAAGAAATAAAAATCTATGGACTTCTTCGACCCGTTGAAGATCATAACCTTGGATTTACCCAAGTTGATCGTCAATTGCCGAAGGTCACAGAATAAAGCTAAGGCATCTAGCTGTATCTGTAATCCTTCTGGAGACGAGGCTAGGAGGACCACTTCATCAACGAAAAGAAATATCAGAACCTGGTGGAGGAGGCACCCGTTGCTGCCCTGGATATGTTCGTGAAGAAATGCCTCTAACTCATCAATACAAATCTTGAACAATGTGGGGGACAAGGGACAACCATGTTTAACCCCAATGGTACTGTTGATATCCCGTGAACTATGCGGAGACGACCAAGAACCGACTCATATTGGCGCATAGTGGTAGTCAGTAGGGTCGGGGTGTTAGCATACTTTTTCACCCTCCAATTGAGCTGATATAACAGAAAAAACAGTGATGAAGAAGGTGCTAATTCAAGGAAAAATTCCCCAAATTGTCACGGGAAAGACCCCTCTCTGTTTGGGGTGGTGCATGCTAATCTCAGGGGGGAGGCCCTAGGTACCAGGCTGCTGTTTGGAAGTCTGATTTTCTGCAATTAATGACAAAAACAGCAACAAAAATGTCTTGAACAACATGTTAAAACTGCCCACGATGTTAAGGAAAAGATTGTTTTAAGTAGCTTGGAAGGATCCTGCACTATTAGCACAAGCCAAGAGGAGTGTATGCACATAGGAGGATCAGTAGGAGTGAGGAAGTACATGCACACAAGCGATGAGAGTGTGAGGAGAGTGAGTCAACTCGTGTGAAGATAAGTGTGTAGCGCATGGGAGGATGAGTCATGCACTCATATGGAAACATGTGCCATATTTCTTAGGCGAAAAGCGCACGGGAGAGATGAAGTGGAGGGTAAGTGGCGAATGGGAGATAGATAGTGAGGAAATAGGAGCTTAGGAGGAGGGAATAAGCGCATGCTAGGAAGAGGGATGAGTTAAGTGATGGAGGGAGTGGATCCATAAGCATTCACAAGAGAGAGTGCGCCCTAGAATTTAGGGAAAGGCGCACTCAAGCATGGGAAGAGGGGAATAATAAGCCACGCATGAGAGAAGGAGGCCTAAAGAGGCGCCTCAATGGAGGACAAAGCTAGAAGATAGAAAAGAGAGTGTGAGGTGGCCCATGCAAGGAAGGAGAGAGGAGTAATCAAGAGGAAAAGGGCCACATGTGTGACGGAGAAGGAAGAGTGAAGGCACACTTTGAGAAGTGGGAGGGAGGTAATTAGAGGTTAAATCATGCGCTAGGGGTTTAAATCTGAATTAGGATGCATGAAGGATGAATTTAGGAAACCAATGCATGTTTAAACACTAATTTTGGCCAAGGCATGCATGAGTTAGCCAAATAGAAGGCATGCACCCTATTTTGTAGGGATTTAGCATTTAAGAAGAATTTAAAGGGAATTTAGAGGAATTAATGCATGAAAAGTGGAGTTATGGCGAGTGAGGGAAACGTTAGTGAGAAAATGAAGCCTAGATTGGCTCAATCATCTCCATCGTGTTGCCACCTCACCCATGTGCACCCTTTGATTAATTAATTTTTGACTTTAATGCTTTTTACCTTAGAAAGTGCGCCCCCTCGTCAAATGATTTCAAGTAGATGCCACATGTCACATTGAATCAACGCCACATGTTGGAATTTGACCTTGCCACTTGTCACCTTTGGAGCCAACCACGCCTTCTATAAATATAAACTGCTAAAATTAGGGCCCGACTCCTAAGAAATAGGAAACTGTAAAAAATATCTAGGATGACTAGGAGAACACCGCCATGTGTCATATGTCTAAAAATAGACACTGCTAAAAATAGAATGTCCTCGCATGTCAATGATATCATACTCGGATTCGATTTTCCGAGAGGATTCCAAATATGCGATCAAAATCGACAGGTGAGCCCCGGTGCTCAACCTACTAAAAATAGGAACTAATGACAAATCACCCCAAAAAAGATCCAAAAGACTCAGAATGTGTCAAGGATCAATACTGGACACTCAGAATCCTAATCTGAGGCCTGGAGCTCAACCTGCTAAAAATAGAAAGTTCTTTCATGTCGCTCGAAAAAAGACCATCGGGCTTAGAATCATGCAAGGACCATTCATGTATGCTCAAAACTGTCAAATGAGTCTCCAATCATTGTCTCCAAAAAAGTAGGGTCACCTGCTATATATAGACATCTCTGAAATGCATGGGAAACCAAGCCAACTCTATCTCTAAAGCAAAATAACCATATACTGATCATGTACCTATCTCTAATGGGAACCAATCTCTGACTCACACAATAGTGCATGCTGTCTTTTAACCCTGGATGCCAGCCAAAATAGTGCATGGTGGCTTTTAACCCTCAAGATTTTCAAGGGTGAAAATCTAGGGGTTAACAATGGCGACTCAAGGGGATGGGATCCCCCTGTGGGATGCCGAGAACCATATGAATCTGTGTCTGTAAAACTGAAAATGATGCTCTGTGAAAACTCTTTAGGATGTACATGATGCGTTGTGAGAAACTACGAAATATGTACGAAAAATACCCCTGTAACTATGTGGAAGAAGAGAAGGCCCTGTAAGTTGACCTGGAATACCAAAGCCTATCCAATGGACCATGGAGTCAAAGCAATGTAAGCCTCCCACTGAAAATTGAAACTCAAGGGGTCTCATCCAAATCCTCTACCTATTGCCGCCCAATATGTTCACTCCTCCCTGCGGTAAATGTTCTGATGTTGACACAAGGGAGAGAGTCTATCATATGTCAATGATGTAAACACCTGTCAAGTGCGAAGGAACACCACCAATAATGACAATGAGTCCTAAGGTACGAGCACAACCTGTCATTGTGATAGATGTTTTGAAGTCTAACAATGACAAGGATCATCCAATCAAGGCCCAATGATACTCAACCTTGTCGAATGCGAGACAACTGCCAATGAGGCTAACGACTACCAGGGTGCCCTACTTCTTGGTCATTCGTAGATAATGTGTCAGAGTCGATACGGGATGACCTGTTGAAAGGAAGAGCAATTATGTCTCTCTTCCCTCAGCGCGAAGTGATAACTCAAGAAGATATAAGATGAAAAAACCACGTACCATATCACTATTGCTGGATGAGGGGGATGACTGATTCAAAGCAGAAGACTCAATGATAAGGAATTAAGAGACAAGACACAGGATGACTCAAGACTCTCCTATGGCTCTTCAACTACCCATCCTAAAGGCTCAATGCTTTGAGAACATGAACAATGGGAACCCCCATCCATGCTCACTCTAATGATAGACACAAAGGCTCGGCATGTGAAAGATAAAGCACTCAAATTTTGCCTCAGGAAAAGCAATAGTGGACATGCACTATTCTTTGAAAGGAAAGACTCACAAGACACGACCACATGCTGATATAATTTGGCAAAAAATCAGCAACACTTTAAGAAAGGCTAAAAAAGTAAATACCGAAAGGAAAGACACTTGCAAAGGCAAGTAAATTGCTGTCTTCAAAACGTTAAAAATCAGCAAGAAAGAAATACTGAAATGACAATGCGGAAAGGAAAGAGGAACTAATGTAATACCCCCCAAAACCCAAAGTTGTTGGGACTAGGTCCTTCATTGGAAGTACTTCAAACGCTGCCCATAAACTGGCAGCCCCATAAGATCACCCTCCAAATCAGCCAACTGAAATGTGTTAGGTCCCACTGCGGAATCAATGCGGTATGGGCCCAACCAAAGGTTATCAAACTTGCCATGGTCAGTTGATTTCCCATTTTTCTTATCCCACAAGACCATGCCACCAATTTGGAATTGTTTTCCCTTTTCCTTTCTGTCAAATACTTTCTTGATTTGTGTTTGGTAATCTGTAAACTGTGTATATGCTATAAGCCTATCTTCCTCTAGTTGCACAAACTCATCAATGCAATTTTGCAATGCTTCATTGTTGGTGGAAAACTGTCCCAATAACTTATATGTTGGCAATTTCATATTAATAGGAAAAACAACATTCAATCCATAGACCAACTCAAAAGGACTCTTACTGGTTGATCTTTTCCTTGTAATCATGTCCACCCACAAAGCATATTTGAGACCACTGTCCCAAGCTCTTTTGTTATCCCTGACTGTTTTCTGATTATCATGATAATATTTTTGTTGCTTGACTCTGCTAAATCGTTTCCCTGTGGATAATAATTAGCCGCATGGGCCAAGGTGATACCATATTGAGAACAAAAAGCAAGCAGCTCAACCGATCTGAAAACACTAGCATTATCAGTCGTAAGCTTTTGTGGAACTCCAAACCTTGTGAGGATATTCTCCTCCAAGAGCCTGATAATAACAGGACTCGAAGATGTTTTCAGTGCAACCGCTTCAATCCATCGGGTGAAGTAATCTGTGGCTACTAATATCCATGTGTGCCCAACAATAGAACTCTGCGAGAACTGCCCAATAAAATCAAGACCCCACTGCTGGAAAGGGACAAAAGAGAAAATCTGAAAATCTTTATGATAATTAGGACTAACAAGAACAGGTGAGTGACACAGCCTATTTAATATCGTTGAAATTGTTCTTGGCTTCATCACTCCACTTGAGATCATGTCCTTTCTTCAACATATCTGATATTGGTTTGACTATCTCCGCGAAGTTGGGAATGAACTGCCTCACAAAGTTGATCCTACCGAAGAAGGATTGAATGGCTTTCTTGCTAGTTGGAAGAGGGATCTCCATGATTCTTTTGACCCTTTCAGGATCAATCCTTACACCCTCCTTTGAAACTATATGCCTGAGCAACTTTCCTTCAAACACCCCAAGAATTGACTTCTTTGGGTTGATTGAAATGCCAAGAGATCTGCACCTATCAAAAATTTTCCTCAAATAATTAATATGATCATTTCTATTTTTAGAATAAATAGTTATGTCATCTTGGTATACTACTATGAACTGAAAAACATAATCTGAAAAAGCAGAGTCCATAGCACGTTGAAAAGTAACACTGACATTCATTAAACCAAAAGGCATACGAATGCAAGAATAAGTTCCCCAAGGAGTTATAAAGGCCGTCTTATACTTGTCCCTCTTCACAACGAATACCTGATTGTACCTCGAGAAGCCATCCAACATGGACATCATACCTGATCTAGTAACCGCTAGTAGAACGTGTTCCATGTTGGGTAATGGGTAGTTGTCTTCGAGACGCACACGGTTTAAATTTCGAAAGTCAATGCATATGCAGATATCACCTTGTTGAATTTTTATACTTGTTCAATTTGTTGACTTTCTTTTACATTTACAATAGCATAAGCATCATCAAGCATAAAGCATAGCCATAAATTACATGATAGATATATATCCAAGATCACAAGAAGATAACCATGCACAAGATACACAAGATATATCATGGGAAACCCTTTTTCTCAAGGGAGAAAAACCCATTAGCAATCTTTCACTAGATAATAATTTGTCCAAGAGAAAATACCATAACCAAAGAAGTGCAGTAGGACTCCAAGAAGCTAGCGCTACACAAGAGAGAAAGATAGTCCAAGAGAGCGCTACCCAAGAGAGAGAAAATGTTCCAAGTGATATGACCACAAATGAGAGATAGCTCTCTCTATATATACAAGTCCAATGTGAACTTATCTTGTCCAAAAGGTGGCTCTTCATCTAGTCCGACTTTAGCTATTTAGGTCTTCTACACAAGACGTTGCTCTGGGCATCATAGTGAAAGGCTACATCAATATGTCACACATGGCTGCACTCAATGTGGACGTCCTCATCTCTTCTAGGGGATACGACCCACTAGAACAAGTCATCATCATCGTCAAGGGCTGCTCCCTCATGACGTGTCCACTTGGTCAACTCCCAAGTGACATATCCACATTGTCTACTCCCATGGAACATTGGGTGCCACCCCAGGACAACTTGCCACTACTCTGACAAGTGTCATGCTCAAATCCATCTCAGAGTAGCGTTCTCCAAGTCGACCCAGCCCGATATGGAGAGAAGATTAGGGGCATCCCCACAGATCGACCTAGCCCATCCACCTGGGGAGAAGACCCGTCTCAGGTCAACCCAGCCCAACACAGCCAAGGAGAAGACCCATCTCAGGTCGACCCAACTTAGTCCATCAGGGAGAAGGCACATGTCAACCCAGCCCACTGCTCTGGGGAGAAGACCTGAAGAATGTCTCAGGAAGTTGCAATCATCAACACTCCCTCTCAACGAGAGTGACATTCACTGTCACGCCAAGTTTATTACGAAAGTACACAAACTTCGACCTGACAAGGGGCTTGGTGAGAACATCTGCGATCTGCTCATCGGTAGGAAGGTACTCCACTTGAACTGCCTTCCTCTACACCATATCACGAACATAGTGATACTTGATCTCAACATGTTTGGTACTGTCATGACATACTGGATTCTCTAAGAGCTTCACATAGCTCTGGTTGTCACAATGTATCATGGTGGGATCCAACATCTGACCAAATAATCCTGCAAGGAGCTTGTGAAGCCACACTGCCTCGCGTACTGCGGTATATACTGCAATGTACTCGGCTTCTGCGATACTCAAGGCCACAGAAGTTTGCTTCCTGTTGCACCAGGAAACCATGGTAGATCCTAGGTTGAAGCAACATCTGGAGGCGCTCTTCCTGTCAATTGTGCTCCATGCCCAATCTGAATCGCCATATCCTTGCAATCTCATGTCAATATTGGAAGCATATCTCAGGCCATATCCAACTGTGCCTTGTAAGTATCTCAACACATGCTTTGCAATCACCCAATGTATTTGTCTCGGCTAACTCATGAACTAGCTAAGTGCATTCACTACATAGCAAATATCAGGTCTGGTATTAACCAGATACATCAGTGATCCAATCAGTTGTCAAGACATAGTCGGATCAATCAAGTCTGAATCGGAAGTATTCACTCAACTTCTTCAGATTCGTTACCATCGGTATGGTCATGGACTTACAGTCCATCATACCAAATCTCCTCAAGATCTCAACTGTGTACTTCCCTTGACTCTGGAAGATCTCATCAGTTCTCTGCCATACCTCAAGTCCCAAGAAGTACCGTATCATTTTGAGATCCTTCATCTCAAATTCATAAGCCAGCTCATGCTTGCACCAAGTAATGAGATGCTCTGGTCCGGTGAGAAATAAATCATCAACGTACATGATCAGAATTAGGGACTCACCATCGACAACCTTATAGTATAGGTTGGCATCAACAACACTCTTGTTGAAACTCAAACTCATCAGGTATCCATCAATCCTCGCATACCAAGCACGAGGGGCCTGCTTGAGTCCATACAGATCTTTCTTCAACCTGCACACATGGGACTCCTTCCCATGAATCAGAAAACCATCTGGTTGCTCGATATACACTTCTTCCTCAATCTCACCATTGAGAAAGGCTGTCTTCACGTCCATCTGATGTAATCTCCAACCCAAGACTGAAGCAATTGCAATAATTGTCCGAATGGAGGTATATCGAGCAGCAGGAGAAAAAGTCTCCTCATAGTTTATTCCCTCCACCTGAGAGAATCCTCTGGCCACAAATCTCGCTTTGTGTTTCTCAATGCTCCCGTCAACTGCATGTTTTATCTTGTAAATCCACTTGGAAGTCACAACAGACTTCCCTTTGGGTCTCAAAACAATATCCCACACATCATTCTTCATGATGGACTGATACTCCTCCATCATGGCGTCCCTCCATACTAGCTAACTAAATGCCTCCTCATAACTAGAAGGCTCAGAATCAATGATGTGGCTCATGGCTGCAATAAAACTCGAGAATCTTTGTGGTCTCTTACTTTCTCTGAAAGTACCATGACGAGTTGCATGTCCCTCTGCCTCATTCAAGGTCTGACAAGCCCAAGCAGGCCTTTTCCAGCCTACTGTAATCTCTCTAGGAACATCAATAGGATGTACTGGATCAATAGGATCAACAAGATCAGCAGGCTCAACTGTCTCTACTGGCTCGACTGGCCCTCTCTGTACTGTTGAACGGTGAGGGGGGGAAAACACCATCTCTTCCTCCCTCTCACTGTTAGTCTCTATGTGAGACCTGTTATCGCACAATCTGTACTTACCCAAAGCCCAAGCCAAGTGAGGGAAGATTGGCGTAACAAGTGGGGAAGATTGGCGTAACAAGGGGGTGACCTATCACTGTCACCTTAATAGGAAACCCCTTTTTGTTTAGGAGTATGTTAAGATTACTCCAAGGGAGACGTCCCTAGTGACCTAAAGGGTTGATGAAACTAAGGCAAGGATGCAAGAATAACCCCGCTCACTGGTCACTCAATTCAAAAGGTCTTTATGTCTTAAAAGATGAAGCAGATGTAATGGATGAAGTGTACCTTCCCAGAACAAGACAACAAACAAAAATATGGTAGTTTCAAGTACAAAATGATGTTAGTGCTTCAATAAGACAATGAACCTTTAAAATATAAGCTAGCTGATATAAAATTGCAGCAACCTGAAAGTTTACAACAATAATAAGTATTTTGTAACAGCTGCAAGAAATATGCCTCAAAATTGCTTGAAAAGACAATGAAAATGTAGCTTTTACTAAGCAAAATGATAATCAATTGTCACAAGCAATTTCTGAAGTGTCTAGCTAGCATTAAAGGTCAGTTTTGCATAAAATTTGCTACAGTTAGATGGCTGTAGCAATCTTTTATAACAACAACAAATATATTAGTGGTCTAGGCCTAGTTAGGGTTAGTTTTAGCTAGTGAAGGCTAGAAATTTCGAGGTTTAAGTGTTGGTTTGATCTCTCAACAAAAGAAGAGTAAGGACCAGTGCCTTTAAGGGTTTATGGAGTCAAAATTTCAGCGGAATTTATTTGGAGTAAGCAACAAAATGATTATGTTATCCAAGTAAAGATGAATCTTAGAAGAGTAGTAACTTAAGTCTTCTAGGATTCAATCTTTGAGGAGGTGAGCTACTAGAGAATAGGCACTTCTAGGCCCTAGCGGTTTTCCTCCTTCTTAGATAATTGAAGAAATATTTAGGTCCAACCACAATTGATCAAGACCTCTAAAGAGCTAGCACTTTAGGGCTTTAGAGGCTTGTCAATTTAAACCAATTAGGAAAAATCTAGCAAATACAAAGTGAAGTAGTAGTAACTTAAGTTCTTCACTTCTAGGGTTTATCAAGCATGCAATTTCATAATCTTTATTATGAGCAAGAAAATATACCGTAACCATTCAAAAGTAATGACAAAAGCAGATTTACTTACTTCACCAAGAATAATCATGCATGAAAACACTAGATTACCAAATGACTTCACCAAAATTGATCCAAGTTGCAAGTAGAAGACTCCAAAAGAGAGGTGCGCCTCACAATTTCAGCCAATAAACCCTAAATAGGGTGCAAATTTCAGTCCACTTCCTCTCGTGTGAGGAGTGGTTGTGTCAAAATGAGAGTACTTTATCTCTATTTATACAAAACTTTGACCCGTAATTAATTTCAGGTCAAATAAAAGGTTGACCTGGCCAATTTACATTAAAATCCAATTTTGACATAAATATAATTAATTAACATCTAAAAACATCTCCAAGGGTGATGTTATGCCCTTCTAGGGTGACGTTGAGGCCCTAAGGTGGAACGTTGGGCCTAAAAGGTAAGGCGGTTAGCCTCCAAAGGCCCCAAATGAAGCCCACACGTGCCACTAGGCTCATAAATGCCTCCAAAACAGAAACCCTAGATCTGGATGACGTCCAGGGTCATGATGGTGACATCATGGGCCTTCTAGGGCCAATGTCCATGCAGAAGAGAAAGATCCCCTTGGGTCTAGGTATGCCAGGGTGCTTCCAAAGGCAACATCCTTGTTTCTTCCTGGTGCAAATCTTCAATGTCTTCTTACCCTTGGTTGGGGTTACAACATCCATCTGTGGGCTTTATGCCCCCATGAAGGTCTGAGCTAATCATACCCTCATGTGTACTTGTCCATCGGGCAAGGTCCTGCAACAATAACAAGTACGCCCTCCAGGGGTTCATAAGTCATAGGGATCATATCATGTAAATCACATCCAATGATTAAATTACCCAAACATGTGCATCAAACCCCCTTAACCCAAACCAATGCTCAAAGACGTTATGCAATTTGACAAGTTAGGTTTGGAGAAGGTCTCAGGGTGTCCTAATGGGGTAACCTTCCTTAAGTTTGGGGTGTTTCCTAGGTGGGAGCCAATCCAGGTCATGTAAATGTATGAGGAGGCATGGGGTAAGTGTTTGGGCATGGGGTGCAGTAATAACAGGGAAATGTAAGTCTTACCTGTGGGTTCCTTTGTAGAGGGAAAGATGCACCTTGTCATAAATGCTATTGTTTCCTAGCCCATTCATTTCCTTTTGCTCTTATCTTTATTGCTTTTGATCCTTTGCTTTTGTGCTTCAAGGGAATAGTTGAGGGACACTGTCCTGGCTTGATGACTAGAGGTGACAACGTTATCCACAAACATATCACGGAGATGAGCAGGTTGTCTTGTGACGAGACCCCCTTTCCCTTGGCTATGCCACCAAGAGCCACTACCCTGGTTTGGTGACCAGATAGGTGGTAGTGTCATACTGCTACATGCCCATGGTCATAATAGGCCGACTCGTGATGAGACCTCCTATCCATCAACTAATACCTTGAGTGTTTATGTATCTTATGGGTTCCCTTTTCTTACTGAGAAACTTTTTACTGCTTTCTCGGGAATCCCTAGGCGAAGCATCTCAAAGGTTTTCAATATTGGCTTTTAACTCTTGCCGACTACTTTTACCCTCTGGGCCTTTAGCTCCTTCTTCCCATAAGGAAAGGTACAATCCTTCCTATTGTGGCCAATCCCAATGCCCAAACAAAGGTAGGGGGGAGATGAGAGGAATAAAGATGGAAAGTGGTAAGTATGGAGGGAATGGATAATGACCTTTCACAGACCCACCCAATGGCAACTCATCCTAAAGGGAGATCAACTTACTAGGGCACCATGTCACCCTTCCAGGTATGAACAAGGCAAAGAGCATATTTTCCAAGAAAACGTCACGAAATGAAGAAGAATTCAATGCAACATATTCAAGTGCTTCAAAAATTAGAGTGACACATACCATGATACCCGGACTCATTACCTCATGGAGCAAGATTTACTGCTACTTCAGGGCCGAGTTGGTGGGATGGATACTGTTGTTGTTGATAAATGGATTGCACTGAAGAAAAGAGGGGCCCCTGCGGGGCCATGCTTAAGTCATTAGACTCTCGGTACTCCATGTCTAGGACCTGTGGGCCTCGAGACGTGATCTCCTTAGTTATCCGTAGGGTAGGGAGTCAAATATCCTAAAGTGTCCTACTTTGGGCTTAACTCTGATGAAAGCCTCTTTGGTAGTCATGTTCCTCAAAATCTTGTGAGGACTTCTGTTTTTAACATATACTATGGTCATGGATGCTTTTTCCCAAAGAAACATTGGTAAACTTTGATCATGGATCATTGCCTTAGTTGCCTCCACAATAGCCCTGTTCTTCCTTTCTACAACCCCATTCTATTGAGGGTTGTAAGGAACAGTGTACTCCCTCTTGATCCCTGCCTCAATGCAGAAATCAATGAAACACTTGGATGTATATTCTCCTCCATTATCTGATCTCAAGGTCTTAATCTTCTTTTCGGTCAGGTTCTCAATTTGAGCTTTAAATTCTTGAAATCTGTCAAGGACTTCTTCTGATTCCTTGGACTTTAAGAAGTAAATCCACGTCTTCTTTGAGTAATCATCAATGAAAATCACATAGTATAAGTATCCACTCAAGGAAGCAACCGTCATAGTCCCACACAAATCTGAATGTACCAGATCCAAAATCCCTTTGGATTTTCTGTCACTGCTCGAAAACATCCCCTTGGCATTCTTGCCAAGAGCGCAACCTCTGCAAATGCCATCATGCTCTACACGAAGTGGTGGAAGTCCAGTCACCATCTCCCCAGAGCGGGAAGAGATCTATAATGTAAGTGAGCAAGTCTCTTGTGCCAAAGCTCACTCAAACGGATAGAATCGTGTACAAGAGCTTGAACTGAATGAACTGTCAATCTGTACAAGTTGTCTTCTTGAACACCAATTACGTTGGCTGAATCCATGCTAGAGTTCTTGTACCATCCAAGAACATTTCCATCAGAGAAGGCAACCTTGTAGCGTTTGTCCTCTAAGGTTGAAATAGAGACAAGGTTCCTTCTCATCCCTGGTACAAACAATACATCACTCAAATGAAGTGGGATACCTGAGTCTAGTTGAAGGGAAGTGGTTCCAGATCCCTTCATAGCATATCTAGCATCGTCACCAAGTACAACGTGTAACCGAGAATCCTTCTCTACTAGTTCAGTGAGATGCTCTCTATATCCAGTCATGTGTTTGGAAGCACCACTGTCAATCAACCAGATATTATTGCTAGTAGGAATTGTACCTGAGAAGGATGAGATGAAGAAGAACTCCTCAGCAGGATCGGATCTGGTGTGAGGTGGATCTTCATCAACGTTGGCAATGGTTGCATGCCTCCTTCCTTTCTTTCGTATAGGACAATCTCTGGCATAGTGACCATGTTTATCACATTTGTAAAACTGAACTTTTGACATGTCTTTCTCCTTGTGCTCATGAGCCTCATGTGGCTTTTGTTTCTTATGAAATCTTTCAATACCTTTTCCTCTTCCTCTTCCTTTTCCTTTCCTTGCATGAGAGGCACGAGCATGACTCTGATCATGATGGGAACTATGTGGACCGTTCACTGCAAGTCTTGTCTCCTCTTGAGTACAATCTGCCCATAAGCTATCAAACTTAGGCAATTTGGATCGCCCACTGATACTCTGAATGAATGGATCAAAATGACTTGGAAGACCATTGAGAGTTAGCATTACTAGCTCTCTGTCTAAGTGATCTCTCCAATGGCACCTAACTGATCTCTGATCTCAACAATTTTCATGAAGAAAGTGGCAACTATATCTGCCTTGGTCATTTTGATATTTTGAAGCTGGTGTTTCAAGGCAATGGCTCTGTTGGTATTCTTACTTTCAAGCAACTTCTTCAAGGCATCAAACATCTCTTTGGCTGTCTTCATTGGGGAGATGTGTGGAATAAGATGATCTTTCACAGAGAAAATAATTATCTTTCTAGCCTTGGCGTCATTTTTCTTCCACTGAGTTTTCTCTGACGCATTCGCTGGTTCTGGTACAAATTCCTCCACAAACTTCATCAGGTCACTCTCCTCTAGAGTGATGAGTAATCTTGATTTCCAAGAGTTGAAGTTAGAGGCTCCATTAAGCCTATCTTCCACATGAACGTTGCCCACAATGGCTGCAGAAACCCTAGAAACCCTAGGGACGAAATTTTCCAAAAGGTCGAAATTCTTCCAATATGCAATCTGAAAGTTGCAGTTGATGCGCTGGACTAGGGCACACTTGACTGTGAAGAAATTAGGCCCAACAACCAAGGGAAAGTGCTAAAACTAGCTTGACAGGAAAGGAGGGTTGTTACAGTTACAAGTGCAGTTGTAGAACTGCAACAAGAAGGTGACAACTAGCATAAAAGGTGCTAGAGAAGCTTGTGCAATGGCTTCTTCAAGAATACTACTCTGATACCATGTTGAATTTTTATACTTGTTCAATTTGTTGACTTTCTTTTACATTTACAATAGCATAAGCATCATCAAGCATAAACCATAACCATAAATTGGATTATATATATATATATATATATATATATATATATATNTAACCATGCACAAGATACACAAGATATATCCTGGGAAACCCTTCTTCTCAAGGGAGAAAAACCCAACAACAACCTTTCACTAGATAATAATTTGTCCAAGAGAAAATACCATAACCAAAGAAGAAGTGCGCTAGGACTCCAAGAAGCTAACGCTACACAAGAGAGAAATATAGTCCATGAGAGCGCTACCCAAGAGAGAGAAAATGTTCCAAGTGATATGACCACAAATGAGAGATAGCTCTCTCTATATATACAAGTCCAATGTGAACTTATCCTGTCCAAAAGGTGTCTCTTCATCCAGACCGACTTTAGTTGTTTAGGTTTTCTACACAAGACGTTGGGATTCTTCTTTTCTCTAGGCATCATAGTGAAAGGTTGCATCAATATGTTACACATGGATGCACCCAGTGTGGACGTCCTCATCTCTTCTAGGGTCTACAACCCACTAGAACAAGTCATCATCATCGTCAAGGGCTGCTCCCTCATGACGTGTCCACTTGGTCAACTCCCAAGTGACATATCCACATGGTCTGCTCCCATGGAACATTGGGTGCCACCCCAGGACAACTTGCCACTACTCTGACAAGTGTCATGCTCAACTCTGTCTCAGAGGAGCGTTCTCCAAGTCGACCCAGCCCGATATGGGGAGAAGATCAGGGGCGTCCCCACAAATCGACCCAACCCATCCACCTGGGGGGAAGACCCGTTTAAGGTCGACCCAACCCAACACAACCAAGGAGAAGACCTGTTTGAGGTTGACCGAGCTTTTAGTCCATCAGGGAGAAGACAGGGAGAAGGCACAGGTCGACCCAATCCACTGCTTTGGGGAGAAGACCTGAAGAATGTCTCACGAAGCTACAATCATCAACACACCTGATTTCTTCCTGAATGGCACACAATTGGCCACCTAATGTGAGTACCTGATTGGTTCAATGATTCGCACTTCATACAACTTTTGAAGCTCTGGTTGGATAGTGGGTGCCACCTTTGGGTTCACGAATCTAAGTCTTTGCTTGAAAGGTTTGGTGCTCTCCAATAGGGGTATCACATGGTTAATGATTTTAGGATCATAAGCTTTAAGCTCATCATAAGACCATGCGAAAACATCCTTGTATTCCCTTACCAAGTTCACAATCTTCTTCCTCACCTCTGGTGTACAATCCTTACCAACCTTGATGATCCTTGGTGTGTCCTTGTTGCCAATGTCGATTTCATCCACCTGTTGGTCAAGACAAGATTGATTAGTTCCATGAAATACATGAGATCTATCAAATAAATTCTCTAATGGAACCAAACCCCTAGGAATTTTTTTGCTCTTGAGTTGGATGCTGGGAACCTCCTCGCACTCCTGAATCTCATCAATAGTATGGTCATTAAACTCATTAGCAGAATTTAAAAAAACCAATATATGTCTATCATACTCAAATACTTGCCATGAGCTTATGTTATCTGGAACCAAAGGGTGAAAAGAAACTTCAACCATATGCCTAATATAAGGATTAGTGAGCGATGGTTGGAAAAGGGTAGTAGCAAAAGCCAAAGAGTCGACCATTTCATTCAAAGTCCTATGAATATGAGAGATATTAAATGCATCAAAATACTCAATTTTATCCCAAACTGCATTTCTATACCTCTTTAGCCATTGGTTCCGAGCTTCACATTTCAGTTTTACCTGAT
>ML798611.1:210784-221150 GCA_009831015.1 Picea engelmannii | reverse complement strand
AACATTGCTTAAGTGAACATGATTACCTGATTCCGATTTGATGGAGGCTTGTCCAAATCCTTCGATGGGTTAGGTGCTTTTGTCTCCAAGCTCCACTTTGTACGATGTCTTTCTCTCATTTAGATCTAAGAGTCTAGCTTGATCTCCCGTCATGTGCTTGGAAGCTCCACTGTCGATTATCCACATATCGTCTTCAATTGTCCCGGTAAGTGCTGAGTAATGTAAGAGACTGATTGTTTCGCACTTGTCTTCGGTTGACTGATAACTGGTCATGCCTTGATCTAAAACTTCATCTTCGTCATTTCTTTCTTCTGAGAAACTCAATAGGTGGGCTGAGTTAGGGCGCATCTGAATATCTTTTCCTTGAGCAAGATGCTCCATCACAAGGTGTCATATCTGAGAATTAGGGTTTCTGCAACTGCTACTGCTAGTAACCCTAGTTGCAGTTCTTTGGAAGCTTCTCCTGCTAGTAACTCTAGCGGCAGTTCCTCAATGAGCTCAATGCCTAGCGGTTATGTTTCCTTCCAGTGTTTTAGGCTGACTGAAGGGGTGTGGGCCCATAACCTGTTAGAATATAGAGGATTGTGCTCGTTTAACCATTGACGATTCCCTCGTCACCCAACCACAGGCCGAAGCCACCCTCCGAGCACCTTGACCTTGACGAGAAGAGAATTCTAGTAGCAATCAATAGCCAAGAGAGGCTAATGCTCCAAGCAAGAAACTAAACTGAACAGATGATCCCACCCAGAAGCTAGCGCACCACTTTCTGGCTCTCCCAGAAAACTTGCGCACAAAACTGCTGCTGCCTGCAACTGTCTGCGCAGATTTAGCTCTCACTGCAACTGCTGAGATATGAAATAATGAAACTGGCGCCCTGTATTTATAGTGGACTGGCCAGACTAACTGGGGCCGACTTCTCATTCTGGGCATCAATAAATTCAATTTAAATATATTTGTTCAGCTGACAACTTGTCTAGGGTTTCCTTTAATTCTTTGCTTCCTTCCGGAGGATTCTAGTCTCGTCACAGGTCACAATAGAGGTTCATACCTCCCGAAGCTACCATAATATTAACACAAAGTTCCCTTGCTGATTTGTTACGGTTATGTTCTCAATTTGGGTGCTCTAGCATGTTGTTTTTGGCACAAATATTAGTACATGCAACTCAAATAAACATGACACACCTAATAGATCATTTATTGCTGATTATGAACAGATCTAAGAACCAATATCATGCATTTGTAGACACAGGTATTTTTGGTGAACATGACCCTGAACAAAACCCTCCCGGGGAAAACCAGTTTGAGATCAATGTGTATATATGAAGAAAGCAGATGATGGGTTACAGTAAACACAATACAAGATAGAACCTGATACAATAGCAACTCCAACAAGGCTGATATACAAGCTCAAATGCTCCCCAGAATGGTGCGCCCCTCATGCAAACTGCCAGAACCACTGAATCTACTCCAACTGCCAACTGTGATGTCAGATCGGAAAACCCCTCCACAGGAATGAAGCTCCAGTAGATGTCCTCACTCTGCAATTGACCTCACTGCAATCTGATGGCTAGATATCCTACCAGGAATGAATCAACCTGCCAAGCTAATGTGCCCCTCTCTGAAGTAGAATAGCTCCAGTAAATAAATGAAGCAAGGAGCTCCAAGCGTCCCACAAGGAATGCTAGCGGCCTCCCTCAAGAATCCTCATGCAACTAATCTCATCTCCATAGCTCAAGTGCTCCTCTCACAACAAGCAAAACTCACAATGAAGAATGCGCCCTCCTTAGACCCTTTGCGCCCCTCTTATACCTCAATTAGGAAACCTAGAAATGAATGGTGGAGATCAATCTAAATCAATGGATGAGATCTCCTCATTCATCCCTAAATCATAAACCCACTTTGGGTTAAGTTTCCTAAGTCTACTTATGTCTCCAAATTCACCCCTTTGTGAATTAATAATCACTTTATGCCAAAAGTGACCAAATTTCACTTTATCCAAAGTCAAAGTGAAAATAGACAAAAGTACAAGGTACAAAGTGTCATGTCCTTCCCTCATGTGCTAAGGAGGTCAAAAGCACATGGGGAACACCTCCCAAGGTACAAATCTCAACATTGTGAAGCATGAGCAAAAGTCAAGGCATCTAGCAAAAGTTAGGTTGAATGTACAATTCCTATGAGCTAGAGACAAACAATCTTCCTTATGCAAATAATGTAAATGTATTGCTCTAGTGCGTTGGCATGTGTAACATTATCCACCATGAAAAGAAGTTCGAGTTGCCTAACTCAGTTGTAAAAGACGAATTGCATGTTAGTTTGAGTTGTCAAACTCAAGTTGTAAAAGATAAGTTGTATGTCTAGTTCGAGTGGTCAAAGTCAAGTTGACAAGTCGAGTTGCATGTCGCATGTTGCATGTGTCATGTTGCATGCATGCATGTTGCATGTCAAGTTGTATGCATGTCGAGTTGCATGTCGAGTTGCATGTTGAGTTGGCATGCAAAATTTAGTCAAGTCAAGTCCAATTCGAGTTGTAAAGACATGCAACCTGTTTCTAATTCAAGACCACTCTCCTCTCCTTTCCATGCCTTTATATACAGAGTTCGACCCTCTTCTTCACACACAATGCTATGCAGCGCAAGAGCGAAGGAAGAGGTCTGTTTGCAGGTGGAAGAGAGTAGTCAATGCTTGATTGTATTGCAGCTGATATACACAGGCAACGCTTGAGTTTCTGATATACACAGGCAGAACTTACACATAGAGTCAGGTTTATATCACGAACAGTGCTGTCTATTTCAGCAGTAAAGGACAACGAACACTGTTGTCTATATCAGCAGTAAAGGACAGTCAACAGTGCTGTCTATATCAACAGTAAAGGACAGCGAAGAGTGCTGTCTATATCAGCAATAAAAGTCAGTAAAGAGTGCTGGTTTTTGTGTCACATAGTCAGGTACTTTTCATGGTGGCTTATTGTACATGATCCTACGTTTTACTTGTAATAAAGGAAGATTGTTTGCTGGGGTTTTTCTCCCTATATAGGGTTTCCCCAGGGTAAATTTTTGTGCATGTGTGAGATTCTATTTGAGTACCTCTTCTACTTCTGTTCATCATTTTCATGTATCCATTTTGCTGGTTGATAAATCAAAGTTTGTTTAAAGCGTTGCAGAAACTAAAGAATTAATCCACATATTAAATCAAGCTCATTAATTTAACTACACCTTCACTCCCTGACACGTGGGTGTCTATTTGTGTTTTTCCACTCCCAAGTGCACCTTCTCCCTAAGTCTAGGGTGCATCTCTCCTTGGCTATGCACATGCACTCACTCATGCTAACTCCCTCTTCCCCTAGCATGCACTTAAACCCATCTTTTCTCTCACTCCTCAGTCTTCGCTTATTATTTCAATTTTCCTCACACTTTTCTTATTCCTACACTCCCATGCGCATCCTCCAAAGAACTAGTGCGCAAACCCCCTTTTCCTCTATATTTGACATGCCTTTACTCCCTCTTAACCCTCTCACATGGGAGTGTGACTCATCTTCTCACTCCATCTCTCCCCATGCGCCATACACTCCTCCTCCTATGCACGCATGGTCTCTCTCTTTCGTGAAGTGTGCCCCCTTTTGGCTATATATTGGATGAGCTACATTGGTTTGTGGTTGGATATTTGCAGCAGTGACATACTCTTATTCTTTTCTCTTCTCCCTCATTCTCTAGTCTAGCTACTCTCTCTTTGAACAAGGATAATCATTGTATTGGTTGTGGACTTGTTGATTGTGGCGCAATCAACCCTTTGACAAGCCTATAATAAAGAAGTACTATGTTTGTTTCTGAACTTTCCTTCTTGTTGGTATCTTGTTTTATTCTTGCAATTAGATTAGCAGTTCTTACCATTTATTGTGATATCAATCTATCTTTTAAGTGGTTAGTTTTCTTGTTTCTTCTATCTCTCTTGTGCTAACACTGCAAGATCCCTCCAAGCAACTTAAAACTTTCTTTTCCTAACGCTTTGGTAGTGTGTTTACACGTTGTCCAAAGCAATTTTTCTGTTGTTTTTGTGTCTTTTTGCGGAAAAAATAGTCAACAAATCAGTAGCCTGCTAGTTAGGGACTCCCCCCTGAGGTTGGCACACACCAGCCCAAAAGGAGAGGGGTCTTTCCCATGATAATTTGGGGCATTTCTCCTTGAATTTACACCTTTTTCATTGCTGTTTTTTCTGTTATATCAACTCAATTGGAGGGTGAAAAAGTGTGCTAACAAATTGGTGTCATTTCTTGGGAACACAAACCTTAGTGACAATGATATCGATGAGTTTTTACTTTAATTGGTTTACTTTTCTAACTCATCTGGCGACTCCACATGATACATGGACGACTCCACAGGGGACTTACACAAGAAGATCATTTGGTTTTGATTCCCTCACAAGGTCTAGTTCCGAGCTTGAGCAAACTCTAACATCTTTTCCTTGAATAAGACTACTCTTTCCCAAGGAACTCCTCTCGATGTTGGTAAGCATATTGAGTTCTTTGGTAAGTTCTTTTCGACGAGCACTATGGCGAGTGTAACTTCCATATTTTCGTTTTTGGTTTTATTTTCATCTCAAGCTAGTAGTCGGTTAGCAGCTATGCTTTTTTCTATCTCGGATTAACAATATGGCCGCAACTCTGAGGCCACCAGGAAGGTGGAGATTCTTTGCTTTTGACCCACTGAGTTTTGTTGCATTTCCAGACTATTCTCATGACTTACCTGCACATAAATATCTTAAATGCTTACATTTGTTTGCAGGGAGGTTGGGAGAATTAGTTGAGGATCACTTGGCTTTGTTTTCAAAGTTGTTGGATGATTTTGAGGTGGAACATGAGGATGTGGTGATGAGGATGTTTGTGTCGACCCTCAAGGGTGTTGATGATTGCAGCGTCGTGTGACATTCTCCAAGTCGTTCTCCTCTGGACTGAGTTGAGTCGATCTGTGAGAGGGCCCATGAGATGGGTGTGTCGTTCTCCTCTGGACTGAGTTGACATGATGTGTGCCCATGTGTTGGGTGTGCCTCAGACTCTGGACTGAGTTGCTATGACGTGTGGTCTCTTGTCTACTCCTTTGGACTGAGTTGAGATGACTTGAGATGGTCTCCTGCCTTGTACTCCTCTGGACTGAGTTGAGTTGGCTTGAGATGGTCTCCTGCCTTGTACTCCTATGGACTTAGTTGAGTTGTCTTGAGATGGTACTCCTGTGGAATTAGTTGAGTGATCTGTTGAGTATGACGTCCCTGTGGCTGAGCACAGATGGATGTGTCCCTAGTGGCTGAGCACTAGTGGACGTGTGAGATCCTTGCTATATTGTCTGAGAGTAAGATTTACTTGTAACCCTAATTTGTGATGTAAAGGGTACAAGTCGGTCCCACCATATGTAAGATAATTAATATTGTGTAATTATTAATTATATTATCAAGTTGTACAGGTCGGCCCTATTGTGCCAATAGACACATCATTTGATGTGATAGGTTTTGTATAAATAAAGAGTGAATTCTGATTGTGGATCACACTCACTTGTCATGTCATAATTTCAGAAGTTGAGGTATGAAATTATGAGGACTGCAATTCGCAGTTCTCTAGGTGTTAAGTTTCTCAGTCATATCAACACCCTATTGTGTGCTAGGTTTGGTGGTGGATGGTGGATCTTCTCTTGGCAGTATAGCAAAGGATTGTTGGGTTTTTCCCTTGATTGAGAAGGGTTTTCCCAGGATACTTCTTGTGTTCTTTTGTGCAAGGTTATTCTTCTTGTGATCTTGGTTTACTACAGCTTGTATTGTTGCTGCAAATGGTTATGGTTGTAGCTTATGCTACACATAAATAAAATAAATGTGCATCGACTTAACCATAAAAACTTAACATGGTATCAGAGCAGACCTAAAGATGACTATGTGCAGAGTAAGTGAAGACACATCTATTGCTGTCATACCCCTGTTGTTGCAAAGAAAGGGCCAGATCCCCACTTAATTTCTGTGGTGAAGATCAAGGTTGGCCGCAGGCCTATTTGACCTGGTCGAGCCTTCTTTAAGGTGATTACCGCAGCATGGAGAGGCCCCTCTAGGTTGCTGCAAAAGGTGCCTAACAACAATCCTTAAACTACAGACTAAAGGCCATTTTTAGGCCTGTCCTAACTGCAGACCTAAGACGTATTCTGAGGCAGTGAAAATCTGAGGCATTTAAGGAAAAATTACAGGAGCACCTTCAGCAGAGATCAGATCTATTTTTCCAGCATAGTTTCAGAGGCTCTTTCTGATCGGTTTCAACAAATTTCTGAGGTATATATGAAGGCATTTCTTAATGCATGTCTGAGGTTTGTCCGAAGCTAATTTTCATAACTTTTTCAAGACTGTTTGGTAAAGCTCTGATACCATGTTAAGTGTTTATGGGTATGGTTGTAGCTTATGCTAAAAATAAATAAAATAAATGTGCATCAGCTTAACCATAAAAACTTAACAGAGGGGGAGGCACGAACATGGTACAAATCCCTTCCTGATGCCTCCATTGATGGATGGGATTTGTTCCAAGATACGTTAACTGAAAGGTGTGCAGATAAAGATGACAACTTTTCCTTAATTAATGCTTTTGATAATATTTAAAAGAATGGGGATGAGACTGTCACTGATTTTAATGCTCGTTTTTCTAAGATGTACCATAAAATCCCTACTACTATAAGGCTTAATGTTGCTTATGTTGATGTTACGGTAGCTGTGGGAGGTATTAAGCTCTACATGTAACCTTTGACGAGACTAGAATATTCCGGGAAGCAAGAGAAACCCTAAATAGTTGAGTAATAACCCTAGAAGACAAGTCGACTCAAGAGAATAATTTATATTAAATTATTAGCCTCCAGAAGAACTTGGCCCTGTTAGGTCACTTGGAGGACTATATAAATAGAGGGTGCTTGAGCTCATTTGCACTCACTCACTCTCACAACTACATAAGGACTAGTGGTGCGCATGACTAGTGGAGAGCTGCAGCTGCTGCAATGGTGACTTGGTCTTTGGTTATGGTTTGGACTTTCTGCTTGGTATGCTAGCTTTGGAGAGGGGTACGCTACCTTGGTTGGCTATTGGTTCTAGTGATTGCTTTCGGAATTATTTTGTCGGTCAAGGTTAAGGTGCTCGGGGGTGGCCTTTGTGCCTATGGTTGGGTGACAATATAGTGATATTGTCTATGGTGAAATGAGCACACCTATTATTTTAACAGGTTATGGGCCCACACTATCTTCGGACAGTCTAACCACTGGAAGGTAGATTGGGAGGATTTGCTCAGTTGCAGTTGTAGTCAGAGTTTTGTTGCAGCAACGAAATCCTAACCCTCTTGTTGAGGCACCTTAAGTGAAGCAATTTACCCTCTTGTTTGAGTTTTTGGTCAAAGTCAAAGGTTGACCAAGTCAAAGCAGTCATGAATTACTCTATGAAGTTAGAAAACAAGTTAGAAGGGGCTTTAAACTTCAGAGCATGGAAGACAAGGATTGACCTCATCCTTGCCAAGAGTAAAGTCCTAGATATCGTGAAAGGCAATATCATGGAACCATAGCTTGAAGCAGGAAAAGAGAAGGAACCTCAGAACGTTGCAGCACTGAAGAATTTCAAGGATAATGACATTAATGCTACGAGTATCATAGTGGACTCTGTAAAGGATCACTTGATACCCTACATTTCTCATCTTGACTCATCCAAGAAGATGTACGATGCCCTAACAAACCTTTTCTCAATCAGAAATATTGGACAAGTGATGAGTCTAAAGAATGAACTCTGCGACACAAAGATGACAAAGGATGACACCATAGCTTCATACTTTGTGAGAATTTCTCAGTTGAGAGATCAATTACAAGCTATTGAAGAAGCCATCCCAGAAAAGGAAGTTGTGAACATAGCACTCAATGGTCTCTTTAGCTCATGGGATGCCTTTGCTGCAAGTATGAATACAAGGAAGGAGTTTCCAACATTAGAAGAACTTTGGACATGTTGTGCACAAGAAGAGACAAGGTTAAACTCCAAGGGAAAACCTCAGAAGGAAGAAGATGCTCAAGCCTTTGCAACAACGTTTAAAAAAACATGGAGGTAAGAAAAGATTTGATTCAAGAAAGAAGTTCAAGAGAGATATGTCAAAGGTACAATGCCATGATTATGGCCACTACAAAAGGAATTGTCCTAAACTAACAAGGAAGAGAAAAGAGAGACATCAAGCATCAACTGCCAATGATGAAGAACCCCCAAAGAAGGCAGCATGATGAAGCAGATTTCTTCTATTATTCGGCCCTTACTGGAGCCATTGAAGATGACATGTGGCTGATCGATAGTGGAGCTTCAAGGCATATGACAGGTGATCCTAAGAATTTCTCAAGCATGAATGAAAATGAGACACCTTAGAAAGTAGAGCTTGGAGACAAGAACTCTTATGCCTTATGCATTCAAGGGAATTGGACAAGCTACTATCAAAATGGAATCAGGTAACTCTATCCATCTTAGTAATGTTTTATATGTTTCTGGTTTCAAAAAGAATCTAGTATCTATTTCCTGTTTGGAAGAGGAAGGAGATAGACTAGCTTTTGTGGATGGAAAATTTCTTGTATAGTCTAAAGACTCCAAGATAGAAAATGCTAGAGTTATTGGAACTCGTGAAGGAAGGTTATATAAACTCCTAGGTCAAAATACTAAAGCCCTAGTACATGACGAAATCAACCCTAGTGAGTTATGGCATAGAAGGTAGGCTCACCTTCATTATCAAGCCTTGCCATCCTTGAAACAGATGGTTGTAGGCATACCAAAATTACAGTTAGTACATGAAGGTGTGTGCAGAGGATGTGCACTCGGGAAGAACATTAAGAAACCTTTCCCAAGCAGTGAGAATAGATCCAAAGGGAACTTAGACCTAATAAATTCAGATGTATGTGGACCTATGCCAGTGAAGTCTCTAGGAGGATCTCTTTACTATGTAACATTTATAGATGACTTCTGAAATATTCTAGGTTGCAAAAAGTGGTAAAATCCTCCTTAATCTGATGTGGGACTTTCGTCAAACACTTTGCATGCTTCTGTATTTAACTGTTGTAGGTGAAAATTGAGTAAACAATAGTCTGTTTCTTTGTTTGGTTGGCTGATTGGTTGGTTTTCTAACACCTTATACCTCCCCAATGAAGTGCCAAGTGTAGTATTTTGATATTAAACAAAACCCATAAAAATATAATGAAAAACGATGACATATGAAGGAGCCAATTGACTAAATAATGGTTGTTCTTTATTGAATAATATTGCAAAACCAATTACAATCAGAATGAGGTAGGAATACCTCTCAGCAATGATGAAGATGTCTGTTGTTGGAAGTTGGAAGTCTCCCATCTCACACAGCCATACGAAAATTAACCCAAAACTGAACCCACGAATTGATAAGAGGGTCGATTCATGTGGTTCTTGTCCCTGCCATCGATTCCAAATGATTCAGCAGCCTCCCATTCAATGGTACGCCCCTCTATATGCAAGGCACAATCCACATGGGGAAGTCGACCAAAGACCTTCTGGTGCTTTTTAAGCAAGGCCTTTATCTCTCTCGGAAAATTGGGTTCCCCGCCCTTGGGCTTCTGTACTGAAATCTGAAACTCTGCAACCCATGCAATGTCATCCTGCCTTATTGCTGCCTCTATTTTCTTTGCGGTCACTACCTTGGGAGGGTAAGTGTTCATGCCTCTCAAAACCACTCTCTTGCCATCCTGTCCCTGGAACTCCATCTCCATAGTCTGGTAGTTAGTGGTGTATTTCCCTAAGGAGTATAACCACTGAACTCCCAATACCACATTGGTGTCAGGCACCTTCACCGCGAAGAAGTCATCGGTAATCGTGTAGTTCCCTAAGCTCAATGTCATCCGTGGGACGTATCTGGTGCAGTTTAGGGTGTTCTCCCTCGGTATGATCACTGAAAAGCCCTCAAAGGCTTCAATGGTAATGCCCTTCCGCTCTACCAATGAGGCATCGATAAAATTGCGGGATGCGCCACTATCCACCAACACCGTCACTCTGTGTCCCTGTACTCCTCCCCTCATCCTGAAGGTATGAAACCTGGGGATCCTTGAGAGTGATGCTATAGTCCCCTGATTCTCCATCGATGCTTGCTCTACCTCTGCCATCGGTGGGTCCTCCTCCTGTCCCTGTTCTCATGTCTCCTCATCCTCCTCGCTGTTTGAGAATACCTCTATGTAGTATGCCTTGGCCTTGCCTGCACACCTGTGACCTGGTACCCATGGTTCCTGGCAATTGAAACACAGCTTCTTCCTCCTTAGATCCTGCCTGGTAGCATCATCCATCCTGTTCCTGCCTGTCCAATCCCTCTGTGGCTGTCCTGCCC
>ML798611.1:160474-175324 GCA_009831015.1 Picea engelmannii | reverse complement strand
CCTTAGGACCCATTGTCATTATTGGTGGTGTTCCTTCACACTTGACAGGTGTTTATATTATTGACATCTGATTAAGTGACTCTCTCCCTTTGTCGACATCAACACATTTACCGCAGGGAGGAGTGTACATATTGGGTGGTAGTAGGTAGAGGATTTGGATGAGACCCCTTGTGTTTCAGTGTTTTAGTGGGAGGTTTATATTGATTTTACTCCATTGCCCATTGGACAAGCTTTGGTATCACTGGTCAACTTACAGGATCTTCTTGGTCAGTTTACATTGCCTTCTCTTCTTCCACATAGTTATAGGGGTATTTGTGACACATATTTGTCAATATCTCACAGAGCATCATGTAATCTTATAGAGTTCTCTTAGAGCATTTTGTTTCTGATACAGACACAGAGATTCATATGGTTCTCAACATCCCACAAGGGGATCTCGTCCCCTTGACTCGCCATTGTTAACCCCTAGATTTTCACCCTTGAAAATTTTGAGGGTCAAGAGCCAGCATGCACTATTTTGGCTGGCATTTAGAGATTTCCCCAGAGTTTAGCACTTGTGTGAGTCAGAGGTTGGTTCCCATCAGGGACAGGTACATGATTGGTATATGGTTGTTTTTGCTTCAGATTTAGAGCTAATTTGCTTTCCCATGCATTTGAGAGAGATTTCTATTTATAGCAGGTGACCCTACGTTTTAGGAGATGGTGACGGGAGACTCATTTGACAGTTTTGAGCATACAGGGTTGGTCCTTACATGATTATGAGCCTGATGACATTTTTTTGGGCGACATGAAGAATTTTCTATTTTTAGCAGGTTGAACTCTAGCCCTCAGATTGAGATTCAGAGTGTGCAGTATTGATCCTTGAGACATTCTGATTCTTTTGGACCTGTTCCAGGTGACATGGATGAGGTCCCTATTTTTAGCAGGTGGAGCACTAGGGCTCGCATGACAATTCTGATTGCAAATTTGGAATCTTCATGGACATGCGAGGACATTCTATTTTTAACAGTGTCTATTTTTAGACATATGACACATGGCGGTGTCGTCCTAGTCATCATGGATATTTTTGACAGTTTCCTATTTTTTAGGAGTCAGACCCTATTTTTAGCAGTTTCTATTTATAGCAGGGGTGGTTGGCTCCAAAGGTGACAAGTGGCAGGGTCAAATTTCGACATGTGGTTGTGTTTCAGTGTGACATGTGGCATCTACTTGGAATCATTTGATGAGTGGTCACAGTTTCCAAGGCAAAAGCATTAAAGTCAAAATTAATTAATTAAAGGGGGTGCATGGGTGAGGTGGCAATCCCATGGAGTTGATTGAGCCAATCAAGGCTAAATTTTCTCACTAACTTTTCTCTCACTCGCCATAACTCCACTTTCCTTGCAATAATTCCTCTAAATTCCCTTTTAATTTCTCTTAAACACTAAATCCCTAAAAAATAGGACGCAATTCCTCATGTTGGCTATCTCATGCATGCCTTGGCCAATTTTAGTGTTTAAACATGCGTTGGATTCCTAATTTTATCCTCCATATGTTTCTCTTCCTCCTTAAAGCTAAACCGCAAGAATCATGTGCTTATTATCTCCTTCTTGTTCCTAGAATGCACCCTCACTCTTCTTGATTCCCTCACATGTGTGGCATTTTTTTCTCTTGAGAACTCACTCTTCTCTCTTTGCATGCCCCACTTCACACTCTCTCTCCTACTTCCTAGCCCTTTCCTCTAAAACGTCTCTTCTACATCTTCACTCCTTCACACGTGGGTATCTATTTGTGTCTTTCCACTCCCAAGTGCGCCTTAACCATATTTTCCCTCACTCCTCGCCCTTCACTTATTATTTCCTCACACTTTTCTTATTCCTACACTCCCATGCACATCCTCCAAAGAACTAGTGTGCAAACCCCCTTTTCCTTTCTGTTTGACACTCCTTTACTCCCTCTTAACCCTCTCATGTAGGAGTGTGACTCATCTTCTCACTCCATCTCTCCCTGTGTGCCATACACTCCTACTACTTCTCCTATGCRCCCATGGTCTCTCTCTTTGGTGAAGTRCRCCCCCTTTTGGCTATATATTGGATGAGCTACATTGGTTTATGTTTGGATAYTTGCAACAACGACATACTCTTATTCTTTACTCTTCTCTCTCATTCTCTAGTCTAGCTAATCTCTCTTTGAACAAGAATAGTCATTGTACCGATTGTGGACTTGTTGATTGTGGCACAATCAACCCTTTGGCAAGTCTATAATAAAGAAGTGTTGTGTTTGTTTCTGAACTTTCCTTCTTGTTGGTATCTTGTTTTATTCTTGCAATTTGATTAGTAGTTCTTACCATTTATTGTGATATCAATCTATCTTTTAAGTGGTTTCTTTTCTTGTTTCTTTTGTCTTTCTTGTGCTAACACTGCAGGATCCCTCCAAGCTATTTAAAACTCTCTTTTCCTAATGCTTTGAAGGTGTGTTTACACGCTGTCCAAAGCAATTTTGCTGTTGTTTTTGTGTCTTTTGGCAGAAAAATCAGTTAACAAATCAACGGCCCGATACCTAGGGACTCCCCCTTGAGGTTGGCACGCACTAGCACAAATGGAGAGGGGTCTTGCGTGACAATCTAGGGCATTTCTCCTTGAATTAGCACCTTCTTCATTGCTGTTTTTTCTGTTATATCAGCTCAATTGGAGGGTAAAAAAATGTGCTAACATGTACACTACCCAGCATGTGGGCTTTCAGCCCATTTGTGTGCCATCATGACCAAATCCGTGAAAATCAAGCCCATCTATCCATTGTCTAAGGTCCCGAAGATGTGAGAGCCACTATCTGAATGTGTCAAGTGACTGGGTGACTACTGCTCTGCATCACATGTGTCATATCTTGCAATAAAGGCATAACGTCCCGGGTGAAATCCTGGAGCATCCTTTAGAGAAGCATGTCCTGGGGATCCAAATCAAAATAGAATATGAAATCAAGTAAACAAATGTTCATAAGATATACCAGTCCTTAAACCGTGCAAAGTAAGTTGTTACTTAAGATATAAGCCACATGAACAATTCACTTCAGTATCCCCTTCAAATATCACACCAGCTCAGGACTTAATGTAAGTTGGCAAGTTTAATATGGGAGGGCCTTCATTGGACCCTATTAGGTGTGCCAACCAAAACAGTGAAAGAAAAGACCCAAGTAGAGGGATATGTCTCGAGGGAAACAGTGAAAGAAAAGAACCCTTCAAGAGTAAGTGTGATAGTGGTACCTGTTGGGCTTAATTCATGGCTTATGGTGTCATTGAGTCAATTTCTATGAGTGCCTTTGTGGAGGGTGCGCTTGCTCTTGAGTTACCACTTTCTAAGCGCTATGTTTTTCCAAACCCCTTTATCTACTTTTTTATTTGTCCTCTTATCATATTTGCAAGTTCCCTTTTATAAGGTTTCAAGCTATAGCATCACTGCTTGAGACTCGGGCAAACACGAAAAGAGTAGAGCTGAAGTTTGGATTGAATTTTGAGATTCCTTTGCTATCATTCCTTTCTTTGTTTAGCATCATTCTTTTATTCTTTGAGCAACAACTGCAATCAACCTCTGGGCCTTCAACCCCTCTTCTCATGAGAGAATGGACCATGACCCATTACCAAAGTTTAGTACACTACGACAGGCCCCAGGATGGAAAGTGTTAAGTATGGTGGGGAACATAACGTTACCCTTGTAAGGGCCCTCCATTAGTACCCCTTTTCCCTGGGTGATGCCAACATGGGACTAGGGCAAAAATGCGGGCCACCAAGGTGAAAAAAGGAAACAAACATAACTTCTTGAACTAGCGATCCATTATCCAACTTCAACCAATGATCCTCATCCATATCCCTAGTAAATTAAGCACAACACTTCGCATGAAAGAAGGACTAACATACCTCATTGTGACGTTGACTTACCATCTCCCATACACTGAGTTGACTGGATGTGATGAGCTTGGTTGATCTGTAGTAGAAGACACAACCTGAGGGGGGTTGTTGGGCTGCTATCTGTGGACATGCTAATCATCATCATGGTCAGGATCATTGTCTTCATTGCGGGCCTGTTAACCCCTAGATTTTCACCCTTGAAAATCTTGAGGGTTAAGAACCAACATGCAGTATTTTGGTCGGCATAATGAGATTTTTTTAGATTTTAGCTCTTATGTTGAGCAGGAGGATGGTTCCCACATAAGGTAGGTACATGATCAATACATAGTTGCTTGGTTTAGAGTTAGAGTTGACCTAGTTTCCATGCATTTGAGAGAGATATATACAAATAACAGGGGTTGCTAAAATTTAGGAGACACGGTTTGAGTGGGTCTCTTGGCAGTTTGAGGTAATTTTGAGCATATAGTATGAGTCCTTGCAGGATTCTAGGCCCGATGACACTTTTCCGAGCGACATCTAGGAAATTTCTATTTTTAGCAGGTTTTTCTCTAGGCCCCAGATTCAGATTCTGAGAGCGCAGTATTGATCCTTAAGACATCCAGAGTCTTTTGGACCTTTTTCGAGATGATGTGGCCCAATTTACTATTTTTAGCAGGTTGAGCATCAAGGCTCGCATGTCAGTTCTGATCACATATACGGGTTCCTTCGGAAAAGACGAGATCAATGAGTATAAAGTCAAGGGTATTCATACAACTTTCTATTTTTAGCAGTGTCTATTTTTAGACAGTGACATGTAGCGATGGCCTCCCAGTCATTCTAGATGATGTGGACAATTTCCTAAAATTTAGGAGCAGGATTCTATTTTTAGAAATTTCTATATTTAGCAGGTCCAATCATCACCCATGCAGTGCCAAGTGGCACCCTCAGAGGTCGACATGTGGCAGCTCTACGAAATGATGTGGCATCCACCAAAGCATAGGGTGCATATTCCCAATATTCGAGCATGTGATAATTAATTAATGATTGGAGAGGGGGTCGCATATGTTTAGCCGTATAGTCTTCCTCACACTTGAGTCAACTAAATATCAAGTCATGTGTTGGAGGTTATTTTTAGCTTTCACCTACCTCTCATTCTCCAGTTAACTTGGGCTCTTTTCTCACTCACACGTCCACTTTTCTCTCTCCCTAAGTGCGCCCTCTCTTCTCTCATGCATGTGGACGCATTCCTCAGTTAACTCTTAGCATGTCTCAGTTACTTGGACTTGCATTTATTTTTAGCCCTCTCATGCACCCATGCGCACACTTAACTCACCATTCTCATGCACCCATGCGCACACTTAACTCACCATTTACTGCTTTTCATGCTTCCCTAACCTATAGGGCTCACTCATTCTCTTTCTCCATACGCATTTACTCCATTCGAACTCACACTCTTTACCTATTTCTCTCCCACTCAACTCACACTTTGCTTTTTCCTTTCCACATGAGACCAATTCCTATTCTTGGCCTCTCATGCGTCCTCTCTTCTTCCCTTGGGATGTGCGCCCTCACTAGCTATATATTGGATGCTTGTCTTGGGTTATTGGTTGGATCATTACAGTAGCAACATATTGTCTCTCTCATTCTCTTCTCTCTTGTTTCTCTAGTCTAGTGGCTCCTCTTTGAGAAAAGTAGTTATTGTACTAGTTGTAGGCTTGCCAAGTGTGGTGCAAACAGTCCTCTTGTAAGCTTCATCAATAAAGAAGTGTGCGTTTGTCTTCAAATCTCTTTCTTGTCGGTATTATGGTAAATTGGTGATCTGATATGTCATTTTCTGAACTGTTCATAATGATTAATTTTGATCTTTTTGAATAGTTTTCTTTTTCTTTCCAGACTATTATCATTGTGCTAACTCTGCAGGTTCCCTCCAAGTGTAGAATATTGTTTTCCTCATCGTTTTTGGACTGCTTTTACATGCTGTCCAAGTCAAACAACTTGCTGTTTTGTAGGTTTTATACTCAGAAATCAGACTTAAAGACAGCAGCAAGGCGCTTCATTGTGCCTAGGGACTCCCCCTAGAGGCTAGCAAGCACTAGCCCAAACTGAGAGGGGTTTGGTCAGTGACAATTGGGGCCCTACTCCTTCAATTAGCTAAGTTTTTACCGTTGTTTTTACACATATATCAGCTCAGAATTGGAGGGTAAAAATTTGTGCTAACAGGTCCATGAGACATGATCTCCTGTAGTTACCCCTAGGCATGGGGGGCTAACAGGTCTGATGAGCGGGTCTGAATCATGCTTGTCCCCTGGCTCTGAGGTGTCTATGCTCAAGCTCACTAGAGAGCTTCATATGGAGAACCGTAGCATAGAGCTTTGAGAATGTATGGCCCACCATGATCATCCTATAATTGTTGGGATTCGAGTTGAAGCCTGATTTGTGTATCGGGTGAATGATGCAATGTGGCCATGCTGAAGGAAAACCTATATAGACCACATGGTTGAAGAGATTAGCCAAGTGAGAAGCCAGAGCACGAAGCTCGTCCTTAAAGAACTCTACCTGGAAACCTTTGTTGTCTGTTGCTTTACTGCTATTCGTGGCCCAAACGGCCTCTCTGGTGTCACTATTTGAGAATAAGAAGCATGAGGAGGGCGAAGAGGTAACTCGAATCCGGGGCTGCCTAGGAATATCATAGAGAGTGGATATGTGGGAAAACATGGATTGAGGGTCTAGATTGGATGGAAAGGGGGAGCATCGTGAGAGGATGGTACGTCAGAAGTTTTTAGGGGAGTGAGTGAGGGAATTAGATAAGTCACGTCTTCTTTGATATACAAAGAGGAGTTTTTTTTGGCGGAGGAGACAACGATAAGAATCTTTGTAGTTGGAATAGGAGGGGTGAGCATGGGTAAATGCTGACGAAGCATGGGTAAATGATTTTCCAGTTGTTCCATCCGAGAGAGAGAAGCACTTCATCTTCCACTGCCCCATTTACTATGAGATCTACGGATGGTTCCATTGTTTGTTTTGGACTTGGACCCTCTCTAGTTTCTTCGGGTACCTTGATCAAAGATGCATGGCCTTCTATGTGCAGGAGCCCCTCAGGCTCCGTGCCCATACTCTTTAGCCTCCTAGACCAAATTCCACCCATAGGATTACTTCCCCCTTTATGATTCTCCCATCAGTTATGGGCACCAAGAGATGTAATAATAGCAACATTGCTTCTGACTTCAGATTAGTGCATACTCGAGGGACCATCCCCCCTCCCATAGACCTCAGGCCATTGCCAGACCAAATCCCTTACTAGCAGATAGATGAGATCATCTAGGCCTCAGTGGCGATAGGCCTCCGCCATGCAATGACTCAGTGAGCGGTTCAGATCCTCTTGCCCCCCTAACACTCTCTCTGGACATCGTTCTATCTTGATTTTTCTTCATTTGGCCTCAAATCTTAGGAGAGATGGATTCAATGGACCATGAGATACTTGGAAGTTGCATCATCATTTATGTGTTTTCTAGTTCTGCATCCATCCCCTCTGTACATTTCTCTCCTAGTGTCGCTACTCGTGCTCAGAGTCAAGGTTTGTTTAGGCTTTAGCACATGATTTGTTTTGGTGCTCCCACTTTGTAATGACATCATTGTACTCAACAATCTCATTGATCTACTTTTGTTATCATTTGTTGGACATTAATAAAATTATCTCATCTTATTATATCTTGAGTTTTCTCCGCTATGCCTAAGATGTTAGGGGAACTAGCTCTAGTAGACTCTGATATATTTCCATTGTTGTTATTGGCATGCCATATTTTGGATCCATGCCCTTTGTACATCCTTATTTCATATATACTCTTGGCTTTTGGAGTTTGGTTCTTAGGCTTTAGCTTAGATTAACATTTTATTTTCTACATCTTGTATTTTATGGGTGTCGTCTTTTTGTTCCTACTTTGTATTGACATCATTGTATTTGGCAATCCCATTGACCTACTTCAATGGTCATTTATTGGACATGAACAAAATTATCTTATCTTATCTACATCAGTGTCATCAGAACCAGACCGGTGACCAAACCAATCGACCCCAAAAATGTGAACTGGTCGACTCTACCCTCGCAACATTGCCAGTAGAGTCAAGTCAACAAAGTCGAGCATAGTAGAGTCGAGCTAGCATAGTTGAGCATAGGAGAGAGCAAAGTCGAGCATTTTTTAGGGTTCCGCATAGGTGAGCATCCTCGTCAAGTTGCAGGTTGAGGGTTCTGCCGAGCAGAGTCGTGCATCCCCATCAAGCTCTTTCGGTTCCATTGAGCATCCCCACTGAGGGATACATTAAGCAGAGTTGAGCATCCTCGTCGAGTTGCAATTCGAGGGTTTTGTTGAGCATCCTCGTCAAGTAGGTTGAGGGTTCTGTCGAGCAGAGTTGTGCATCCCTGTCGAGCAAAGTTGAGCATCTTCTCTCTCGGTTCCATCGAGCATGCATGTCCGGCAGAGTCGAGGGTTACATCAACAGAGCCAACGATGATTGCCATGTATGCGCTCGAGGGTTAATCTGAAGTCTTTCTCAATGATCCTTTGCCATACCATAGATAATTACGAGAGCTAATTATTCTCTATATAGTGGAACAAAGAGCAGGTCTGTCAGGCAGAAGGTTAAAGGAGGGTTGGGTTTCAATACAGATCGACGACCAGGCAAGCAAGGAACTATTGTGTAGGGAAACAAACAGGTGAGCCCTATCAAGCGAGTCGTTTGGTAGATTGGGGAACAAGCCATCAACACCCGATGACTCAAGGCGAGTCACCCGACCAGCCTCTTGTAATGACCCCAATTCAGTTCATTCGACCCTCCCCTCTGATTATGGGTGCAGTTTTTGCAGCCACCTCAAAGGAAGCAAGAGGCCCCTTTGTTGGGGGAAACACCAACATCCATGTCTCTATAGGGATTCCAAACCCAAACACATAAGATCCTGGAGAAGGGGGTAGCAACATGATTCAAGGTCTAATTTTGAGACTAGAGCGTCTAAAATCATCAAACATGGCATTATAGACAGAGGTTAGGGAACTCACCCATGGGATTGCAAAAATTGAGGATAATGTTTCATTAAAGAGATAGCTAAATGACAGCAAGGAACAAGATGCACTACACAACCCCCTGGTGACACCTTACATGTAAATATTATTGATCTTAAAGAGGAGATTAGGTCTCAACAGACCACCTTCAAACAGGAAACAGAAACACACACTAACTCATGGGCACAGGTCGTTAGAGGCAAGGATAAAGTTCCTTCCCCCCCTCTCGTAGTAATTGAGGAGGTAGTACAAGCTAAACTCCTGGAAGAAAGAACTAGGCGGGCACAAGAACTAAATCTCAAGGTGAGAGGGTTCCCTCTACTTCCGTCCTCAAACCCCATGATGATCGAAACCTCATTTCTTAGGGACCATTTGGACCTCCAGGACGTGACTCTTAATAGAGCTTTGATGGGGTTTGACTCCACTCTCTTTCTCCGGTTCAGGTCTACAACTGATTGACTTCCCAGTAAGATCTTCTTGGACGAAGACCTCACCAAATCACAGGGTGCGGAGCTCAAACGCTCCAGGAGACAGGTTACAACAGCACGCCAGGAAGGGAAATGGGCAGTCATCAGGGACTCTTTCCCACTCGGGTGGGTACCACAATTTGGGGCTTCTAAATGACAGGCCCGCTAGGAGGGACGACAGGGCACATGCATTTCCATTAGTTGTTGGAATGACAATGAGTCTTTCTTGCCATTGTTGGGCTTATTGTATGATGCTCTTGGGTGTTCAGACATACTATTCATTACCGAGACGCATGAGAGCCTCGTTTGACCTCTTCTGGACATTACAGGATACCATCAGTTCTCAACATGTAGACATGAGATGATGAGTTCATGTGGCATCAGAGGTTTAGGTGGAGTTGCCTGCTTTGTTAGAGATTCCCTCCGGAGCAGGATTTCTTAGGTCACCACAGATGAGTTTGCTAGGTATATATGGTTTTGGATTCAGGGTGTTTCCCCCTTCCAAGGGACATTTACATTGTCATTTGTTACTTCCCTCCAACATCATCATATGCTAGTCATAATCGGCATGACGGGGACCCCTTTATAGACTTGTATGTCGGCATCACCCAATACATTGCGGTTGGAGAGGTGGTTCTCCTAGGTGACATCAACTCCCGCAGCAGAGCCCTCCAGATTCCTCTCCATGACTGGTCAGTCGACTTTTTCTTGCATCTAGGAGATTGATCTAGAGTCAGTGGGGCTTCACCGGATGTGCGACAATGCATTGGGACCTCTCACAGCTTATGGTCGACACCTTTTACACTTGGGGGAATCTCATGAGTCGTTTACTCTGAATTGTCTCCCATGCTTTCTAGATTCTTGCTTTTTCACATGTTGGCCTCATGGAGGAGGGGCAAGTATGGTGGACTACGTCTTATCTAGCCATAACTTACTCCCCTTTATTCATCACTTTTATGTTTCCCCCATCCCTCTCACGGACCATGCTCTTCTTTCCTTCTCTCTCCAAGATGACACCCCCCTCCTGCCACACCCCCTTCCCTAAGGGCCCATCCTACACCATCTTCCGATTCGATGAGGGGGACCCGAACACCTTCTCTACCCACCTCTGATAAATGCTCCTCTCCGAGACACAATTCTCCTTACTTGATTCTGCATCTACCAAGTATAATCGCCTCTCATCTACCATATGGAATGCATCGCTCATGTCCTACCCTCACTCCACCTAGTCCACCTCCCAAAAGAACAAATCTTTCCCTATGAACCAATGGTATAATGAGGAATGCAAGGTCCTCCACCACCAACTTAGACATACATTCACCCATGCTCACCCCTCCTATTCCAACCTCAAAGCTTCCTATCGTTGTCTTCTTCGCCGCTAGAAAAACCTCTTTGTCTCTAAGAGAAAACATGTCTTATCTAATTCTCTAACACACTCCCCTAAAAACTTCTGGCATACCATACTCCCCTGACGCTCCCCCCTTCCATTCGATCTGGACCCGCAATCCACGTTTTCTCACGTATCCACTCTCTATGATATCCCTGGGCATCCCCAGATTCAGGTTTCCTCTTCGCCCTCCTCATGCTTCTTATTCTCGGATAGGGACGTCAGGGAGGCCGTTTGGGTGATGAACAGTAGGAAAACAACATACAAGGAAGGTTTCCAGGCAGAGTTCTTTAAAGACGGTCTTTGTGCTTTGGCTTCTCACTTGGTTGATCTCTTCAACCATGTGGTCCGTACGGGTTTTCCTTCGACATGGTCACATCACAACATTCACCTGATACACAAATCGGGCTCCAGCTCAGATCCCAACAACTACATGACGATCATGGTGGGTCATACCTTCTCAAACCTCTATGCTACGGTTCTCCATATGAAGCTCTCTAGTGAGCTTGAACATAGACACCTCAGAGCTAGGGGACAGGCAGGATTCAGACCCACTCATCAGACCATTGATCACATCCTTACCCTTTGGGACATCGTTGAGGAGGCACAACATCTGTCTTCGAATGTCTACTGCTGCTTTGTAGATTTTCGTAAGGCTTTCGACTCCATCCTGAGAGAAGTACCGTTTTAGAGGCTCAGAGACATTGGCATCTCCCCAACCGTACTAACTGCCATCATGCACCTATATGAGTCGGTCCTTGGTCGTCTCCGCATAGTTCATGGGATATCAGATTTCATTAGGAGTGCCATTGGGGTTAAATAGGGTTGTCCCTTGTCCCCCACATTGTTTTGGATTTATATCGATGAGTTAGAGGCCTTTCTTCACGAGCATATCCAAGACAGTGACAGGTGCCTTGTCCACCAGTTTTTGATATCCATCTTGCTTTTTGCTGATGATGTGGTCCTCCTTGTTAAGGTTTAAGCTATTATTAGGTTTCTTTTCAATTTAGTAGATAACCATAGCATAGATAGGATCATTGGGAAAAACACAATCACAAGATACACAACATTTATCTTGGGAAACCCTCATGGGGAAGAAAACCTAGCAAAAACTTCCTTAATATAGATAGCCAATACAATGCCAAGACAATAAACCAAACACTAGAGAATATCCTCTACTAAGCAATGTGCCTGTCTCTTTTCCTTCTTTCGACAACTGGCAACTGCAACTTCCTTCAAACTTGCGCACTAGATGAGTGAGCTGAGTGAGTGAACAAATGAGGCGTTGGCTTCCTTTATTTATACAAATTGGATGGTGCTGAAAAGGTGTCTCTTCACTGGCAGGGACGACTTGTCTTCTTGAGTGGTTAAAACCACTTTAAATTGCCTGGGGGCCGAATTCTTAATTTGCATTATACAGTTAGGGTTTGACCAATCCGCAAAAGGGGATTTGGTCAATTACAATGCCCGACATGATCAATCCACAAAAGGGGATTGAGCTAATGAATAATAAATGAATAATAAATAGAATACTCTTTGTAGTTACAATATTTCAACACTCCTAGCCTCGTCTCCAAAGGAACTACACAGACAGTTGGATGCCTTAGCTTTATTCTGCAACCTTCGACAGTTGACGGTCAACCTGGGTAAAACCAAGGTTATGATCTTCAATGGGTCAAAGATGTCAATAGACCTTCATTTCTTCTTTAGAGGGAAGGAGATTGAGATCACCGACACATACACATACTTGGGAGTACAATTCTCTGGATCTCGCTTCAGTTTGCGATCGACCCTCTGGCCTCGGATCACCAAGGGCTATGGATCTTTAGCTTTTCTCTCTCGATAGTTTTTTCGTCACCACTTTCAGGACATCTCATCCAAGATGTCCCTCATGGACTCCGTTATCCGATCCACGGTTCTCTATGGCCCAAAGATTTGGGGGCCTTCATTACTGGAGTTTGATTGGGCCTCAGTTGACAGAGTCGAGACCCTTCTCCTCCAACGCTTCATTAGATGCAAGCAGACAATTCCTCAACACATCATCCTAGCAGCGTTTGGAGCTCGACCCTTCCGACTTGAGATAGTTTTTGGACTGGTCTCTCTTCTGCTTGTATTCGAAGCTTAGCGGACTCGATGAAGGGGCGAGACCGGTACTCGTACTTGGCCTACTGCTCATTCGAGACTATTTCCCTCTCTAGCTCATCGATTCAAGCTCAATCTTGGTTCATGGGGGTTTTAGATCTTTTAGAGTTCGCAGGCATTTAGATAGATCGTCTTCCTTCGTTTATATATTCTTTGGATGCACTTGGCCATCTCCTACTGACGAGACAGGTGTTGAACAAGATCATCAAGGATGGCATTTACATGAAGTTTATCTAGGTCACTTAGGTTAACCCTCCTGGTGGGTTATGCCCAAAGATGGCCTTTTATGAAGATCACTTCTTGGGGATTGGGGACGGGTTCATTGTTCAACCACATTATACACTCTGCCACTAGGTGCACTCTCTCCGGATTTCGCTAGGCTAATTCAGAGTGGGCTCCCATAGACTTTGAGTTGAGACAGATCACTAGATCGATAGACTAGACAGGATTTGTTAGCTATGCAAGCTACAAGAGGTTGAGATGGAGGAGCATTTCATTTTCCGATGCCCCATCTACTATGAGATCAGGGGGCAGTTTTATTGCTTATTCAGGTGGGTTTAGGCCCTAACTGGCCTCTTTAGCTATTCTGATCAATGATGCTTAGCTTTATAGATATAGGAGGCCCTTAGGTTCTGAGCCCATACTCTTCAGCCTCCTACGAGACTAGACCCTATTTGGAAGATGACCTCCTTGACAGTGCTACCTTCTGGTAGGGGCACCAAGAGACGAACCAACACCAGGACAACTCTGGACTCCAGATCAATGCGGACCCGTGGGACCTTCCTCTGTCCCACATGATTTTAGCGACAGGACTAGACCAGATTCCTTCCCAAAAGACAGTTGAGCTCCCTCAGACCTCGTCAGGGTACTACCTCTTCCAGTCAGCAGCATGCCAAACGATTCAGGCATCCCACCAGTTCCCCCTCTGGACATCCTGCTATACTCGGTTTTCTTCACTCGGCCTCGGATGATAGGAGAGATGGGTCCATTCCGTGGCTGACCTATTCCATCATCTCTAGTTCTTCTCGTTCCTAGATCTTCTCCTATAGTACATCTCCTCAACTGAGCAGGTCTTTGTGATCGGGGTCGAGGGTTCTTCATGTCCCAGCATAGATCTCACTATTTGCGGCTTTACCTTATCTTATTTTATTTTCATTTTGCTTTCTTCATCTTGCCTTTATAGGAGACCTTTCTGTACTCTTGCTTTGTAATGACATCATTGTACTCAACAGTCTGTGGCCTACTTTTGTGGTCATTAGCTGGACATTAATAAAATTATCTTATCTTATCTTATCTTATCTTATCATATATATTCATGTGCATCCATATGAATTGAAACTATTCATACACAAATATGTAAAGTTTCTCATTTATATATCAAGAGTGCATATAACCAAAAATAGCACCGAGTGTAATACATCTTTGAACCAAAATTCAACAACAAAGAAGCTCTAAATGGCCTCTAGAGTCCAAAAAGAAGCATAGTACTAATGAGTAACTACAGTGACATTGTTTAGATTCTACACTCTGCAATATGATCATATGGTACTAGTAAGTAGTAGTTTAGTACTAGTACTACTACTAGGTAGAATCATCATAATCCTCATCCTCATCATTAGTATCACCCTCTAAGCAATTAAATAAGATAGAAAAAGCTTAACATGCCTAATAAGTGATTTTACTTGAGTGAAGGGTACATTTTTACTAGGGTCATAACAAAGAGTTCAACAATCAATGCCACCAACATCGAGGTACATAGAGGGCTTGGTGCTCTTGATTAAATGCTAGTTCCATACCCTCATACATGATAGAATCCAGGTGAAACGTTGCAATCCTGCCAATCTTGAAATCCTGAGAACCGTTAAGTCTGCTGAATTTTGAATGAAACCTAAAATTCTACTTTCTCCTTGGAACCACTCTCAAACATCCTGAAACAATGTA
>ML798611.1:122287-140664 GCA_009831015.1 Picea engelmannii | reverse complement strand
CTGCGACTTTGAATGGTCCATACCAGATATGATCAAATTTACCGTGTTTTGCCAAGTCTTCCTTCCCAGCATCCCATCTCAAAACCAAATCGCCCGGGAGAAAATCTCTGTCTTTTGCCTTACGGTCGAATAACGTTTTCATGTCATCTTGGTGTTTCTGCAACCTTTCGTCTACTTCGACCCTGTGTTGTTGAACTTCAATTAGCTTATTTATCCTTCTTGTGACATGATTTGGTTCTTATTTCTCATCTTGCCATAGTTTCATCACGGGGAGCGCTAGATTTATGGGTAATACCACGTCGGTCCCATACACCATTTGGAAAGGAGAAGTGCCGATAATTTTTTTTGTGCCTATCTGATTTGCCCATAAAGCGTATTTCAAATGCACATGCCAAGATTTTTTATTCTCGTCCAACACTTTCTTAATTACATTGATCAGACTCTTGTTTGAAGACTCGGCTAGTCCATTTCCTTGGGGGTAATAAGCCGTCGAATGACCGAGTACGATATTGTATTTTTGGCAAAAGCTTATCATAGCCATAGATTTAAAAGCCTGGGCGTTATCTATGACTATCTTTTCGGGGCAACCGAATCTAGACAAAATGTTCTCTTCTAGGAAATCTATTACCACTGAATCCGTTGCCCTTCTGGTTGGAATAGCCTCCACCCATTTACTGAAGTAATCTGTGGCAGTTAGGATCCATTTGTGTTGAGCGCTAGAATGGGGGTTAATTTTCCCTATAAAATCTAGTCCCCATTGCTGGAAAGGGGCTTTCGTTTTGATCGAAACCAATGGTAGCGTTGGGAGTTTAGGCTTGCTTACGAACAATTAGCATGGGTTACAAGCTCTGACTTTGGCATTGACGTCTGAGAAAATTTTTGGCCAATAATACCCTGCCCTCAAGATCTTATAGGTTGTCTCCCTCCAAGCGTGATGTCCCCCGCACACTCCTTTGTGAAATTCACTTATGACCCTCTCTGTTTCTGATTCGACTAAACAAACCAATAGGACGCCGAGTGGGTCCTTCCAATATAATTGACTTTCAAATATACAGTACTTGACTGCATGCAGTTTTAGTTTCCTGGCTTTGGACGGGGACAAGTCACTCGAGCATTTTAAGGTCAGCAGGTAGGACACTATGTTTTTGTCCCAATCTGATGAGGCAAACTTCTCTTCGATTCTGATTGCGCTTGTTGGCTCATCAAGCTCGTTCATGTCCGCACCTTCTTCACATCCCTGTAGGCTATTTATACCGAGAGCTCTGAAATTTGATTCGGCTAAGAGTTTGGCCAAACCTTGTCCTTTTACCAATCTTGTTGGTTTTATCTCCAGGTCGAATTCTTGAATTTTGGCAAGCCACCGTCCCCTTTTTCCATCACTGTTAGATTGAACCAAAATATCCTTTACAGAACTGGTAGGTGCGTACGCAATTATCTTGGAATGTAGCACGTAGGTTCTGAATGCTTTCAATGCCTTCACCATAGCATACGCTTGCTTTTCCATTATATCGTATTTAAGTTCTGTGTCTCTGAGACTCTTTCTAAAAAAGGCTATCGGCTACTTGAAACCTTCTTCATTTTTCTGGAGGAGTACCACAGTGAGTGTGTGTTCGGAGGCGAATGAGAAAATAAGAAAATCCTTTAGATAATCAGGGCTTGCCAATACGGGTGCCTCGCTTATAACTTTCTTGATGTGTGCAAACGATGCTTTGGCTTTTGCTGTCCATTTCCCTTCGTTGTTCTTCTTTACCACATCTGTGATCAATTTCACGATTTCAGCAAAGTTTGGGATAAATCTCCTCAAAAAAATTTATTTTTCCTAAGAATGACTTAATTTCTTTTACATTCCTAGGAATATTTATAGTGTTTATAGCCTCAACCCTTTTAGGATCAATTTTAATACCGTCTCAAGACACAATATGGCCCAAGAGTTTGCCTTCTTGCATGGCAAAGTGAGACTTTTTGGGGTTTAAAGACAAACCAAACTTGCATCATTTTTCAAAAGTCTGCTTGAGATGTATCAAATGGTCTTCATCAAATTTAGAAAAAACAGTTAGATCATCGAGATAGATAACCATGAACTTGTCTCTTTCACCAACAAAAGCGATATCCATAGCACGTTGGAAGGTGGCACCTGCATTCATTAGACCAAAAGGCATCTTATCATACATAAATGTACCCCAAGGGGTAGTGAAGGTTGTTTTCTCTTTATCGTGTTCATTTACGGAAATTTGATTGTACCCAGAGAACCCGTCGATCATCGACATCCTATTTGCCCCAACTACCTTTTATAAAACATGATCCATTTTGGGTAGAGGGTAGTTGTCTTTGAGGGAGGACTTATTCAGATTTCTAAAATCAACACACAGTCTAATCTCCCCACTCTTCTTTCTGACCGGGACCAGGTTTGCTACCCAATCGGAGTATCTTAGAGGTACTATTATTTTTGCATCCAAAATCTTTTTAACTTCCTTTTCGACCACAGGAAATAAAATAGGGTTGATCTGTCTGAGTTTTTGTCTAAAGGGTTTGACAACATGTTTCAGGGGTATCTTGTGTTTGATCACAGCGGTGTGATAGGTTCTTAGTTCTTCGTAAGACCAAGCGAAAACGTCTTTATACTGTCCGAGTAAGTCTTTATACTTACTTTTCACTCCAGGAGGGAGGTATTTTGATATCTTTACCATCCTGGACTCCTCTTTGGTCCCTATGTTGCAATCTTCAACCTCTTCTAGTTGGGGTTGCAAAGTGGATTTTAAGGGCATATCGTTCTGATCGAACAGTCTCTCCAGGGGGATCGGTCCTTTCGAAATCTGATTGTTCTTTAGAACCAGCATGCAATGATTTGCAATATTTTCCTAGAACTCTTGAGGGTCCTCTCCCTCTTGCATGATCCATGTGTGATCATTTTGATTCTCTTAATCAATGTGAGTTTCCGAGAAGTTGTCCACTTCTTCAAGGAATTTCCTGATCTTGTCGTCATCCTCGAAAACCTACCATTGTTGTATGTTGTTCGGTATGGATGGTCTGTGCCTCACCTCTATGTGGTACTTTAATTTAAAAGTTGTAGGGGGAGTGAACGTCGAGGTTTCCTTAGCTAACGAATCGACCTGCAAGTTTTCGGAGTGTGGGATGAAGTGGACATTTACGGATGAGAATAAATTTTCCATTAGATCCCAGGCACAATTTATGTACGATCTCAATCTTGGGTGCTTGGCCTGGTATTGTCGATTTATATGTTTGACTATCAACTTTGCGTCTCCATATACTTCCAGGTTCTTTATGTTCAGCTTCTTGGCAGCGTCCAATCCTAAGACTAAGGCTTCATACTCGCATACGTTGTTGGTGTAGTCTATATCCCACTGAATCCTGTAAGAGAAAGGGACAACAAATTTATTTTCAGGTGCCACAAAAAGTACTCCTACACCTACTCCTTCACATGACAGGGCACCATCAAAAAACATTTTCCAGATTCCAGTGATATGCATATTTTCATTCATATTTCATGATTCTTTCTCATCTATGTAATCTTCTTCTGTGCAACTATCTATACCATCATCAAAAGAAAAAATACAATTTCCTAGATCTTGATCGGCAATATAAACTGGAAAATTGTTACGATTCTGAGGATCGCTCACTGTGTAGGCTAACCTCGTTTCCCTATATAACCGAGTAAATTGTCCACCAAACATAGGAATTGTGGCGTAAGTCATGTCCAGTTGAAGGGACCCCCCAAGTTTCGCTCCCCATGACCTAGATAGAAGTAAGCCATACTTTGGGGGTATATCAACAATAACTACATCCATCAGGACGCTTTTGACTGGGACCTGTGCAAGGGTGACTACTAAATCTTTTATCATACCCATGCACTTAACTCTTCTCGAATCAAAAGAGTAGAGATCTCCATAAGGCCTGGTGATCTCGAGGCCTAGTCTATCCATAATAGTTTTGGGCATCACATTATGTGAGGCTCCAGAGTCTAGCATGCAGTTATGCAGCAGTCGATCATGCACATTTAGGGTGATATAGAAAGGAGTGACGGTGTCTTTGGCACCCTCAAAATGTGGACCAAAAGTGATATTGGGCTTGTCATCTTCCAAGTTTATTATGTCAGATTGRATTTCTATCTCTGAAACACCTATCACTTTGGTTATCTTCTTTCGATATCCATGATTTTTTGCTAATTCAACTAGAGGGATTGGTATTTTGATCCTATTTATCTCATTTTCAAAACTGAAACCTCCACTACCTTTGTTCGTTTCTCTGGTTGAAATCTTAGACTCTTTCTTCTCCAACTTATTTGTTTGAGCTGATTTATTACTCGTGATTTTATTTACCGGTGTATGTGTCTCAGTTGTCTTGATTTCATTTGTTTGGGTCTCAACCTCCTTCATTTTGGGATCCAACGAGTCTGCCCCTTTTATTTTGTTATTATATATTTCGGTCGCTTTTGGGGCATGCTCGTATGTTTCACCTCTAGGAAGAATTTTCTTGGGTTGAGGAATCGGCGCAGGTTTTCTTTTAGGTCTCATGTTGTACCTAGGTTGGACCTCAGCCATTATAGAATCGGTTATTTCTTGATAGACGGAAACATCGGTGTTGTCCATGTCCTCATATTTATTTGACAGTTGCTGAGTGTTCAAAGAATTCTCATAATCCTCTTTAGTTAAGTAAGGTTGTGTGCAATCATCACCCATATTTGTCACATCTTCTTCCAAATCCCCGAAATCTTGCAGGTCATTTCCCCCTATAAAATTTTCATTTTTTTAGAGGAGTTTGAATTTTCTAATCTTCATTTTTAATCTTCCTTTGTTGATTTTGAGGATTGGGGTTTCTTCTGAATTCCCTCTTAATGAAAGGATCAACCTTGGATTGATCTAGCTCCATTCTGGAAATTTTATTTGGTAACTCTTTAATTATCCTAGCCATATCATCCATTTTGTCATTTGAGGATCTATTAGACCCTGAGGGTCCCGCTTGTTCCCTAAAATGTTTGGTTTCTCGGTTTCCTGTTTCTACCTTTGCTTTCAATTTACCAGAATCCATCATGTTAGATTCGATTTCTACGGCATCATCTTGCATTTGGGTTAGGGTAGCCCCTCTCCTTTCCCTCAAAAGAAGTGTGAAATCGGGTTCGAAGGCTCCCGCAAAGGTTACCTTGGTTGTGGGTTAGGATGGTTTAACTTTGACCGGGATTTTATTATATAACTTGTTAAACCTTTGAATGAATTCCATAACAGTTTCTGAATTTTTCTTTCTTAAAGACCCGAACTCAGTCAAATAATACAAATGGTCTTTTCTTTCACCCCATTGTCTAAGAAAAACATCTTCTAGGTCGTCATATGATAATATAGAACCTGCGGGTAGACTTCGAAACCAGGTTCGTACCTGTCCTTCGAAAGTATGAACAAATAATCTCGAATATACATATTCATGTTCGAGACCTAGGATATCTGTGAACTGATCGAAGAAATTTATATGTTCAGCTGCGGTCAAGTCCCCTTCCCCGATAAATTTAGGTAAGTTTTTTATTTAGTTTTTCAGGAAGGTCGTGGAGAGGGACGGGCAGGACCAAAGGCGCATATCTCGCAGCTACTTTAGCGAAAACTCTGGGAGGCGGGGGAGGCGCTTTCCCCCCCACTCCTCCTCCTGGAGCCCCTCCAACTCCCCCTCCTAAAACACCTCCACCTATGGGGGTCGCCATCGGTACTACTGGGTAGGAAAACAGTGTGTTATATAGAGGGTTTTGGAAAACTAAAAGTGGATTTTTAGCTTCTTCAAGAGACAGGAAAACCAAAGACGGGTGAAAATGGATGTGAGGGCTTGGCTCCTCAGATTTGCAAGAGATGTAATCAGGGGAACCCGCGGGTGTGAAATCTAAGTATATGGTAGACTCTTCGAGACTCGACGAAGTCATGAAGTCTAACTGAAGAGTCGACGGGATATCGATCGCTGATAAATTTACTGCGAGGTTTTTACCTTTGTGTACGCCAGCGATTATCAGATGGATTTCACTTTTAATTTCAGAGAGAGCTAAAGTTGGGTTGATGTTTTCAGGGGGGGAATTGTGTGAATTTGAAGGTTCAAAGGAAATTTTAGCCTGGGGTTGTGGGTACTTAAGCTGATAGACTGTAGTGGTTGGCTTAAGGGAACCTCTTGCTTTCAGTATTTTTTCGGGATCGGAAATGGACGTGATTTGTTTACCCTCCGGGTTTTGTCTGGTATTCCTTCGACCAGATGCCAACTTATTTAAATGTGGATTCCCCAAGTGAAAGATAATAAAATCCTTTAGAAGGTGTTCACTCTTTGTTCACTATCAAAGGGCGAAACTTGAAAAACTGTCGTTCTTCCCAGGGAAAAGGTTTCGTAACTTCGTCCCCGGCAACAACGTAAAAAATATGTTGTTCCAGAGTCTGTACTTAAGGCTTAGAAAGTGCAGTGTCTAGGCATCTGAAAGTGAGTAAAGGATAAAAAAGGGGGAAAGAATGAACCTTCAGGAAAGGAATCTAAGGCTGATTTCTAGGTTTTCGTTGTCTCGCTTCCAATTGTTCCTGGATGCTTATATGTCGTTCAATTGAATGTTCAAGTTCTACCCGGGTGGTGGATGTTTTAAGTATAGTGTCGAAAAGGTTTAAAGCAATGCTGGTTTGGTCCGACAAGCCGGGTTCAATATTAGGTTGTCTTGCAACGGGGACAGTCATGGAGGAATAGAAAAAATTAAGGAAAGTTCAAAGTTTAGGATGTTGTCTCAATTTGATCGTATAAAGAGAACCTTTTGAATCCGATATTAAAGATAGAGCACAAACCAAAGGCCTTTTCCCGTAACTAAGTTATTTTTTGAATAAATGGTGTGTGAAATGTGAGAAAAACATTAAGTTGTCTATAATGCGAGGCTCCTATCAAGGGAGAATATCACCCTGTAAACAAAAGAAGAAAAATATAAGATGAAATCTGACGAAGCATAAAATATGAAGATCTAAAGGGTTCAGAGGTCTTGTACCTGCTAATAGCCGATACAGAGGAAAAGTTGTAAATGATATAGACGACTAAAAATTGATCACCACAGTAGAGGTTTTACTAAATTGCAGTGAAACATTCATCAGACATATATAAGCAAAATGAAATTGAATATGAAATCATAGAGGAAACAAACTCATAACACAGTCTTGACGGAATCAGGAGTCTTCGAATTGCTTTGTATTAATTTTCAAAAGGAGAGAGTCTTTATTACAATCGTCCAAACAAGGTCTAGCCTTGTTTCTTTCTTCAATGTGCATATTTATACAAATTTCTACATGTTAAAATCTCAATCATTTCAGAGGTTTTTTATTACAAAATAGGAGATTAAACATTCCAATTCTTTGTCTTTGTCCTCTTTCATGCAGATGAGGCACCTTCCTTTCTTTTCTCTTCGAATTCTAAAAACAGAACAGGCAGACACTTGTCATTATTTGATACCGGAAACCTGCCCCTTCGCTTGCTCGGTGCAAGTGACACACCTCTCCACCAACTGGGCTATCAACCTGGAAGGTTCTTCTTGATTATTTGCCTCAAAAGTGTAACAGTCCTTCGCTAATTGTGGAAACTTTCCTCCCACCTGTTGGTCTTCGGTGTTGACAGCATATAATTGTACACTTGGTTTTATTAGCCACTTATCCACTTGGACTATATCCATCTAGGTTACCTGTGATATTTCAACCAACTCTCTTTCCTCGTTTTCCTTGATATCAAGTAGGTGCTTGTCTATATCGATCTGGCCCAGTGTCCCAATATGGCTTTCACTATCGAGACCCAAAAAATGCCCATCCACGAAGCCAAAAGTTTCTTCACAAGAGTTTCTTACCTCTCTAGCTCGTTGTCTGCCTTCTGATATGTCACGTTCCCATGCCTTCAACAAGATGTTACCTCGGCTCTGCTCGGGGATAGAAAGCCTAGAACTACTGCCCATTTCTTTTTTTTTCATGGCTATAACGACCTCTTGGAAAGAGACCCGAGCCACCCCAACTTTTCTTTCTCTCAAAGAGATGTCTTCTAATACTCGATAAATGATTTGATAGTGGTTTTGAATGATTTCCACTTTAGCAAGTAAATCTTGTTGAGCCGCCGACACTCTTTTTTGGATTTCTATGGCTTGGGATTGGAACATCCCGATATCTATTACCTGGCTTTCGGCGAAGTTTAATTTGGCCTATAGTTTCCTTATCAATTCTCCTTGCTGGCTTATTTGTAATTGACTGGTCTGGGCCACCTGTTGTGTCTGTTTGAGATTGGATTTGAGACGCTTGATTTCCTTTTGATCAACTGCTCTAGTTTTCTCTATACCTGTGGTCGCCTGGTCTCTGGCAGTTGTTTCTGTTGTAGCCATCTTGGCCTGCAAAGTTTTGATCATGCGGTTTTTTCGCTTCAACTGTTCTTTTAGGGACCTGATAGAATATTGGTTGGCGGTAGCGAAATCCCCCAACGTCCCTGCTATCTGAGTTGCAAACTCCTCTTTTTTTATGGTTCTCCAATTGGCTAGGATTTTAAAATTTTTGGCTACCGTGCCCGATTCTCGATAAAGCTCTTGTTTCACAATGGCCTTTCTCTTCTTATTGAAGAAAAAATCGTTCGGAGGTAATTCTTCCACGGTAATAGGCTTTAGTTCTTCGTCGAAAATCCATCCTGCATCTGGGACCCCCTTTGTAGACTGTAGGGGAGTGACAGAAGTGATGGGACTTCCAATTTTCTTGGATGATTTTCTCGGGGTAACAACCGAGGCTGGCTTTCTTGGAGGGTTGGGGATTTTGACTTTCTGTTTTAGGACTCCGGTTTGCTTCTTCTTTTCCTGGTGTTCCTCTCGGTCAGGTATTGAATATTTGGAGCCCTTGGCTTTCGTTTTCTGTACATCTGTAGTCAATGGGTTCTTACCCTGTAAGACAGGAAGAAGGCAACTTCGTCGGTGTTCCTGGAATTTGAAAAAATCGGCCATCTCTTCGGGCAACAGGGCTTGTATCCGACTCAAAACCTTGGCATAGGATCTCGCCCCTCGGAAGATGTCATCATGAGGAGAATTCTCATGTTCATACCTTTTTATCCCGCAACTCGCCATGTGATTACCCACGACCTTGTGCGAGTCGTGTTTCTTGAACTCAATGTGGACCAATTTAATATCTTCCAAGGTTGTTGCCTCGGCCTTTGTGTGTCTGAAATCTAATAAAGAATTTGTATTCAAATGAATGGGGAAGGGTGTCCATACCTTCTTTGAAAATACTTTAAGCTCTTTGCTTATGCCACCAATCACGGTTTTCCTAGCGATTTCGCGACAAACCAACCTATCTGGTATAAATAATGGTAGAGCATATGGAGGAACAGAGGCGCCGAAAACCCTGATGTATGAAAATTCTACCTCTACGTACCAGTCGACCACACTTCTCAAGTTGGCCACGATGCTATCTGAAATCATGGGCGGTGGATTGCCGAAGATGGTGACATGCATCGACACCACTACCCGATTGAAAATCTCGTATATGAAGTCTGCAGCCTTATCCTCCCAAAGTTTTGAGTGATAGACATGGATAGGTGCAGCCTCAGATGGAGTCCAGCTCCATCTCATTAGAGGGAAAGGCATCATGAAGCAAACAACATCCATGATGTAGGCGGACATAAAAAATGAAGCGGCCTTCCCATTCGCCCTCTGTGTCCGATATTCTGTAATCCGGCTGGTTAAACTATCTGAAAACAGCCTGGCCCAGTCGAAGGAACATCCTTCAGCGATTGTATAAATCAGAGGCACCCATGGGAGGAAAACGTGTGTGGTGTCTTCCTTTCCATACAAACTACAGGTCATCATTGCTATATATTTGAATTGTGGTTCTGAGGAAGAGATGGAATAAACTCTGTGACTATCCACCCTGAATTTTTCGGGGTGTGAGACCCAATCCTTGATCAAATCAGATAATATTTTGTCGTATTGCTCGCATTCCTTCTGCTTAAAACCCTCCAGAAACTCGGCATTATATGTGAAGTTTTGCGTGGATGACAATTGGTACATTGCCTGCAAGTGTTCTGGTCTAAAAGTCCCAATGGTTACCTTCTGCTCATTGATAATAGTCCTGGTCGAGATGTCTAGATGATCTAGCACCCATCGAATCATATCATAATATGGAAGGATTCGTGGCCTTGCCGTTATTTATGCATCTCTGCTTGAACAACAATTTTATATTTGGTGGCCAAATCATCCTTCTCATTGTCGCTGGAATCATCTGAACAGTTCACCAATTCGGACTGAAGAACCTCAGAGACGTATGACCAGGTTCTGACAGAATCAATACTTCAGGGTGAAGTATCGGAAACAGTATCTGAGCCTTGCCCCAGACTCTCATCAATTGCCTTAGACGCTTTTCGTGGAGCCATAATAAGGGATTATTTACTTAGCTTTCCTATAGTAAAAAATGTAGATGCAGACAGAAGTTACCCTGATGCAACAAGTTTCTTTGCACAAGATAGAAACGAAATTGGAAACAATGAGAGAAATAACTCTTTATCTTGACTATTTAAAACCTCGGTGTCCTTGTGAACAGAACGGTAAAATCGTTTTTTTAAAGAAAGATTTAGCAGTAAAAGCAATATCTTTACCCGTCACTTCATTGTATTTCAAACAAATGCCATAAATTTTTTGACGGGTCGTGACACAAATTAGTGCAAAAAACATTTAAATTTACTCCATAGCCGGTGCGTATTAAGATTGGAATTAATGCATTGATCACATGGTTTAGCTCTTTTAATTAGGCTTTCTTAAAATTTTAATCACCCTTTTTGGCGTTCTCCGTATCGGGAGATTTCACTCATATCTTTCGAGCCCCCAAAACCCGAGATCGCGATGATGTGATCTAGTTAAACAAAAACATGATCCGGATTAAGTGTTTAAATAATTCATGTTTTAATTAATATCGCGACTTCGCGACTTGGGGATACAAAGGTATAGTTTCTTGGAAGAGAGAATGCCGAGTCGCGAAATCCCGACAGAGTTTAACTATGGTTTAAAACTATTCACCCCTGACACTAACCCAGGTAACTTTTGAAAAGCTCTCGCGATTTCGCCTATCGGAGTTATGACGGTAAGGCTTTTGGAGAGAGAGAATGTCGAGACACGAAACTCCGACATCACTCGACTAGGGTTTAAGGAAATTTACTCCCAGCTTTAACCTGAGGTAAGCTTTCAAAAACTTTTCGCGACTTCGTGTATCGGGGCTTGTAAACCATGTGACTTGTAACTCCTGAAGTGCGATATCCCGATGTACAAAAAGTGAAAATTTTGTTTAATCGATTAAAAAGTAGTGACTTAGGAGTATAAAGGCCATCACTATTTCGCATGTCGTGACTACTGAAGTTTCGAGTGGGTAACGATCACAAAGTAAAAGAAAAATTAAAGTCCAACCTTTGATTTTAAGAATTATGTTTAAACAGCTAAAAAAGGCGGCTTCAACACACCACACCATGCCGAAATACGTATATAAATTTACATCACAATACTTAGAAAATAAAATAAAAATTATGTAATCTTTACCCTCCAACATGTTGTGAGAACACAACATCCCCAGCAAAACTATTAGTTTAGGTTGAGGCCCATGATACCAATTTTCTTACAAGGCACTACTCTTTACTCACCTGTTTATTTATTCACCTATAGACTCAATCTCTTGCATATGACCATCTAAACCAAAATGAGTAAACTCTTCACTAGCCTTCAAGTTCATCATCCTTGACCCTTTATGCATCGTCATTCGGGATTTACCCCGCCCCTTTTGATTCACATGACCTTATTATTTGTCTTGTCGTCATCACACCTTTTTCCCAATCTATATTTCCCTCACTTCAAAAACTTGACGACGACACCTCATAACATCATCATAGGAGGAAACAACGATCAAAACGATCTTCCATATGTTTATCTCACATCGATGACGACGACACGTCCCTTTTCGCAAAGCCATGTCATAGTCCAAGAGGCTTGAGGGGATTGGATCCTGTATCCACATCAACATGATTAATCGCATGGGTAATCATCTCCCAGTCATTTCATGAGACCATCCTCGTACCCACATGTGGCATGCTCCTACTGGCCAGTCCTATTCGGTGAAGCCTTTTCATCATCAATAAAACTCTTAGCGCAGATCTGCTATTTCCATTACACATCACCGACGATGACGTTGTTCCTTCGAGTCAGCAACGACCAAGCTTTAGTCCATCCTACGACTGATATCAACCTAGTAATCGCCGAACTATTTTGTGACCATTGATCTCATGTTGATCCTCTACCTGGCCCACACGGTTACTTAACATCCTATTTCTATGATTAAGAGGAGGATTTGTATTGAGTGATCGGATCAGTGAGTATTAAAATCTTATTATGAACCCCTAAGTACTTTCATTAAGATTAAATGACTTGTTTAAAAGTTGTCGTCGTCGAATATTTGTTCCATGATCCTTGTCGACATATCCTACCACTACAAACTTTCGACGACAACGGATTTTCGACGATCTCATGCTTCCATCAACCCCGCTCCTCTGGTGATATAGTTAACGATCATAACCTTTGAACTTCCTGTGACTACATTCATATCACCACATTCTACTTTGGTCAAGTCTAAGTTGTAGCGCACTTCTTCATTAATTGCACCCAGGTTTGGAGGGAGTCTGAAATGTTTAAACGTTATCGAGACTTAATTTTCTCCCACTTGTTTTTATTTTTGCTAAAGAAAGGTATACACTACTGCTATGAGGGCCTGATCTGTTGCTCTGTTAATCACTGTCTCCAGTCTATAAGTGAGTATTTTGCAAGTCATTTGGTAATTGTTATTTGTATCATTGTGGAAACACTTTTAATTGATAAATCATATGTTTTACACAAGTAGTAAAATGTCTCGGATGCTGACTAGAAAGGGAAAAATCCAAACCTCTGGGGCACCTGTTCCTGCCACAATCCCAGAATGTTTCAACATTGTCGATACAAATATCCATTATGTGATGGAGCACTATCTCAGTTATGTTGAGATTCTGGATATGTTCCAAAATGAAAGGTTTCCACTTGACGACCTAGACATCAATGAGTACAGGAACATTCTCAAAAGAGACATTCACTCGATAGATACTCTCCCATATTTCTTCCCTTACAATGATGCTACCAGATGGTGTTTTACATATCTGAAGAAGGATACGAGATTAATAGTTAATGCTTTAGGTCTCCCAATTACATCACTCAAAGTGGAAGACGTCCAAGCAATATACAAGACCCTAGAACCCACAATTTCTCTGAATGAGTCATTCCTGGACAAGTTTTGGGGGGAGAAAGAGGATTTCAAAACACTGATGGAAGATTGGTTCTTCGATGAAGAGTGGCCAGTGAAAAAAGGAGAAAGGAATGTCCCAACAAAGTATTTGAAAATCCCATACAAAATTATGAATACAATGATTTGCAGACTCTATGGTGAGGAAGCCAACACCCATTCTAGAATGGAATGGTTCCCTATAGCATACACGGTGGTTAAAACTAGCCGAGATTTTAACTAGGAAAGCATCATGTCATTCAACATTGTGAATCGTATCCTGGACCCTAAAGGTATGAAGAACCCTGGTTTCTACATGTCGTCCTATCTCATAGATGGTATTTGTTTATCCAATTCCTTCCCTGCATTTAATTGGGTTTGGGCCCCAAATCAAAGTCCTATCCATATATATATTGTTCTCAATTATGGGGAGCTAACTATAAGAAGAATTTTTATGAGATCTTTGACTATTTTCTTGCCCCCTTACACAAGGACATTTTTGGATTTTTCCTGCATAATATTTCTCCAGGTGTTATCAAATCCATACAGGGAATTGGGAATTGGTATATGAAGAAATATTATACCTTTTTCAGGATGTTCGGGGCCATAGGAACATCACACTTTCTTCCTAAGTATGTGTCTGATAAGTTACTAGTCAGAGAAATAACATATCAGGCTGTGGAGAAAGGATTTGCTGCTTATCTATCAGAAAATAACTAAAGGTATTGGCCTATTTTTCCCCTTCACGTAGGCTCGTACTCTCTACAAAACAAGAAGCAAGAAGAAAAGGAAGCAAAAACTCTAAAGGAATTGTGTCTTTGTATCGAAGAGCCCAAATCTTATGATCCTCAAAATGTGGTTTATGAATACATGAAGGTTGTTTTATTAGCACCGCAGATCATGCATGAATCCAAGTTCATTGAAGATAACTTTCAGGGAGCTTTAAGTTTTGAAGAAATGGTAGAAAGGCTCACCAACGAAGCAACCCAAGAGCAGTTAAGGAAAGAGGAAGAACAAGACAAGGCTTGGAGGCTAGAACAGTTCCAAGCCCTACTCCTCAAAGATAAAGAAAGGCTAAAGCTAGAGGAACAAAAAAAGAGGGAAAAGGAAGCATAAGGAGCAAGGAAAGATGAAGAGGTTGAAGAGAGATACCAACATAGGAAGAAAAAAGAAGCCTAGGAGAAACAAATTGAATTGGAAAAGACATGAACTATGATCCTCCCCCCAGAAAAAAGTAATGCGGGCAAAGGAGAAACACCAAACATAGTACAAATGGCCCTGGTTGCATGGGAAAGAGCGAGGAAGAAGCAAGAGGAAGACACAATTAATGTTACCAAATCCAAAGAGGATAGAACCACGTCTAGTACCACTGTTGTGACATCAGGCCTTGACACCAATATGATCAACACTCCAGTAGAGAAATGTGTTAGAAAAACAAGATCGTCGAGTAATAAAATAAAACAAATGCGGAAATAAAACACAAAAGATACACAATACAATAGAGACACAAATATACGTGGTTCACCCAGTGTGGGCTACGTCTACCAGAGAAATTTCCATGTCCTTCCTTTATTATTATCCAACAAATGAAGGGATACAACCTACAACACACCCGTTGTAACTTCTTCTTCTTTCTCTCACAGTCTCCTCTCTCAGAATACAATATTCACAATGATACATAGCCGCAATACATTTCCCTCATAAAAGAGGGTTTCCTTTTAGGGAAAAAACCCCTAACATAAATTCTACCGTCAGATCTGCAACCTTATAATGAACGTTCCATATTTACAATGAAATTACAATATACATTTACAAGGCAATTTTTCCTTCGGGGGCTCGCTTTCCCTCGGACACCGCAGAGGGGGTAACCCCCCTCTGCACTACCCCGTGTGGAGGAGTGTACATTATTTTGGGGTGTAAAAGTATTCATGGGGTATAAACACAACTAAAAACAAAGACCTCTGAATCAGGAAGATAATCAAACTCCACAACCAACAATCTCCCATTTGGAGACTGATCTCAACAACTCCACCATTGTTGTATCTGATGGACTATGATCCTTCTTGGACTTAGAAAATTTCTCATCTTCATCTTCATGCTTGATGACCAACTAAAACTAAGCAGGAACTTAGTTTCTCCCTGGTTACTCCCTTAGTTAACATGTCTGCAGGACTATGGCTAGTGTGTATCTTTTCCAACTTCAAATGTCCATCTTCCAAGACGGATCATATGAAATGGTACCTGAGATGTATATTCTTAGTCTTCAAATGGAAGGATGATTTCTTTGTAATATGAATGGTACTCTCACTGTCATAGTACAACCTTCTATTCCCCTGCTTCTTTCCCAATTCCTCCATAAACCTCTATAACCAAATCATTTCTTTATTAGCCTCTATAGAAACAACATACTTTGCCTTTGTTGTTGAAAGTGAAACAACCTTTTTCAGTTTTGAAATCCAACTTACTGTTGTTCCACCTATAGTAAAAACATACCATGTGGTGCTCCTCCTGTTATCTTTATCAATTGCCATATCTGAATCAACATATGCTTGTAGAACAGTGTCTGAACCTCCAAAACATAATGCATGAGTAGCAGTACCTCTCAAATACCCGAGAATCCACTTTACTTCCTCCCAATGTTATTTACATGGATTTTTCATGTACCTTCTCACAACTCCCACTGCATGTGAAATATCTGGTCTTGCGCAAACCATGACATACATCAAGCTGCCAATTGTTGATGAATAAGGGACCCTGTACATGTATTCTATATCCTCCTGTGTCTTGGGACACATTTCCTTAGTTAATTTGAAATGGTTGGCCAAAGGTGTACTAACTGGTTTTTCATTCTGCATTCTAAACCTCTCCAACACCTTCTCTATGTACTCACCCTGAGACAATGTCAATTTGCGATTTTTCCTGTTTCTTGTTATTCTCATACCAAGGATTTTCTTTGCGGCACGTAAATCCTTCATCGCAAATGAATTAGATAATTTCTTCTTGAGCACATTTATATCCTACATATTAGACCCTGCAACAAGCATGTCATCTACATACTATAGCACGATACTATAGCTTCCATTTTCTAGTTTTTTAAAATAAACACAATGATCATAATGACATCTACTATAACCCTATTTTTTCATAAACTTGTCAAACTTTAAATACCACTGCCTTGGAGCTTTCTTTGGGCCATACAAACTCTTCTTCAACCTGCATACCAAATTCTCCTTCCCTTTGACCTCATATCCCTGAAGTTGCTGCATATTAATCTATTCCTCCAAATCCCCATGGAGAAAAGTTGTTTTTACATCTAGCTTTTCAAGATGCAAATCTTCTACTGCCAAAAGACTTAAAATAGTCCTAATTGAATTCATTTTAACAATAGGAGAAAATATTTCATCAAAATCTATACCTTTCTTTTGTGCAAACCCCTTTACAACAGGTCTAGACTTGTACCGTTTTTTTCCTCCATCTTCTTCCTTCAACTTGTAAACTCATTTATTCTGCAATGTTCTTTTTCCTGCAAACAACTGAACCAAGTCCCAAGTCTGGTTATTTACCAAGGAATCCATTTCCTCTTTCATGCCTTTCTCCCACTTCTTTTTTGTGTCTACCTGCATTGCCTCTTCATAACATTCTGGTTAACCATAATCAGTCAACAATAAATAATACAATGAAGGAGAGTATCGTTCAGGGGGTCTACTTAAACTGGTAGATCTTCTAACAACACTTGTAGGAGTTTGAGGTGCCTGCTAATCTTCTTGTTGTACATTTTGATTTTCTGGTACCTTTGGAATTTCTTTTTCAATGATCTCATCAAGCACTGTGTATTTTGGTTTTTCTTTTTCTTGTTTCTTTCCCTGCAAATGATCTTTGTACATGACCTTCTCATTGAATATGACATCTCTACTCCTAATGATTTTGTTATTTTCATAATCGCATAAGAGATAACCAAAATCCTTAACACCGTATCCAATAAAGGTACACTTCTTGGATTTTTCCTCAAACTTTATTCTATTTTCTTTATCAATATGGACGAATGATTCACAACTGAAAGTCTTCAAAAAATAATAGTTTTACCTGTCCATGCCTCGTCTGGAATTATACCATCCAAAGAGCTTGAAGTTAATCTGTTTATTAAGTAAACAATAATATATACAACATCTTTCCAGAACTGTAAGGGCAAACCAACATGCAATACCATACTTCTTGCACGCTCCATGATTGTCTTGTTCATCCTTTATGAAACACCATTTTCTTGTGGTTTTCTTGGAATTGTTTTCTCGCTACTAACCTCATGGTATGAATAGTGATCATCAAACTCCTTGTTGCAATATTCACCTCCATTGTCTGATCTAAGACACTTCAACCTTTTTCCTGTCTCATTCTCAACCAAATATTTCCATTTCTTAAAAGTATCAAAAATATTATATTTTTTTCGAATGCAATAAACCCAAGTTTTTCTAGTTGTATCATCAATAAAAGTAACATAATAACAAGAGCCACCAAGATATTATACATGAGTTGGTCCCCATACATATGCATGCATAAGCTCTAACCTTTCACTCTTATTTTCTTTTCTGACTCTGAGAAATCTGACTCTCTTCTGTTTTCCATAAACACAATGCTCACGGAAATCCAAATCAATTTGTTTAAGATTTGGAAACAAATTTATTTTGTGAAGTATCTGCATTCTCTTCTCATTCATGTGTCCAATCCTATGATGCCACAGTGTTGTATCCAGTCACGTAGAATCTAAAGAGACAGAAGAGTCAGTATTACCAGTACATAAATACAATGTACCTACCTTCTCTTCTTTTTCTATCACCAATGATCCTTTGGTGACCATCCTCATCTTATCTGTAAATATGGATATACAACCTTCACTTGCCAACTGCCCTATTGAAATTAGATTTTTCCTTAGATCTTGAACATGTCTTACCTCTTTCAACAACCATTGGTTTCCATTGCTTTGCTTTATTTTTACCTTTCCCATTCCAACAATTTTGCATGGTGCATCATCACCCAAATGAACCTGTCCAAAATCACCTTGAACATAATCTAGAAAAT
>ML798611.1:82972-96660 GCA_009831015.1 Picea engelmannii | reverse complement strand
AGTGAAGAGAGTTGAGTGAGCTCCTGAGATCACTCCAAAGGGATTTGCATAGCGTGATGGTAAGGTATGTTGAGTGAACTCCGATGTGTTTTTCATAGTGCGATGGTGGGGATGATATATATATATATATATATATATATATAATTTTTAATTTTATATTTAATTATTATCATACAGCCTGAAACATTAGATTAAGCCCTTTTTTTTTCTTTTTTTCTTTTTGTACATTTTCATTATTATTTAATTAAGAAATTTCCATAAATCATAATATATTTTGCTATACATTTCAATGCATTTTGTGAATAAGGTTTGAAATATAAGTTAATATAGTTTCCAGAAATTCTTAGAAAATAGGAACTCCCTAGAAAGTAGAACTGTAGGTAGTACATTTAGGTTTAGGTGGGAAAGGGGGAAAGGTGAAAAAGAGTAAAATACATACAAGTTAGGTTTAGTAAAAAATGAAAAAAAAAAAATGAAAAACCAAAACAAAAATCATGAAAATTTAAATTAAAAAGGAAATTTGATTTGTTTTTCTATTTGATTTGATTTTTTTATTTTTTATCATTTTTTATTTTTTTTCATTTATGAGAAAAATATGTACACATTAGATGATAAAAATGATTAGTTTATTAACCATACATAGTTTACAAAATAAATTAAATAAAAATAAAAATAAATAAAATGAATAAAATAAAACACAAAATAAAACAAAATGTCTACATAAATATTTAAAAAAATTAAATTAAATTAAAAATAAAAATAAAAATAAAATAAAATAAAATAAATAATAATAAAAAGTGTATATACAAAATTAGAATAATCCCCAAGGGTTAGCTCAAGTGGTTCTGAGCCAAGCATGAAGCTATCCCGAGCAGAGGAGGTCACAAGTTTGAATCTCTTGTTCCCCCTTCGGGTTAGGCCTTGTAATCAGGGTTGACGACAGTTTACCCCGTATGGAGATACAAAATTAGAATAAAATATTTACAAAAATTAATAAAATAAAATAATATAATTACAAATTAGGAAAATTAGAAGAAAATTGGATAAGTTGTGGCTCCATGCCCCCTAGGTTCCACTAGTCAGGGTTATGTCGATCAGGGTTCTATGCCTATGGGTTAAAATTTAGAAAAATATATATAGGTTAGGATTTGAAAAACCAGGCATCGTGGAGATGAGTGAGGTCAAATGGTGGTCGAGGATGTGGTGATCCAGTTGTGATGAAGGAGGAGCAATGAGAGAAAAGGATGACACTTCATGCGATGATTTGACGTCACAAGTAGCAACAAATGGAAACGAGACATCAACTTTGACCAATAACACATCACAGGTTAGTACACTCAATATGTGCATCTTAGAGGGAACACATGCTCATATTGCAAGGAGCGAGATTACGACCAGGTCACTACAAGGAAAAGACCTTGTAGCAGAGGTTATAGTGGAGGTTTTTAGTGTTACAAAATTGGAAAAAAAATGTCAAAAAAACCACTTCTAAAACATTTGTTTTTGGTAGCAGATGTTTTTGTGGAGATTATAACAGAACTTTGTTATAACTAAAAAAATATGGGCAGCCAGAGGTTTTATTGGATTTTTTTCTAGGTGGTGCGCTTCATGGTGTATATGCATCGGTCCGTTCTCAAAATTAAAGAATCGGTGCTTACATTTCACTAAAAGAACTGAGGCAGTCAAAAACATATTGGGGCACTTGTAATATGCCAAGGTCGAGCCCCGGTTGTAATTATGAATGTAATGATGTTTATAGGCTGGTGAGCCGAGTATTTATAAGTTGGTAGGCTTATGTGTTGATTAGGCCGGGAGCCTAGATGTTAAAGGCCAAGAGCCTGTTTTGTACATGTAAATATTCATGTTATTAATATGACAACATCATTGTGTGTATACCGACCACGAAGAAAGAGTATGGGGGATTGAACTCCATTAGGTTGGGCAAGGGAGGAGGCTAAGAGATTGAGGAAAAGGGATAATCTTAAGAGCCTAATAGAATAATATATTATTATTCTAAAAGTTGTAAAGAGGATATTAATTTATCCTAATTTCCTTTAGGGAGAGGAACGAGTTCCAAGTGGGGAGTAACATGCTCCTAGAGAGCCAAGTGTCATCCAAGACGCATGCAGATTTATGGGGGGGCTGACCATTCTCACGGGGGCTTACGATTTTGATGAGGTTGGCCATCGGTTACCCCTACTCATTGATGCACCCAACAAGCACGCAATGAGCCAGTCTGCCATTGTTGAATTCCAAGACACCCGAACCCCTGCAAAAAAAACCGAATTGATACCCTCGTTGTACCTGTACCCTGGGGGTTGCTTGCGTTTTGTCCAATATGTATCGTTTCCCACATCTAGTTTCTATTGTTTCTATCAGCATGCCCATGTGTTGAGGAGCGGGAGTGAAGAAGCAGGTTGTCAGGCCCATGGATAGAAGAAGCAGGTTGTCAGGCTTGTGTGCAACTCTCTCCAGGTGAGAGAGTGTGTTGAGGAAGTGATTTCGCCTGGAGGGAGTGCAGTAGCAGCTACAAAGCTCTGAGAATTCCTGATCTGTCTTGTTGTTGAAGCCCCAGAAAGGGAGGTGTAATAGCCGATGGACTGTGTGATAGTGAAGTTGTACACTCCTGGGGTGGGATAGGCATGTGGGGAACGCGAGTCTGTGAGTTGTGGGCATAAGTGGCTCCTTGGAGGAAATCCTTCCTGTTGTATTGTGAAACTTCATGTTGTCCCTGCCTAGCCTAGGAATCCCTTGCCCTGTGGATTTTAGTCCCATCTTGGGGGTGACCCACTACTGAGAGTGATGAGCAGTGTGGTCTAAGGATGGGAGGCTCGTGGAAGGTCTGCACGGAGTTGGTGTACTTCAATTAAGAGATAAGTATCTTTTATGTACTTAATAGTTAAATGATGTATTTTAGTGCATGTATGTGATTCTTGTAATGTTATCTTGTGTTTCGATGCATGTATGTTTTCATGTTATCTCTATTTATTGTTGTTAAGTTTATATGTGAATATTTCTACAAAATATGTTTACTCAGTGACAATGCTTGGCCTGTTAGTGGCTGGGAACGTTACAAATTGGTATTAGAGAGTTATTTAGAGTAGCATGGCCTGGCTTGGGTGGCCAGGGATGTTACATAATGGTATCAGAGCATTATCTGGAGTAGCATGGACTGACTTAGGTGGTCGAGGATGTTACAGATGGTATCAGAGCGTTATCTAGAGTACCATGGCCTGACTTGGGTGGTCAGGGATGTTACAGAATGGTATCAGATCTATGGTTTCAACAATGAGCCTGGATGGGTCGTGTAAGTGGTTAATGAAACAAAGGTTTCAGAGTGAATTGTTTTCGAGAGGGACAAAAATCGAAGTTAGAGTGGTCTTGAGTGTCGGGAAGGCACTGTGTGAACACTTGGGTTGTGTTCAGAAGCTAAGGAGGTATAACAGTTTATGGAATGGCATCAGAGAAAGAAGCCAGAACAATCGTTGGGTTGGGCCACAAGGTTTGAATTGGGGCGTAAGATTTGCGCAGGAGAAATACCAACTTTTTCTAGCTGTCAGATATGGAAAAAGGGTGCATAAAAGTTAACCTTCAAGTCTTTCGAAATTTGCAACTTTGGTGAAGTTTATGTGTTATAGAGAAAAAAGGGGCCGAAGACTGAAGTTTAGAAGTCCCAGAGTGGATCTACACCACAGATCTGGGGAGAAGTGCTTGGCCATTGGATTGGCCGAAGACAGATCAGATCTGTTAGATCAAGTCAAGAGAAATATGTAAGGCACAACGGTGAGGAATAGATCCCAGCCGTCAGATCTGCGCGCAAGTGATTGTGATCCGTAGATCTCACAACAGTTCGGAAGTTCGACACTTCGGGGAGAATTGGAGTGTGCTAGAGTGAAAACTCCCGAAGTCCCGAAGTCCAGAGTTAATCCAGACTGTTCATCAAAAGGGATGTGTGTCAGAAGATTAGCTTGTTCGAGAGTTCGACGTTCAGGAGAATTCGAGTGTGAAAGTGTAAATCTTCCAAAGTTCGAAGTCTCGAAGTGATGTGGCCTGCTGACATCACCCGAGATGATGTGGACACACAGGTTACATGCCATGTGGCAGTGATTCATGTACTTTCAAAGATTAAAATGCCAGTTAGAATGTGACATGTGTCACCCATTTGATTGGGCCATGTGTCTGCCTCTAGTATTTTTCCACATGGAAATCCTCTCGATCATGGGTAGTGGGACCCCTGATGGATACAGAAAGTAGTTAAAACCTTGGCGAATAATTTTACTAGACTGAGCCCATGATAACTTGACCTCGGTAGATGCGTGGTGCTAGATCATGAAGTCCAAAGACTTGGTACTCCGGAGGAAAGGTATTACAGTTAGCATGAGTAGAGAACTCCCGAAGGCCCAAAGGCCAGAGTTAATCTCAATCGTTGGTCACAGGGGACGCATGGCGTCATATCCCAAGTTTGAGGGACTTGACACTCTAGAAGAAATGTTTCATGATTGAGTGGGAGGAATAAACCATCCGAACTCTTGGAATCCTGAAGCTCCGAAGTCCCGGAGCCCTGAAGCCCCGAAGTCCCGGAGCCTTGAAGCCCCGAAGCCCAAAGGGTCAGAGTTAATCTCAACCGTTAATAGGGAAATGACACTTGGAAACAGATACAATAGTCTGGAGACTTGGCACTCTGGAAGGATTGAGAGTATGGGTAGTCTGAAACTCCCGAAGCCCAGAGTTCCATAGTAAATATCAATCGTAGGATGCTGGGAAGTCGTGGACCGTTGATCCACCCCACTTCGCGAGTTCGCCAATTTGTCACTCCAAGATATTTTTTGTGATGTTATTTGGAAACCGCTAAAGCCCAGAGTCCCATAACTCCTATCCACCGTATATATTAACAGAGAATGTGGACTGTATATCCATCGTCCTCTGTGAAATCGCACGTTCAAGGTTCTGTGATGTTTGTGATGTGCGAAAAAGGGAAACCTCTGAAGCTTTGGAGCCTCGAAGTTTCAAGGCTCCAGATAAGTGCCCAACTATTAGCACTTGGTCACAATCGTGATCACATGTGAATTAAGGGATGAAGAAAAAGGGGCTAGTGCCTAAAAGTAAATTTTAGAATAGAACAGGGCTCAAAGATAGAGCCATGGGGATTCTTGATCGACCAAAGACCCACATAAAAATGGAGTCTAATATTATTTTTCTGAATCATTTTGTTTAAGTTATTCTGGAGAATTATTAAGTCTAATAGCCTGACAAAATTCGGTTGACTGCACATTTTGTAGAGTTAACAATTATCAGAACAAAACCAAATTGTTACATAGTGAAAAGAAATGGAGGAGGCACAGGACGCTTACAGTCCAGAGCATGATGATAGAGGAATGGATGTCCATTTGGGAGTTGAAGGGAAAAACTCTAATGGGCATAGGGAAGAAATAGATAAAGACGTGAGCATGATGAAAATCATTAAAAATTTGCAAAAATATGTCCAAATTCACCAGGAAGGTAACAAAAGGCTTAAGAGATCCAAGGAGCAACATGAAGAATTCAATATGAAGCTAATGTAGAGCCTAGAAATAATTGAAAATAAGTTGGATAAGGAAATTGAATCCAGCCAATCAGGGAGCCATAGGTTCCCTGATGAGGAAAGAATATCAAGGAGTGTTAACAGACATCACCAGCACTCCCAAAAGCATTCCCATAGGAGAGCACACACTAGATCAAGTCCATCCCCTATCAGGAAACGCAGGAGGTCTGTGGTGGATGAGTTGAAAGGAGAAATGAATAAGATCAAACCTCCTACTTTTGATGGAGAGTACCAGAAGGATGAAGAGGTTGAGACATGGCTAATTGGCATGAGAAAATATTTCCAATTGCATAATTATTCTTCTGATGTAGACGAAAGAATTTCAATCTATTATCTGAAAGGAAAGGCATACATGTGGTGGGATCAACTTGTGCAAGTGTAGCACGTCGGAGAGAAGGATTTCACATGGAAGGAATTCAAGAAACATTTTGAAAAGAAGTACTTAACCAAGACATACTATGACAAAAAGATGAAAGAGTTCTTTGAACTTAAATTGGGCAGCATGACTATAGATGAATATGAAAGGACATTTCTAGAGTTGTTGAAGTATGTCCCTTTCATTAAGGATGAGACAGTCAAGATCCAGAGATATGAGTGGGCTGCCACCTTTTGTCAGTGACAAAATCCAGTATGATGATCCTAAAACTATGGAAGAAGCCATAGGGAAGGAAAAATGTTTATATGCTCAACATAGGGGAAAGATTAATTTCCAAAGAGCTTGGGAAGACAAGAGGAAGTTTAAGGAGCAGAGGCAGAAGGGGAGCAAGCCACCATTTTTCATAAATAGTCCTCAAGGACCGTCAGTTTTGATGGAGCCTAGGATGGATGAAGTAGGTGGGAAAAGGCCAAGGAAGACACCTATGCAATGTTGGGGCTGTAATGGAGATCATAAGTATAGATATTTCCCTCACAGAAAGGACAGGGTGAGAGTTATTCACAATGTTCAACAAGAAAAAACAATGGAGAACATGGGAAGAAGGGCACCAAGGATCTATGCATCCCTAGACAACAAGCAAGCTGAGTTTCAATCACACATGATTGAAGTTTAAGGTATGATCAATAACCATGCCTTTACTATTTTAATTGATTCAGGGTCTAGTCATAGCTATATAGATCCTAAGGTGGTGGAAATATTTCAATTACCAAGAAGAAAGCATGGGAAATCTTGGTTGGTGTAGCTAGCTACAGGAGCCAAGATAAAGGTTGTTGAGTTGGTTAAATCATGTCTAGTGGGCATGAATGGGCTGAGTACCAAGGCAGATTTGAACATCTTGCCCTTGGGATCATACGATTTCCTAATTGGTATGGATTGGTTGGACCAACACCATGCCATATTAGAATGTCATAACAAGGCATTCACTTGCTTGGATGAGGAAGGAAATAGGAAAGCAGTCCAAGGAATTCTCAGGGCAATTATTGTCCGAGAAATATCAACAATGAAGCTAAAGAAGTGTTACAGGAAGGGTTTCCAAATATTTTCATCCCATATGGATGAAGCACCTAAGGATAAGGTGCCAAAATTGGAGGATCATGTAGTCCTGAAATATTTTGAAGATGTGTTCAAAGAGATACCAGGGCCACCTCCAAAGAGAGATATCGGTTTCTCTATAAATTTGATGCCTGGGGAATCTCCAATATCAAAGACTCCCTACCGGATGAGCACACCAGAAATGAAATAACTGCAAATGTAGCTTGAAGAAATTTTAAAGAAGGGGTATATACATCCAAGTGTGTCACCTTGGGGTGCCCCAATGTTATTTGTGAAGAAGAAAGATGGGACCCTGAGATTGTGCATTGACTTCGGATAGTTAAATAAAGTAACTATAAAGAACAAGTTTCATCTACCAAGGATTGATGATATCTTCAATCAGTTGAAGGATGTAAGGATACTCTCAAAGATAGATCTCGGGTCAAGGTACCATCAGGTAAGTATTAAAGAGGAAGACATCATCAAGACCACCTTCAGGACAAGGTATGGTCATTATGAGTTCACATTGGTGCCATTTGGGTTATCAAATGCACCAATTGTTTTCATGTGCTTAATGAATGGTGTTTTTCGAGAATATTTAGACAAGTTTTTCATTGTGTTTTTGGATGACATCCTTGTATACTCCAAGACATAAGAAGAGCACGAGAAACACTTGAGGATGGGGTATTATAGGTTCTTAGAGAGCACCAACTATTTGCTAAGTTGAGCAAGTCCTCATTTTTCCAAAATCGAATTCACTATTTGGGGCATATAATATCTGAAGAGGGAATAGCAGTAGACCCTGAAAAATTTGAAGTCCTTAATTGGTGGGAAACACCTAAGAATGTGAAAAAATTCAGATCCTTCATGGGTCTAGCTAGTTACTACATGAGATTCATTGCAGGATTTTTGAGGATTGCTCACCCAATCACTTCCTTGCAAAGAAAAGGGGTAAAGTTGCAATGGACAAAAGAATGTGAAAATGGCTTCCAACAATTGAAGAAATTGTTAACCAGTGCTCCAATTCTGAAGATTGCATATCCGGATGAAGAATTTGTGTTTTGCACAAACGCATGCAAAGAAGGACTGGGTGGAGTCCTCGGCTAGAATGGGTTTGTGATATGTTTTGAATCCAGGAAATTGAAAGAGCATGAAATGCTCTACGCCACTCATGATTTGGAGTTGGAAGCCATAGTACACACCTTAAATAAATGGAGACACTACCTCATGGGAAAGAGGTTCAAGCTGAGAACAAACCATAATGGTCTGAAATATTTGTTTGATCATCCTACTTTAAATTCCAGGTAGAGTAGATGGTTGGAATTCCTCTGTGAGTATGACTTTTATATCAAGCACATCAAAGGAAAGGAGAACAAAGTGGTTGATGCACTCAGCAGGAGAGTGCATGAACTACATGCTACATCCATCATTATGTATCAAACCAATCTTAAATATAGAATTTTGGAAGCTAGAAAAGAAGATTTGCAGTACATGGAAATGGTAACAAAGTTACAACAAGGTAAGATGATACAAAAAATAGAAGATTATAGATTGAAATTTGATGGAATACTCTTGTACAGGGACATAATTTGCGTACTTAATTCTCATGAATTAAGGAGTATGATCTTGAAGGAGATGCATAATGTGCCTTATGTTGGGCACCTTGGATATCAGAAAATAGTGGCAATAGTCAAGAACCATTACTATTATCCAGGCATGAAGAAAGAAATTGCAGAGTACATCACTAGATGTATGGAGTGTCAAAGGGTCAAAACTGAGTAAAGACACCCAGCTGGGCTGCTACAGACATTACCAATTCCTGAGTGGAAGTGGGAAGTGGCGACAATGGATTTCATCACAGAATTACCCAGAACAAACAAGCAACATGATTCCATCATGGTGGTGGTGGATAAGCTTACGAAAGATGCTCATTTTATTCCCTTGAAGACTAATCACAGGGCAGCTAATGTTGTTGATATTAATATGAGGGAAGTATCACGATTGCACAGTATTCCCAAGACAATTGTGTCTGACAAAGACCCAAAATTTACCTCTAAGTTTTGGAGAGGATTATTCAAGGGGTTCGAAACGAACCTGAACTTCAGCGCAACAATGGGTACCAAGCATCACTGAAGATGAGCCCATTTGAGGCACTTTATGGAAGAAAGTGAAACACCCCAGTAAGCTAGGAAAACCCAGTTGATAGAGCAGTGGTTGGGCCAGAGTTGCTCAAGGAAATGGAAGATAAAATAATGAAGATTAAACAGAATTTGAAGGCTTCCCAAGACAGGTAGAAAATCTATTCTGACAAAGGAAGAACCCACAAGGAATTCAAAGTGGGTGATCATGTTTTCTTAAAGGTGAAAGCCAAGATAAGTTCCCTGAAGTTGGGAAATTGTTTCGATTTGGCAGCCAGATATTGTGGGGCGTTTGAAATCCTAGAAAGGATTGGACCAATAACTTATATGATTGCATTTCTTGCATGCATGAATATTCATAATGTATTTCATGTCTCCTTTCTCAAGAAATATATACCTGATGCTAATCACGTGATTGATTGGAATGTGATTCAGGTGGAATAAGAAGGCGCTTTACATGTGCACCCGGTGCACATACTGGATCGGAAGGACAAGCAGCTCCAGAATCGACCCATAAGGCTTGTAAAGGTCCAGTGGACCTGGTACGGTCCTAAAGACGCAACAGGGAGCACAAAGATGCTATGCGGGCAGAATACCCACATTGTTTTGAAGATTTTGAAAATCTTGTTGATGTTGTGTAACTAAGTTTCACTGAGGACAGTGCAAAAATAAGGGGAGAGGATAGTATATCCCAAGGTTGAGCCTCGGTTGTAATTATGAATGTAATGATGTTTATAGGCTGGTGAGCCAAGTATTTATAAGTTGGTAGGCTTATGTGTTTATTAGGCCGGGAGACTAGATGTTAAAGTCCAAGAGCCTATTTTGTACATGTAAATATTCATATTATTAATATAACAACATCGTTGTGTGTAGACCGACCACAAAGAAAGAGTATGGGGGACTGAAATCAACTTGGTCAGGCAAGGGAGGAGGCTAAGAGATTAAGGAAAAGGGATAAGCTTAAGATCCTAATAGAATAATATATTATTATTCTAAAAGTTGTAAAGAGGATATTAATTTATCCTAGTTTTATTTAGGGAGAGGAACGAGTTCCAAGTGGGGAGGAACATGCTCCTAGAGAGCCAAGTGTCATCCAAGACACATGTATATTTATGGGGGGGCTTACCATTCTCACGAGGGGCTCACGATTCTGACGAGGATGGCCATCAATTACCCCCACTCACTGATGCACCCAACAAGCACGAAGTGAGCCAGTCCGCCATTGTTGAATTCCAAGACACTCGAACCCCTGCAATAAAAAATGAATTGATACCCTCGTTGTAATTGTACCCTAGGGGTTGCCTACATTTTGTCCTGTCTGTACCATTTCCCACATTCAGTTTATGTTTCTTCCATTACCATGCCCATGTGTTAAGGAGCGGGAGTGAAGAAGCGGGTTTTCAGGCTCGTGGATAGAAGAAGAAGGTTGTTAGGCCTGTGTGCAATTCTCTCTAGGTGAGAGAGTGTGTTGAGGAAGTGAGTTCTCCTGGAAGGATTTTATTTCATCTACATATCTCTGAGAAATCTTGATCCGGCCTGTTGCTAAAGCCCCGGAAAGGGAGGTGTAGCAGCCATGGACTGTGTGACAGTGAAGGTGTACACTCCTGGGGTGGGACATGCATGTGGGGGACGAGAGTCTCTGAGCTGTGGGCGTAAGTGGATCCTTGGAGGAAATCCTTCATGTTGTACTGTGAAACTTCCTATTGTCCCTGCCTAGCCTATGAATCCATTTCCCGATGGAGTTTAGTCCCATCTCGGGGGTGACCCACTGCTGAGAGTGATGAGCAACGTGGTCTAAGGCTGGGAGGTTCTTGGAAGGTCTGCACGCAGTTGGTGTACTTCAATTAACAGATAAGTATATTTTCTTTAATTAATGGTTAAATGATGTATTTTAGTGCATGTCTATGATTCTTGTAATGTTATCCTGTGTTTCGCTGCATGTATGTTTTCATGTTATCTCTATTTGTTGTTGTTAAGTTTATATGTGAATATTTCCGCAAAAGATGTTTACTCAGTGACAATGCCCGAAATTTTGGTGGTTGGGAACGTTACAAATTGGTATCAGAGTGTTATCTGGATTAGCATGGCCCGACTTGGGTGGTCGGGGATGTTATAGAATGGTATCAGAGCGTTATCTAGAGTATCATGGCCTGACTTGGGTGGCTAAGGATGTTACAGCACCAGTGCTCTTCTAAATAATAACACACTGATTCTTTAATAATTACAATTCATTGGTCGAATCTATGTTACAATGCATCGGTGCGTTACAAGACAAACCCGACTGGTGCATGGAATTTAAAATTCACTGATGCGGAAGTCTGATACAGAAGCATCGGTGTGTCATTTTAATTAAATGCACTGGAAGGCCGATTTTTATTATTATAATTGTTGTTGTTAAAATAGTATTATGATCCATGTTGGTTCATTGTATTACAACACGGGTGCTCATTTTATTACAACACCAGTGCTTTAGCATTAAATGCATCGGTGCGCATTTTCTCTTTTTAGAAACATCGACCCGTGACAATGAAATTATTGTTATTTTTTAATTTCATTGTTCATAAAAAAATTGACATATATCTTATAATAGTATTAATATAAATTAAATTTTGAGTAGTGCATTTGGATATGATGTTTGGATTAATTTGTTGTATAATCAGATTCCACATCTCTTCATTATAATATTTAATCATCCATATATTTAATTAATAATGTAACATTTTACATTGACATTGGACAACGCAATAGAATAAAATAAAATGCATTTTATTATATATGAATAAGATGCTCTTTGTCATACAAAATGTGACACTTATTGGTAACCCATTGTCTTTCAATTGCGAAACTATGTCCATTACATTAAACAAAATGTTTGATTTTCACAGACAATTATTTCAAAAAATACAACAACTTTCATTGATATCCAAATATATTGATCATCATTCTTCGTTGGAATTGTTGCTAGTGATCGAGCTATTTCCATGACTTGGGTTATTTGGCCGAATGTTTTGTTGATTGCCTTTATTTTTTTCATGTTCTTCAAGTTCCATCTACAAAAATAAAATAAGTGTAATGAGTGTATCTACATTGGTGAGAATAATGAAAATTGAAATAAATAATATACATGAATGTAAATTGAAAAGCGACGTACCGTAGAAAGAATTAAGTCATGAATGATACACTTTCTTTCAAAACAAAATCTCATATCTTCTGTCAACAACTCTTTTGTTGGCACATTTCCATACTTTGTTTCCTGCAAGTTTTATACCCCATAATAAATCATAGATTTAATATAAAGGATTTTTTTGTTCCATTAGTTATAAAATGAGAGAAGTAAAACAACATAGATACTTACAAATTCCACAATTAACTTTTGATATGCCAACATATACTCATAACCCATACTTAAACCAATGTCAATCAATTCTTCCAATGGCTCTTCTTTGTATGTTAGCACCTATTTGAAGACATTCAAGGAGGGTTGTTGTAAAAAAAATTAAAATATACAAAAATGAAATATTAAGTTGTTATAAGGAAATAACAATTACTCAAAAACTTTGCTATCGACCCTTTGCTTCATTGTTGTCCTATTTTATGTGTTGAATGGGTTCCATTTTCTTTTCTTTTCTGCAAGAAAATAATTGAAAAATAATATTTAATGCTCAATTATTTATTTATATGTACCTAATAGAAAAATTCAATGATTTCATATATGTGAAGCACGTTGTTGTTGAGATGGCTCCTCCTACAATGCAATTATGCCAATTTTTTTGACCATCTCCTTGTACACGTTTTTGAACAATCCTACTTGCATATTTCAGATATGAGCTCATTGATCCTTTGGGATTTTCATAATCTTATTGAAAAAATTAACATGACAATAAACTATTTTTATATTGATATATCAAAACTAAATATAACAAAATCGATATTAATAAAGGAATGATTTGTAGTAATACATATTCTAGAAAAGCATTTTTAGGAATATTACTTTTTGAATGATTCTTTTTTTTTTGTTGTATATTTTTTCTATTGCAAGTCTGATAGGTCTTGTTGACCATTGCTCTGGAAAAGATTCATGTAGTTTAGATATAACCTAGTTCTTGGAATCATTGGATTGATTTCTGTATTGTAAGTGAAAAGTACGCATATATGTCCATTCCACTATATCCCTCATAGTTTTGTAAAAGTTCCCCCCCTTTCATTAACCTCCAACACCACTCCAGATGAGCTAAGGACCAATTCATCATCATTTACATATTCTATAATTTTTATTTTCTTATGAAAACATTCCATACCTTCATTATTAGTCCCTGTAGAAAATTAAATGTATGTGAATTAATAGATTGTTTGAAACATGTTATATAATATTCTTAAATACATTATTAATGAAAATTCAAAAAATAATTCATATTGAATAATATTTTTTCATTCACATGATTCATCATTTTGCAATTTTTCCATCAAGATTTTACACTCTTCTGCACTTAGATCACAAATA
>ML798611.1:39130-53946 GCA_009831015.1 Picea engelmannii | reverse complement strand
TAGTCCCTCTCTTGTATCCCTATTTTTGTAGATATTGATCAAGCATAGATAACCATGCTTTGGGGGCTTGTTTAAAACCATATAGGGCATTTTTTCAGTTTGCACACACAGTCCTGGTTTTATGATAAAATGAATCCTTCTGGTTACTCAACATAGACTTCTTCTTCTAGTGTTCCATTAAGGAAGGTTGATTTGACATCCATCTGATAGATTTTGAAATCTCTGAAGCATGCAAATGCTAGGAACATTCTGATGGACTTAAGTCTTTCTACAGGAGCGAAGGTTTTTTCAAAATTAATACCTTCTACTTGGGAATATCCCTTGCAGACTAATCTGGATTTTTTCTTTATAATTTCTCCATTTTCATTTAATTTGTTCTTGAAGATCCACTTAGTTCCTGTCGCATTCTTGTTCTTGGGTCTTGCAACTAGTTCCCAAGTCTGATTCTTTTCTATTTGATCTAGTTCTTCATTCATTGATTTTATCCAATCTTTACTTTTGACAGCTTCTTTAACGGACTTAAGTTCAATTAAGGATAGCATTTCTTGTTCTGAGTCAAAGGCTAGTTTCTTTCTTGTTTCTACTCCTGCACTTTTATCTCCAATGATCTGGATTTCGGGATGATTCTTCTGAACTCTTTTTTATGGAGCTCTTGGTAAGGGTGTTTCTTCATTGTCTTCTTCATCAGTGTGTGGTTCATTTTCCTGTGTTTCATCATCATTTTCTTTTTGAGATTCTACATCATCCTCCTCTTGTTGAGATTTTATATCATCATCTTCTTGTTGAGATTTTTTATCAAAGCCTTGGGATATGTCCTTTTTTAGATCATCTATTTTTACATTTTCACTTTCCACTATTTTTAGTAGTATGAGATTATAACATATGTATGCCTTTTTATTCGATGAGTATCCTAAGAATATTCCTTCATCAGATCTCGGTTCAAAATTTCCTAGGTTATCTTCATCATTCTTTATGTAACATTTACTTCCAAAAATTCTAAAATGTTTTACAGAGGCTAGCCTCCCAAACCATAGTTCATAAGGGATTTTTTCATGATTGGGTATCAATTGAGCTATATTAAGTATGTGAAATGATGTGTGGATTGCATCTCTCCATAATTTGTCTGGAAGTTTGGCTTCATTTAGCATAGTTCTTTCAACTTCTTGAACTTTTCTATTTTTCCTTTCTACCACTCCATTTTGTTGAGGAGTCCTAGGAGCTGAAAAATGTCTTTTGATATCATGGTTTTCACATAATTGAGTGAACTCTTTAGAGGTGAATTCTCCTCCATTGTCTGATCTTAGACATTTAATTTTGAGATCTGTTTCATTTTCTACAAGAGCTTTAAATTTTTTTAATTTCTCAAAGGCTTCTCATTTTTCTTTTAAAAACAAAACCCAGGTCAGTCTTGTGTAATCATCAACAATCAACATAAAATAATGTTCACCATAAGTGTTTTTGGTTCTAGTAGGTGCACATAGATCTATGTGAATAAGCTCTAATGGTTTTGTTGTGGAGTGTTATTTTGTTTTGAACCTAACTCTTGTTTTCTTTCCTTTTTGACAATGCTTACAAATGGGATCTGAAGGCTTAATCATTTTTGGTAGGTCCCTAACTGCCTCTTTCTCATTGACTTAGATCAAGTTGTCAAATATTAATTGTCCCAAACTTTTATGCCATAGCCAGATTTCATATACTTGTCTTAAACAACATTTTTCTTCTTCATTTATATTAAGGATGTACACATTGCTAGATGTTCTTGGTGCGACTACCACTAGCTTTCCAGTGTCCCTTTTTCTAATCTTACATTTCTGAGAATAAAAAGTAAGTATGTGACCTTGATCACATGTTTGGCTTACACTTAGGAGATTAGGTTTGATATTTTCTGCCAGAAGTACATCTTTTGCTTTAGTTTTATTATTTCCTAACCCAATAGTGCCTTTTCCCAGTATCTTGGCTGACATATTATCTCCAAAAGTTACTTTTCCTTTTCCTTTCTTATTTAACTTGAGAAATTTACTTTGATCTCCAGTCATGTATTTAGAACATCCACTGTCAATATACCACTGACATCCCTGATTTCTTGCATATAAGGCTACTTTGCACTCTGTTTGTCTTTTCTTCCATACCTTTTGATTAATAGGAATATTTATTCTTTTATCATATTTTGGAAATCTACATTCACTGGTTTTGTGACCATGGTTGTTGCATTTTTGGCATTCACTATTGAAGTTTTGCAAAGGAGAAAATGAGTTATAGTTTCTCTTCTCTATACTGTACTCATTGTTCTTATATCTTTGGTCATTTGTATAATTGTGGTGTCCATAATATTTGCAGTGTGTTTCCTTGTGTCCAAAATTATTGCAAGAGTAACGATATCCAATAAATAGATATTTAGGGAGATTCCTTCTGATGATTGTATTTTTCTTGTCATTTTTACTCTAGTAGGGAGTATTGATTTATGTTTATGTGTAACAGTTTTCAATGGTATCATTTTTGCTTGATTATCCTCCTTTTTTAATGAATTTTTTAGAGTATCTGCATAACTAATTTGTTTCTTGAAATATCCTTGTAATGTAGAAGTTGAGTCTTGAGTGTATCCCAAATCAATCTTGTTGTTTGGTGAAATTTGACTACTGAGAATTTTATCCAAGATTTTTAAACTATTTTCAAATTGTGATCCCTTCTTTTCTTTCTCAATTTCACCTTTTAGCAGCTTAATCTCAGCTTCTAGTTTCTCACATACTTGTTTCTTATCATTTAGTTGTTGTAAAATGACTTCTCCAATTTTATTAGTTTCCAAGAGATGGGACTTTAAATCACTAATGATTTGTTTTGACTCTTTGATGGTTTTGGAAACTTCCCTCTCTCTTGATTTAGTAGCTTCTTTAATTTCTATAAGCTCTTCCCTTAGTACCCTGTTTCGTTTTTTGGTTTTTCTTAGTTCTTCAATCACACTAAGGATTTCTTCTTCTAAGTTTACTTCTTATTCATCTTCTGAATGACTATCATCTTGAATTTTTATCCCCGTAAATAGAAGCTCTAGTTCATCTTCTTCATTTTCTTCTGATGATCTATTGTCTTCTTGGGTAAAGAATGTTTTCTTTTTCTTGTAGAATTTCTTTTCATTATTCGTTTTGGTTTTATTCTGATTTTTTAAGGTTCTTTCATCATCACTTTCCTCTTTCTTAGGATAGGGACACTTATTGGCAAAGTGTCCAATTTTTCCACAGTTAAAACATATTAGAGGAATCTTCCCTTTGTATTTCCCTATCCCTTTCTTGAGTTTCTTTATGAATTTGGCAGTTTCCTCATCAGATATATATGATAACTCATCATTGGTATTTTTCTCCTGCCTCATTTTAGATGCTTTAAAGGTTGCTTCATTTTTTGATGATTTGCCATTCCTTGTTCTCATTTCATATGCTGTAAAAATTCCATGGAGCTGATCAACTGTGAGTGTGTCGAGATCAGACCTATCTTCAATTATAGAGATCTTGGCATCATATCTCATAGGTAATGACCTTAGTATTTTTTTCACAATAGGCTTATCTTCAAGTTCTTCTCCTATTGCTCTGATTAATTGACCACTTCATCTACCCTATGAAAGTATTCAACAATGTTTTCTTCTTCTTTCATTTTCAGATTTTCAAACTGAGTTGTATAGGTCTGTAGTTTGGCTTCCTTGACTTTTTAATCTCCTTCATATACAACCTCCAACTTGTCCTGGATTTCTTTGGCCGATTTACAATGCATAACCTTCACACATATGGAATTAGTCAACCCTCCTAGAATTCCATTAACTACTCTTGAGTTGTCATTACATATTTTCTTTCCTGCAGCGTCTTTGGGTGGAGAAGTTGGTGTAGTGTAACCATCTACAATAGATTTCCATATATCAAAACCAAGATCCAACATGAAGTTTTTCATTCTTATTTTCCATAGAGCATAGCCTCCTCCATTGAATAATGGTGCTTTGTTGTTATACATTCCCTCTTATTGATCCATATTCAGGATCTACCTTCCAGTTGTTAGACTGTGCTGAAGGCACCTACTCTGATACCAATTGTTGGAATACCGAGAGGGGGGGTGAATCAGTATTACCCTTTTTAACAATTAGTAGTTGCTTTTATATTTTATTGATTACCACAATGAATCAACAATGAATTGTATGTAAAATCAATTGTATAAATATATTTAACATCAATTACAAGGTTTTATAAAGAATAGTGAAGGACACCAATCCTCTTTAGAGAACCAACTCTAGGAGACACCAATCCCCTTCTTCAAGGCACCAACCCTAGGAAGCACCAACTCCCTCGTCTTCAGGGAACCAACCCTAGGAAGATCCAACTCCCTTGTATTTAGGGAACCAAACCTAGGAAGCTCCAACTCCCTTGTATTTAGGGCACCAACCCTAGGAAGCTCCAACTCCCTTATCTTTTACAATTTGCTTAGTAAGGATATGAATCCTTCTATGATCCTCCCTTCCACCCTCACTGCATTAATATCTTCAGCTTTCCTTCCTGGAATTTGCTTCTGGTTTTGATCTTCTGATATGGACTGTAGAGAGATTTTCTTCTTACTACTCTTTCTCATTTATATACTCTTCCAACTGGTGTGAGCTATGAAACATTGTGTCCCTTTGTTTGGACCATCACACCTCTTCATTTTAACATTAACAATAATCACTTTTATTATTCAAACATTTATTATTAATTCTTTTAATTTAGTGAGATTTCTTTTCGTAAATCGATCACAGGTATGGATCGATTTCTTTTTAACTCGATTCCATATTCCTGCAAATATTTGCAGAAATCAAGTTCTACAGATGCACTTCCTTCAACCCATTTATATGTGACCACAGGAGCAGAACCATGGGCTTATTAATTTAATCATTGCCTTCTTCTTTCACCCTTTTCCTTTTGGCCCCCATATGTCCAGTTTTGGGACCGTGTTCTTTGGTACTTCATCCTTCAGGACTTCAGGACTTTGCAACCATTCAAATCTTTCGAATTAGATTTCGCCGAAACAGATCGGACGGTCAATATTCAATCCTCTGTTTAGATGTATGATCTAGGCTTATCAGAGGCCTTTCAAGTAAATCGTCGGTTAGGACTTGATCAACAATTGAATGGACGGTTCTTGTTCATTTTGGAACTTCGGGTCTTCGTCCTTCGTGACTTATAGCCTCTTTAAAAATCTTCTGAATAACAGAGGCTTGTCCATAATCTTCAATGGTTGAGAATGCTCTCGAAGTGTTCTTCAGATCGGATGACTCATGTCCACTTCAGGACTTTGGCCTTCGGGACTTCGGGACATAGGTCATTTGCTGGTGGTGAAACTCCCGAAGTAAAACTCCCGGAGTGACGTAACTTGTTGATGTGTTCTGCTGACATAGATCTCTTGATGTGGTACATGTTATTCTTCTTGATCTAACAGTCAGGATACTTCCTGAAGTGTTCCTCTAATTAGACGACTCATATCTACTTCGGGACTTTGGTTAATTCGATTTCCCCACTTCCCAGTTCTCCCAAAGTGATATTCCTCGAAGTGTAACCTCCTCACAACTTTTAACCTGAAATGAATGTTGTTTTTTTATCGCAATCTTAGATGGACGACTCGATCTATCTGGGATGTTTCTTTGCTTTGGTTTAAATCCAATAGCTCTTCTTCTTTTCTTATCCTATCCTTCCACTTAAAGTGATCCAATGGCTATCGGGAATTCAGGTATTCAGAATCTCAACCCTTTTTCCTTATTTATCCTATCCTTCCACTCAACTTGATCCATCAATCGATGTGGATTTCAGAACCATAACTTGCACGTAGTTTATCCCGTCGCCTAAAATCCACATTTGAAGTTGTGCGATTGTTGGTTAATCAACCATAGTCTTTGATCTTTGAATCTATAAGATCTGACAGTCTTGACTAATTGCGGGATTGGAAATAACATGTTGTTTAATTCTCCTTTCGCTCTCTTCAATCTATCCCTGTTGTTGATCTAGCGCTTGCGTAGTCACGACTTAATCTGATCAGTTGGTGGATCAACCATAGTCGTCGATATTTGATTCTATGAGATATGATGATCTAGAATAATTGCAGGATTCGAAATAAAGTATAGATTAATTCTCCCTTATCACTCCGCAATCAATCCCTGTCGTTGATCAGGCGCTTGCGTATCCAACGGTCCTGGTTTTTCCTATGGGGATTTCGATCCCGATCACATTTCTGCACCGCACTTTCCCTTCTGAGCTTCATGTGCATCATCGGTTGTTGACATCAATGACAGTATGTCCAACAGGTCCCTCCTCATCTCGAAAATGAGGGCCAAGTGTTCCTTCGTGAGCTTGCACGATATGAGTGAGGCATGGTTGTCCAGAGCCTATTGCATTGGCGTGTTTGTATGTAAATACTTGCTGGGTGAGTCATGTCTTTCCTCCTCATTGTATAATTTTCCCCATTTGATATCTTGGTCTACCACGTTGGGTCAACGGAGTTCTTGTAGCAGTCCGGCAACAGAGGAGGAAGCTCCTCCTCTACCAGACAACCTATCATGGCCAACTCCTGAGAATTCAAGGAGATGTCAGTACCTTCTTGTTTCATATGTTCACCGCCAACATCTTTCAAGTTATGAGGAATCTCCTCCTCCACTATGCATCCTCCATAATTGGACACTGGAATAGGTGAGTAAGGCTTTGATTGGGCTTCCATGTCCCAGTTTTGATTAGAATGGGGAGAATGGGTTGGGATGCTTCCTAGAAAGGGAGAGAGAGTCACAGTTCTAGTGAATTTGTGCCTGCCTACTTGACTGTAGTAGGTCAACCCATGCTTGGGCTTGCCTCTCTCACGAGGCATAATGAAACTAAGCCTGTGGGGAGAAGAATTCATAGTGGAGAGGCCAAAAATGCTTGGGAGGGATAGAATGAAAAATATAGAGGCCTGGGAAATCCAAAGCTTGACATCTAGTGTAGAATGAAACACTGAGGATGAAAATTAGAGATAAGGGAAATAATGGGGAAATCCTTGTGTGATGATGATTGAGGTGATAGATATGGAGGCCATGAATGCCAAAGTGTTTTGGGCAGGAGGCATCGTACCAGTACCAATAAACTAGAGTTGAAGAGCCATTAGATTTTTTGGACTGACCCGATGCTCTAAGATCTATTCAGAGTAAATGCAAGGCATGTCAAGGGAGTTGAGGAGGGTGTTGGCGGTGAGGGGATTTAACTACCCTTGCTACCAATGTGCCATGTGACATGCAGTCGCCAGGTGGCACCCCATCCGGGGGAGAAAATGGGAAGTTATTATACTTAGTGTATTTTTTTATTGTGGATGCAAAATTCTCCCTACATATCCCCTTACATATCCCACACCTCACAACCCACAATCTCGTTATCATCATTATTCACTTTCCATCACTCATTTTTCACCTCCATACTTAAACATTTTCCATTCATCCTGATACATAATTGCATATCTCGAGAACATTTATGATTGTATTTCCACATTGGTAGGCACATGAGGTGAATTAAAACCGTTATTATTGATGCAATTCTCATAAATTTCTTTCCTTAAAGCCAAATCAAATCATGTAATTAACAATTTTGAACTAAGAGCTACATCATATGTTACTAAGAAAGTACATGGAGAATTTAGTAAGGAGTTAAAACCTTGTTGTAAACTTCTACTATGACAAAACCATCACCTTTTCATTCTAATCAACCTTTTCCAAATATGCCCAGTAAAAAAAGAGAGATCTATTTTGGTGACACTGTAAATACACTAGGACATGAGGACCATTCATTTCAGTTGTTCGAAGAATTTAAATGGTATACAACACTCTCTCCCAAGGAAAAGTGTTGAAATAAAGTTTGGACTTCTGAAATAGAATTGGTAGTTTGTCTTCTGGAGGTATCTGATTTTAAGGAATTGATTCTCTAGTGCATAGACAATTTCAACAATGAGATGAGGATAATTCAATTGTAGGGGAATACATGTATTTCCTTGGCACCGACATTATTCAAAAGGATGTGCATGCTCCGCAAGCCTACAATGAACTTCAAAGGTTAATAAGAAGACACCTTTTCAAAGGCCAACCATGGAGGGACAAAGATCATGGATAGTTTTCTTTTGAAGCAGTCAAACTATTCTAATAAATCCACCCATATACATGTATGTTCCTTAAAATAACCCTATAAAGAGTTCTCCTGGTTATTTTCCATAATTATTGGGCAAGAATCCACAACCACCATCCCGAGATATGTATTGTATGTCTTTCACCTCTCTGTTCATGAGATAATATTGTTTGATTAGGCTCAAATTATTTCAAGTGAAGTTTCTTTATAGTTGATTAATTTATGGAAAAACAAAAAAGTATTTATGAGTTACAACTTGTTTTTCACAATTGCATACTACCATATTTTTGAAGAATTTCCTGGCGCAAGGAGTGTGGATTTTGGCAAAGACCCATTTCAGATTTGGTATCCAACATTGTGGAAACTAGATTCTTGAAAGTAGATAGGGTCAAGTTGTTTCCTATTTGGTAGGAAAGGGGGTTTTCAAAACCTTGATGACTTCAATTTCATACAGTTTCAAGGTAAAACCTTCCTTACTTCCTTTTTATGTGTCAAATAAATTATTTGTTGTTGAAGTCTGCAAGTAATACAAGTTTTGGGCTCATTTCTTTAATGAAAAGAGAAAAAAGAAGTTCATTCCATTGCCATGGAAAATTAGGGAAATCTATATAAAAATTATTTTCCATCTGGATCAACTTGCTAGTAATTTTGATAATTTCAATCTAAAGGAAGTTCCTGAAATTCTATGATTTTACCCCAGTGACCTATTTACGAAATACATGTTTGCATTTGGTTACAGATTGTCATTTGTTCAGACTACCAAATTTAAGAAAGGACGTGGGGATAATCAAAACCCCATAGAATTCATCCCTAAGAACTTTCATGATGATATTGATACATTGGTCATAACTAAATACTAGTACAAACAAAAGGGTAGAACCATGAGAAGTGGTAACCCTAACCACATTTCACCCAACGTATCGTAGAGGAGTTCGTCAACAAAAAATAGGACCTAGGGAAACAATCTTCGACAAAAGAATTCCCATCCAAGAAATTCTAGTGATGGTGGGGATTGATCCAGAATATATTTGCAGAACAAAATGAATACAGATTATTATCAAAATATGCTTAACACAGAATAACAGATATAAAATAAAATTGGTTTCTATTCAATAAGGAAATAAGTTGAAACTGTAAAATGCAGCGGAAATAACTTGCTAGATTGGTGGTGGCTTATCTCTAATAAGAGATGTGACGGTTGCACTCATTCGCAAGAAGATGATTACAATGAGGCCCTAAAAAACTTTGTTTAGGGCCTCAAAATGGCCCCGCAAGTTAGGTACCCGAAAACTAGGGAAGAAACTGCCAAACTGGAAAACTACCAAAATGAGCCAGTTGGAGTAGGTGGGAGGCCATCGACATCCATATATATCAATACTCCTCCATTAGGAAGCAATGGTCTCCATTCCATTAAGTTCCACCATCAGATGAGGAAATTTTTGCTGAATTTGGCCTCGGGTGAGCCACTTTCCTTGGTGCAGGAGTTGCCCTGCTTTGACAACTCGATAAAGATGGATCCTTTGCTCATGAGTGCCATTGATATGTTTGTCCACAATATGATCACTGGATGCATGTTTTATGCAGTCGGGGTTGATCTATTTTGGTGTCAGTTGTTCTGCTATCTCTGAGGTGCCCAATAATGGTGGAAAATACGGTCGAAGGATATCCACGTTGAACACTGGGTGCAAGCCAAGGAAAGGAGGAATGTTGAGCTTGAAAGAATTATCACCCACAACCTTGGTGATGGTGTATGACCCATAATAGAGAGGGATAATATTTCTATGGGGTCCTATAAGGCGCTCTTTCGGCAAGTGCAACCAAACTTTGTCGCCCACCTGAAACTTATGTGGCACCCGGTGTTGATCATGGAATTTCTTGTACTTGTCATTGGACTTATGTAGGATATCCTAAACATGTTGGTGGATGTGCTGGATCCACTCAATGAACTGGGTGTCTTTGTCAACTTCAGTTGGAGCAGGAAATGATTTGGCCGAGGTGACCGCAAGGGGTAGTGCAACATCTATGGGACCCAATGGTTGGAATCCCAACCCCACCTGAAAGGGGTTGTGGTCAGTTGAGCTATGTAGGGATTGGTTGTAGCTATGTTGAACATAGGGGAGACTTTGATCCCATGTGCGAGGGTGCTTGGAATTATACATGCAAAGGATATGCACGATCATTCGATTTACGACCTCAGTTTGGCCATCTGTTTGGGGGTGGAAAGCCATGGATTTGGTGAGCTTGGTGTCAAACAGTGACCAGAGGCTTGACCAGAATGTGCTGAGAAATCGACTATCTCGATCTGAGATAATGGTTTGTGGGATTCCAAAATGTACCCAAACTCGTTCAAATAAGAGCTTGGCAGTGGCCTCTACTGTGATGCTCTTCTTGCAGGCGACCATAATCACCATATTAGAAAAGAGATCCACAACCAAAAAAACACAGTCATTTCCCCTGTTGGTGGACAAGAGGCCCTACATGTAGTCCATTGAGATGGATTCCCATGGCCTGTCATGAGTAGGAAAAGGGGTGTACAGGCCCTATTTATTTATGGTCGGTTTCACAATCGCACAGGTAGTGTAGGACCTGATATACTTGCTGACCTCCTGTCGAAGTTTCGACCAGTATAAATGTTTTTGTAGCATTGCCACTATCTTTTCGACGTCGAAGTGTCCTACCACCCAATTGTAGTGGGATTCCTAGATCAGTTTCTCTCGCTCGCTTGATGGAACGCAGATATGGCCCAGATGACACAACAACTCGTCCTGAAGATGGAAGTTAGTGACAAATGCGTTTGCGCCCAACATTTGGTAGGTGGTGGTGAAGTCCGGGTCTGTCTCATAGAGTTGGGGCCATCCAAAGGTCTCATCGCTGCAAGAGTCTAGCACTGTGGTTAGTGCCACGACTAGCGGTTTGTTGAGGAAATCAACGACGTGGTTGGTTCTTCCCGTTTTATACTTGATGTTGATGTGGAATTGGTGAAATTATGTGGATCACTTATGATGGTGGCCATTCTGCAATTTTCCTTGTGTCTGCATGAATTGAGTGGCTTATGATCAGTGTGGATGGTTGTCACCTTCCCAAGAATGTAATGTATCCACTGGTGGTAGGATTGCACAATGGAGTACATTTCTTTGTCGTAAGTAGGGTACTTAAAGACAACATTTGATAATGTCTCACTATGATAGGCCACAGGGTGGCCATGCTAAGTGAGAATGGTGCCCACAACATAGTCTGAAGCATCTGTCTCGATCTCAAAGGGATGATGCAGGTCTGGTAGTGAAAGTATTGGGGTTGAGCACAAGCGCTTCTTCAAATCATTGAATGCTTTTTGTTGGGAATGACCCCACACAAATTTCACCTTACCACCACCCCTGGTTACTTGGCTGAGGGCCCATGCAATATAGAAGAATACCAGCACGAACCTGTGGTAGAAATTGGCAAGGCCCAAGAAGCTCTGAAGCTTAGTGAGTGTGGTTGGGGTTGTCCAGTCTCGGATGAATTGGATTTTGGATGGATCCACATGTACGCCATGTTGATCAATGATGTAGCCCAGGCAATGAACCATGTCCATGTCGAAGGAGAAAAATTCCAAGTTGTCATAGAGCTGGTGATGCCGCAGGGTGTGCAGAACCTACTGAATATGCTGCAAGTGTTATGCCCAAGTCTTGTTGTAAATGAGGATTTCATCTAGATACACCACTACAAAATTATTGGTGAATGGTCGCAAGATATCTTCCATCACCCTCATGAAAGTGGCTGGAGCCTTTTTCAAAACAAAGGGCATGACCAACCATTCAAAAATACCTTCCTTTGACTTGAAGGCGGTCTTCCATACATCTGTCTTTTCTATCGAGACTCAGTGGTAGCCAAACTTCAGATCAATCTTACTGAATTATTTGGCCTCCATGAGCTGATCAAGGAGGTCGTCGATTCGTGGAATCAGGTACCTGTTTCTGACTGTGATTTTATTCAGGGCCTGATAATCAATGTAGAGTCACCAGGTTCCATCTTTCTTTTTTACTAGCACGATTGGGCTCCCGCAAGGTGATGATTTGCGATGGATGTGCCCCTTGTGGAGAAGTTCTTAGATTTGTCGCTTGATCTCCTCATTCTCTAACAGAGAGCGATGGTAGACTGGCCCATTGGGCAGCGGTGTGTTAGGGGTAAGATCGATGGGGTGCTTGACCTGATAGTGCAGAGGTACCTTAGTAGGTGAGGAGAAGATATTTGAGTATTCTTCCACGACCTTATCCACTTGCTTCTGCTGTGTGGAGAGGTCGGTCACAGAGACCCTATATGTGGTTGGGATCTATCGCTCATTTTGAGAGTGAATCACAAAGAAGACAAACTTCTCTGTCTGAGAGATGACCTTTCTTCATTGCTTGGAAGAGATCAAGGAAATAACACTCGGTGGGACTGCCTTGAGTATCCTATACAATTTCTTGTTCAAAGTAATAATAACACTACGAGGCCTAGACTCATATACAACATGATGTTTCCATAAATATGGTTGGCCCAAAAGAACATTACAAACTTTGAGAGCAGAAACATCACACAATACCTCATCTTTGAAGGGCTTGATTTCGTATGACAGATGACATTGTTGGATGAAGTGGATTTCGTTTCCTTCACGGAGCCATCCGATGGTGTAGGGTTGTGGGTACGGCGTTGTCTGCAGGGCGAGTCACTTGAAAACATCTGCTAAGATGAGTTTCTTCTGTCTGTTTCTATCAACGATGAAGTGTAGAAGGGTACCCTTCACCCACATCTGTGAATGAAAAAGGCACTCGCCTTCCTATGGCTCATCTGGTTCACCGGGTTGGAGCTTGGTGGTAGCAATGGTAGCACTGGGCTCTGCGTCTATGATCTGTCTCCCCCTTTATGGTTTTGAATCAGATTCAGAACCCACATTTGATTCAGAGGCTTTCACCTCAGCCACCAGCGACTGCTTCGAGCGAAAATCAACAGTGTTATGCCAAGGGCTCTTATGGAAGTCGCACCACTTCTCAATATATTTCTTTGTCTTTCCGATGTCCTTTTCTTGTAGCCTGGACTATTTTCCCTGAGGTTGTACATCTTTGCTCTGTCATTTGCTCTGCAGGTTGGGGCCTCCCTTTCTTGGATTTTGTTGTGAGGGGTTCCCAGGCCCAAATTGTTGCATCTTTTGTTTTATCTTCTGCTCAATTTTGACGGCATATCAGTAGGCCGGACCCAAGGATGAGATGTCCATAAAATCCATTTAAGCCTGGTTGTATCTATGTAGACCATTGTGATACTTGAGCACTAGATGTCGCTCATAATATTTGATACCCAGCTTGGTGCTCAAGGTATTGAAGATATTTGTGAACTCGGGCATCACTTGGTCTCTTTCCTTCCGCAAGGTGGTCCATTTTGTGTACAGGGCGTCACAACTTCCAACAGGGTAGTATTGTTTCTTAATAACATCCTTGAAGTCCCAAGTGACTACGACTGTAAATAATGAGGGTTCTTCTGTTTCCTTTTTCTCACTGAAAGTTTCCCACCAATCTTTGACATGGGGGACGACTTTGAGGAGTGAAAAAGTAATATTTTCTCTATTCGAGAAGTTATGGACAGAGAAATACTCTTCTAGAAGATTCAACCATTTGTCTATTGCATATGCGTCTATCTGACCTTCAAATATAGGAATATCGAAGTTGATTTGTACCTTGAAGGGGGCGGCTCCTCCGTTTGAGGAAGATGTGTCGCCTATTGGTAGTCGTCGAAGGATTTGCGCAAAACTATCCATCATCTTGTTCCTTTGTTGCGTGAGGGCTTCCTCGAGAAACATTTTGAAGGGATCTCATGTCTTTTCGTCTTTCTTTTCTTATGCCATGAGAGGTCGTTTGGGCGTGCGAGAGATTTTTTCCTCAAGAGAAACAAGCTCGAGACCCAATTCTTTGTACCCTGACCTTGTTGGGGACATGCATTAAGAACGACAAGGAGAAGACTGCTCTGATACCACTGATCCAAAATATATTTGTAGAATGAAATGAATACAGAGTATTATCAAAATATGCTTAAAACATAATAACAAATATACAGTTGAATTGGTTTCTATTCAATAAGGAAATAAGCTGAAACTGTAAAATGAAGCGGAAACAAGCTTGCTAGAATGGTGGTGGCTTATCTCTGAGAAGAGATGTGATGGTTGCGCTCATTCGCAAGAAGATGATTGAAATGAGGCTCTGAAGGCATTTTTACAATAAACAGGAATGTCAAAAACCCTAGACATCCAAAAAACCTAACCCTAGGAGATGAAGCGCCAAAAGTCATGTGGGCCCCGTTTGGGTAAGTTAGTACATAAAATTCCCGGGGTTGTAACTTTTGCATACGATCTCTGTTTTAGGTGAATGATAGCCCGTTGGAAAGGTCTATCTGAGGAATACACATTCTAATCATGGTGAGCCCTAAAAAAATGTTGTTTAGGGCCTCAAAATGGCCCCGCAAGTTAGGGACTCGAAAACTAGGGAAAAAACTGCCAAAATGAGCTAGTTGGAATAGGTGGGAAGCCACCAACATCCATCTGGATCAGGGATGGAAACCATTCAAACTTATATATTTGGAAAACACATACTTCTCCTATAGCACTGAAAAAAAAAAAAAAAAAAGAGTAATTCATAATTCAGGGAAGGAAGTTCTAGTTCCTGAGCCTGAATA
>ML798611.1:0-10179 GCA_009831015.1 Picea engelmannii | reverse complement strand
TTTTCCTTACCAGACTGAATTAATTGGATCTATGTAGTAAATGATTATCTTTTGTAGAAAAGAGAAAATGACGCTTTGGTGAGAAATATTAAATGTATTTTTTGTTGAAAATTGATTATTTTCAAATATGCAAAGAAATTGCTCATGCCACGAAATCTTAAGATCTTATGGGTTTATGGAATGTTTCATGTAATTAGTTTTTTGAAAGTATGTTTTGATTGAGCATCTACATTAACTCATTGTGCTATATTCACGAAAGATTGTTTTGTTGCATTGAATGAAAGAAGAATTGTATGTGACAATTGATGGAAGAATTGTGCTACAAATCTTTTACACTAGATCATCAATTCTCGTACTCTGGTTTGTTTTCATTTCATATAAAAAAACTATGGGAATATTTTCATTGGGATTGGTATCGAATGGTTAACATTTTTTATTGGTTATTTCCCTTGGATTCCTTTTGAGATTTCACTTAAAACACTTCATTTGTTGTTGTCTCCATATTTATTACTCCCTACTATTTTCTCTTCTCATCTTTCAACCAATTTTCATTCTTTCTGGATGACTGACATTATAGCTTCATATTTCTTTTAGCTTAGTTTTCTTTTCCATGGATTGACTTTCGATTTCAGTCTTGTTTTCTTCTTGTACAAAGTCATTCCATCGTTTGATTTGAATGTTGGTTTTTTCCTGAGTTGATTTGAATATTAGACTTCCTTGAGGATTACTCTTTAAATTTGAGTAAGGGGCTAGTCTAATTCTGGTCACATACCGAAGAATATATTTTTACAAGTCATAAGATGCATGGGTTGCTCTATCTGAATGAGTTCATTCACAAAATTCTCAATTGTAGGTATGGAATGATAGTTGTTGTGGAACACATGTGTCTACTAAGCATACCATGATAATACATAAGTATGGGAAAATATCTATCCACCCTTTTCTTTGAGCTCCATCCACTTCACATTAATACAATGGCCAATTCCATGACATTTTTTGGGGAGACCTGTGGGTTAAACTAAAGTGCATAAATCCACTCAACAAATAAAAAAAACTCTCATATCACCCCACTTCCTTCACACCCTATGTGTGTATGCATGTCTATATCTAAAATCTAAAAGGGTGATCTTAATCCAAAATAAAAAAAGGAAGTTGAAAGAACTATTAATGGTGTGGGAAGTACAAGTAAACCCTTCAGGGTTATGGATGTATGCTGGCAATGAGGCTATGCTTGTATGGTACAAATGAAATTTCATCGAGGCTATGGATGCTCACTAGTAGCGAAGCAATGCCGAGAAAAGAGATGGGGAACACACTTATGTCGATGTTTACTTGTTATAAAATTGAAAATTCATAGTCAAACCAAAACCAATATGAAGTGTGCAACCAGTAAGAGAATTTATCTCATTACTTGGCTCTTTTAAAAAGGTGTGTTGGATTACATGTACTAGAAATATTGGGTTATATCTTTTATAATTTTGGTGTCATTGTGGTACCCATGACTATTAGAAAATTGTATGTATTCTTGTTGATATTATATTTAAAAATTATATTTGAAGTATAGGCCCTAGACTTCTATTGATAAAGATAACTAGTTCTTCCAGTGTGTCTCCATTTGTTGTGGCCACAACAACCCCCCTTTAATTTTTATTTTACAAGCAAACGGAAAGCACNCCCCCCCCCCCCCTCCTACTAAAATTTCAAATCTACTGCCTAATCCTCTACTGCCTGAGCCTAATTCAATTTATTTTCCTATCTTAAGGGCGTTGGGGGTTTTATCTTGATTAGTGATTATCTTTGATGGGTTTTTATTTTTCCTTTTAATATGATTATTTCAAATGTCTTCATGATGTTTATTGAACTATTATGTTTGTTGACATTTGTATGATGGAGTTGACATGTCATATTTTGATCTTTTGTTGATTCCAAAGTGCTTGGTGATCTTATGTGGTGTCAGGGTTTATTTTATTGCATGTCCCGATTGACTAACTCAAACTATGCATCTTCTTGTTGGCATGTTTGTGCTTCATGTTTTCATCTTTATGCTTTCACATGCAGATTTTACTAACCTATTTCAAACTCTAATTCTAAATCGCATAATTTTTTATCCTTCTCTTTTGAGTTGAGACTTGGAACATGTAGTTTCAGGACACTCTTCTACATCCACCATATTATCTCTAAATCAACCTAAAAATATCTTATAAATTGGATTACAGGTAGGGAATATACTATTTATTGTACTAGCAAGTCTTCTTTCGATTGCATGGTTGATATCATTCTTTTTTTCTTGCAGGAGTAGGTTTGCAGGGGTATTGCATTTGCATGCCCATTTCAGCCTTGAGAGGCCTGTGTGGAAATATGTTGATCCTTGTATACTACCTTGACGTTGATTCTTCCTAGGCTTATGCTTTTTGGGAAGTAGGTTACCTTCACTTGCAGTTGTCTCAAGGTTCGAAGCCCCCTAGGTTGTCGGACCTACCTTTTCTGTGAGCCTGTCCTTGAACCTCTTCAAATTGTCTTATACTGGATCCTCTCTTGGTATTACCTCTCATTGAAACCCATGTAAAGAGTCCATATAGCTTCCTACTCTTGATTGTGAGTCCTTGTCAAGTTTTCACCTGATGCATATTATATATCTGTCGCATTTCTATTGCTCATAGTGGCTTGGTGTAGAGACCTTTTCCTAGACCTTCTAGTGGATATTTTTTCGGAATCCCTATAAAAATAGCCAAAAAATCCATTTATAGTGGAGGACACTAGTGGAGGTGAGCGAGTGAAGTTTTTAGCGGATGTTTTTTTACGATAATTTATAAATATAGAATGCACCGGTGCATTTTCTACTACAGATGCACCAGTGCTCTAAAACATGGTGTACCGTGGTAAGTTTATTTCAAAACAAAATATACTTTGGTGTGATACTTAAATACAATGCACCGATGCACACTGTTTCTCTAAAAAATGGTGCACCATGACAGGGCTATTTTTTTTAAAAAATACTACGGTATGCTACCTAAATATTGACGCACCGGTGTGTCTAATAATCAAGCGCACTGTAATAGGGTTAAATAAATAAATAAAATATCGTCCGCAAAATTCATTTTTACCCTTTTCAATGTTGTAGAGCTCTCAAGAAAAAATGCAAATTTTTCCTCTCTGAAGCACCTTTCCTTCGATGCTTTCCTTCCTTTCGTCCATTGTTTAGTGCACAACTTTCAAATTTTTCCAAACGATGGGAAAATTTGTTTTTTTGGAATACGTGGAAACCTTGCCTACCCAATGAGGAAATGTCCAGGTAATGTATTTATCTCTTTATAACTTAAACTTTTAGCGCATTAAAATTCATAATTCAATTAAATTTCCACTGTTTTTAATTTTTTTTTCTACATGGTGTGTTCAAGTCGTTTGTCTCGCACCATGGATGGTGCACCCTGAAAATTTACAGGCTACACCAAAACACCATGCCTAATTTTTTTCAGTGGTGCATTTGTAAAATCTGACACACTAGTGCATTGGGTAAACTTTAACGCACATGTGCGTAATTTTACTGATGTAACGCCTAAAATAATATATCTAACTTTTTGCGGTGTGTCAAAATAATGTTAACTCACCAAGGAGTTACATTAAATGACGCACTGCATAAATCAGCTATATTATTTTATGCGGTGTGTTTTTAAACTTACGCATCAGTGCGTTAATGATTACCCAACGCATCGTCATAACAAATTAGAGCCTAAATGCCAAAGTACCGTAATTATCAATTTAAAAAATATTATTCGTGCAGTGTGTTTCCTTTCCTGTAACGCACCGGTGCATGTTGGGAAAGGCTACACACCACAGTAACAATTTAAAAAAAAATGGTTTTACGATGCTTTAGGATTTTAAGTTTTTATTATTTAAGGTGTTGCATCGATTAACCTTAATGCATTGGTGTAGTAAGGTTATACAACAAACCGCATAAAATAATACAACAATTTTTTTATGCTCCATTATGTTACATGTGCGCACTGTAGATAGTGCTCACAAGAAATATACACATCATGGATGGTGCTTGACTATTTTTTGGGTACACTGGTGACGAAATTTACTTATTTTTTGAAGAAAGTTATTTTCCCATATTTATAAATAAATTTCTAATTTACTAATTTTGTTTTTATGTTTTATGTATGAGGCTGATGTATTTTATATGTTGATCAAGAAGATACATCAACAAAGAGAGCAATAGCAACAACAAGAGCATAGGGTTGACCTATAAAATGTTGTACAAGGATTGGGAGGCAAGGGAGATGGGGAGGTATTTGTACCCTCACCCTATTACTGTAGTGACCCAAGTCCTCTTGAGGAATTTAAACCTCCTTAAGTACTATGAGGAGGATACATCCCTAAAGGGGAACTCCGGGTTCCTAGTGAAGATGATCCATCGATGGGATTTCCATCGACATGCTTTCTGTGTCGGTCCTGATCAGTGGTACCAACCCACTGAGGAGGATATATATTTTATCACTAGGCTATCCAAGAGAGGGGAGGATTTTCCCCAGTTGCCTAATTTCCCAGTCAATGTTGTAGCAGAGATTCATCTCATGTGCTTTCATAGATATATTGGGGTTGATGTACTTTCTCTAGCTGATTTTTAGTGGTGGACAACTACAAATTGCTTCTTTTGGTGCAGAGGAGGTTAGGTTCCTCTCACTTTTAGTGACGACCATTTCACACTTTACGAGTGAACCGTATTTCTCTCTAACTTGGTCAACAACCCAATTATTGGGGCATATCATTGGCATATTTTCTTTTAAATGATTAGGATAAGGCATGCTTCTACCATTCAATTGTCTGAATTATTTCCTATCACTGTCCCATTTTTTCCTCTTATGTTCTTACAATGTGACCCACGAATATGTTGCCTCTGAATTATAAAGAGTGAATTTATTGATATCGTCCATTTATGAATTCGCTGATGTATATATTCATGAAATAAAACTGACATATAGTACCTATGATATCAAAATATACATTATGAAGTTCAGTGTGAATAGTTACTATGTAGAAATTTGAAAAATGATAAGTCACTTACTCTTTATCAAGTGCCTTTTTCCATTCGTTTGGAGAATCTACCCTTCTCTTTTTTCTTCATCCCTTTCATCGTCCAAAATCACTGCACTTGGTGTGTTGTTGATCTTCTTGATGTACTCATCAAAATAATATAAGGACTCATATGATATGTACCCCTCTACCATAGACCCTCAGGTTTTTCCCTTTGTCGAACAAATCCTTTCAATTTCTTCATGTACCTCTCTAAGAAGAAAATCCAATGACAAGAGACCACTCTGATTAATTCAACCTCATCTACTAGGTGAATTAGAATATGAACCTGCAAGTCCATGAAACTTGTCGACAATTCCTTCTCAAACATACAAACAATCTCAGCTATCTCTTGATGCCACGATGGAGTGCTATCCATATGAATCTCTTTTAATGTGATACAATGTACAAATGCATATAATTTAGATATGGCACATCATAGGTCCTAGGGGAAGTCATGGTTCACACACCCATGCACGAGCATAGGATAATGAAACTACAAAGTAAATAGATACAAAATTAATCATGGTTTATCCCATGGCATACAAATTAAAACAAATAATAAAATCATGTTTTTGACATATGTACTCTTATTAGGTTCAAATGGTCATCTGATTTCAACCCCGATAAATGTCCTTCCACAATGAAGTTGTGTCGTAGTGAATACCCATATAAATAAGGCACATTCACACCCAATATAACTTCCTTTTCCATAAAATATCATCTTTCTGCAAAATCCATGGGACATATCCTTCTTTGAAAGACCAAGAGGGACCAACCTCTCCTCTACTTTCTTGTCTTGGCCAATGTTTCTTTTTAGTTTTTAAAGAAATAAGATCTCTCCTAACAGCCAGTGTGTCACTTTCTTTTAATGATATGTGACTCCATAAAGAAGATGAAACATTTTTAAATATATGCATGGGATCTAGTAAGTGGGCAATCTTAAGATGCTCCCAATATGGGAGCTCATAAAAGATAGATTTCCTTTTCATCCCAATGGGAAATTTTTCAACATAGGTGTTGAAGAATTTTGGATCATTGAACATAGGCTCCCCATTTGAATCAAAGATTTCTATAATCTTCTTATCCTTCTCTCTCTCATATTCTCTAAGCCATTCTGCTAGTGTCATTATTGTAGGCCTTTGGGTTCTCTCTGGTTTACCATTGAAAGCGAATGTCGCTCTTTTGTATGGGTGTTGTTCTGGGAGGAATACCCTGGAGTAGTCGTACACTAGCTTTCGTAGGTGGTTGGACTACCTAGCCTTCAGAGAAGGTCCATAACATTTGCATCCATGATCTACCCTTTTGTTACAATACCTGTGAAATTATTAATGTATACATAGAACGTTAGCGTTGAAGATCAGAACAATCGCAACAAATTAAATATGCCAAAAAATATTTTTACTTATATAAACAAATCAATAAACATGTAATTTTCCAGAGAAAACTCCTAATCCTGGATAATCATGTGTGGTGTAAGAACATATGCCATACAACATAAAACTCATATCTATTGCGATGGGTCTTGATACATCGTATACATGTATCCCTTCCCATAATTCTTTCAATTAATCTACCAATGGATGTAGGTAGACATCCATATTCTTCACTTGTCTTCTACTAGGGACTATAAGAGCCAACACAATATGTTCATTCTTCAAGGACAACCATGGGGGAATATTGTTATTGATCACTACTACATGACAAACAAAATAGTTGGTGTTTTGGAGGGAATATGGGTTGACGCCATCCATGGCTATGCTAATTCGTAGACTTCGTACTTCATCCTTGAAATTTTCGGGCCATGTATCCTCTACATGATTCATGACTAGTGAATCTGTTAGGATTCACATAACTCCTGACAAAATTCTATGTGAGGCATGCCATCTATGCAACATAATTAATTCTTTCCAACGTAATAGCCTTTGAATCCTTGAGATTATATGAATGTGCCTCAATATCATATGAGGAGGATCATGTGAGTTACCCTTTTTATTTGATTTATGGTAGCTTTCATGCCCACATTTCAAACATATCTCTTTGTCTCCATATTCTCCTCTATATAGAATATAATCATTCAAACATGCATGATATGATATGTACTCAACACCCAACATTTTGAACATCTACTTTTCCTCTTCGCAGTTGTCGTGAAAGAAATTATCACTCAAAAGAACCTTATCTTTGAATAACCTGTAGTTAGTGGGAAAAAGAAATGTACAATGTCATTTAATGTTCATAAAATTGATTGTTTTTAATGTTGATTGTGTGACAAGATTTATCAAAATATAAGGTACTTAATGGTCAATTACCTTAATATTGTTGAGAAACATGTGTTTGACATGCCAAACTTTACTTTCAAGTTGTACAGTAACATTGTTGTCACCATCCAGGTAGACTTTGATCGAATAGGTCCAAAGGGAGGGGTGGTGGAAGCATATTTTAGGCTTTCAAAAAATGTATCGGTGATATGAGAATCATCCCCTATCTCATCGTTCTAGAATGCATATAACAACATTATCTCTATGGAATTCGTATCTTGTAAATAATCATCCATACCAACCTCTATTTGATTAACTCCATTGCCAACTTGTGAAGAACTACTATTGTTGTAGTCATTCCTAATTGGTGAATATGGATGTAGTGGTAATTGAATAGGTGGTTGATTCAACCATTCTTGGTATGCTTCCTCTTAGAGTTTTTCTCTTATTGCAGTCTTCTCTTGATTTGACATTGTAGTGGGGTGCAACGAAAGATGATAGGTAGGTAGCTCATCATCAGAATCCTAATTTCAAAAATATTGAACATTACTACATCGATGATATTAGGAAGCACAATGCAATTGGTTTGTTCAAATTACATTATACCAAACAATTATTATCATCATTGACCCAGGATTGTGGTTGGAAGATGGCATGTTACAATTGGAAGAGCAAATCGACTATCCATTTTCATCTACCAATTGTTTGCGGTATGTTTCTCCTGATAAGATCTTCCAATGTTTTTGAACTGGTGGAATATTTTTTGCATCTAAACCTGATTCTGAATCTGGATCCTACAAATTTGGATATATTTTTATTTAGATTGATATGGATAAAAACAAAAATCAATTAGATAATTGAAATATAAATAAAATATGAACTTATTGGAGATGGAAAGGGAGAACTCTGCTATGACTTTGAGCAATATGGAACGAGATGGAATGTGAAAAATTGACCATTTGATATTATAATCTTTTCTCCCTGCATTTGAGCAAAATCAACAATTTATTTTTAAGAATAAGGTGACTTTAAGTGGAAAATGTATACTATGAAGTATTGCAAGTCATGTGGATGTATCCTAAAAGACAAATTAAGATGAATGCATTATTTTAAGTGAAAATAGAAATTCAGATAACTTTTAAAGAATAATGATGTGCTTATTTAAACAAAACACACAGGTGTGTCTATAACAATATAAAGCATCGGGGAGTTTAATTACTAAATGCACTGGTTCTCAAGATTTCAAATAAATAGATAAAAATTATATGATATTGGTGCTCCAAAAATATTTAGTGCACTGGTTCTTTGTATAAACAAATGCACACGTTTGTTATATTAATAAACACACTGATGTTTCAAAAAACTTAGAAAAAAAATGTGACTTTGTTTTTTTACAATTGGAAAATGAGCGGGAATTTATTTTTCGAAAATATAATTTCATAAAGTCCTTTAAATAATAAGAAGCTATTCACTATTTCATTATTTTGCCAAAATTTACATGGGAAAGATTTACAAGAGAGACATACCGGGGAGCACTGTGGAGCAGTAGAATTATTCAAAAGATCAGAATTTGAATGGTATGGTGATTCACTCAAAACCCTTTTCATAAAGTCCTTTAAATATTATTAAGCTATTCACAATTTCATTATTTTGCCAAAATTTACAGAGGAGATATTTGCAAGAGAGACGTATCGGGGAGCACTATAGAGCAGTAGAATACTTTGGAACAACATAATTATTCAGAATATCATAATTTGAATGGTATGGTGATTCACTCAAAACCCTTTTCATAAAGTCTTTTAAATAGTATTAAGCTATTTACTATTTCATTATTTTTCCAAAATTTATAGGGGAGAGATTTTCAAGAGAGACATATCATGGAGCACTGTAGAGCAACAAAATACTTTGGAACAAAAAATTATTCAGAAAATCAGAATTTGAAGGGTATGGTGATTCACTCAAAACCATTTTGGAGAAACAAAATTATTCAGAAGATCAAAATTTAAAGGATTTTGTGATTCACTCAAAACCCTGCATAGTAAAAATTTTAAATTTTATTGTTGATTTTAATAATAATTTTTTAATACAATTTGTAGCCTTAGATTTTATTAAAATTTAGAAAAAAATAAAATAAAATAAACCATACTTACCTTAAACCCTTGTTTCTTATTTCTTATGTGATTGAAAATTTTCACCTTAGGGTTTAAATCCCTCTATCACTTCACAATTAGGGCTTTTCATTTTAGGAATTTTATATTTAATGAGTTTGTGTTTCTATATATAATGTGTTTGGCATGTGATGCAAGGGGACCACTTATTGCATCGGATCCAAACCCTGTCAACCTTGTCATGTTTTTTTTTTTTTTAAATGGTTTCTGGTTATAGACATGTTGATTTTACTATAACACATTGGTGCACTTACTGATAAAGTGCACCGGAAATGCTGTAACATCATTTTTTTTTAAATTCGTTCATCGGTGTGTAATTTTTTTCGGTTATTTTTTTTGTTCATGGTATATTTTTTTGTTTTTTGTTTTTAATCTAGGCGCGGTGTTGTTATCGATACATATAGCACCGTTGTAATTTAAAGTATTTTTTTTTAAATATATTTTTTCATGTCGGTGTGTTTCCTATATAGAATGCACCGGTGCTTTCATATTATTAAAGTGCACCAAAAACCATTTTTTTAGCTGAAAAATTATGTGATTTATTTATAAAATATATTTAATAGCTTATGTATTGAATTATATAGGTTGTATATTGATAACAAATGTGTGAGAATAGTTCAAGTAACACAAATTCTGATCGGCACAATGATGGCACATCCAAAAAAGAAAAAAAA
>ML798610.1:578313-604184 GCA_009831015.1 Picea engelmannii | reverse complement strand
TTTCTCTTGCATGCTTATTGCTTTTTCTCTTTAGACAAACAAACGCTGATTACTGTTATGAGGACTATGAAGACGACTTCTGAATAGAAGCTTAGTGTCTCTTTCACAGTCAGCCTTAGAATAGGTTCTTTTATCATTAAAAAAAAAAAACAAATGCTGATCACTGTTATGAGGGCTATGAAGATGACTTCTGAATAGAAGCTTAGTGTCTCTTTCACAGTCAGCTTTAGAATAGGTTCTTACCATTTGAAAAACAAGTGTTGATCACCGTCATGAGAGCTATGAAGATGACTTCTGAATAGGAGCTTAGCATCTCTTTCACATTCAGCCTTAGAATAAGTCTTTGGGTTATCTCCATAAAAGATAAAAACTATCTCTAAAATCCATATACTTTGGACATGCATCTAAGTCTTACAAACACCGGATTGATAATAAATGCACTCTGATTTACTTAGGTAGATCTTGAGCTCAACAATGAGTATTAAATAATAGTAGGTATGTACTATAACTTAATCATATTATTGAATGGTGTTATAACTAACCTGTACATATTAGTTTCTACATAGAAAGCTTCTTTGATTACGGTCATGTTTTACCATAAGTATGTATTAGTCAAGTAAATCTTGAACACCAGCTTACATGATTGATATTAACTCATAGAGACATGTTTGAACAAGCTTCTACATGGTAATTATTCAATCAAGCTTAATTAGTATGACTACCATATCTTTATTAGTGTTTGTTTTACTCTTATAAGTGAAACAGGTTCAACTCCTGTATAGAGATTAAATATGGGAATTACTCTACCCTTATAAAGGTAATGAAATACATAACCCAAGTATTTTTTTTCATAGTAATCATGAACATAGTTAGATCAAACTACTTATATTGTATGCACTATGAGCTTGTTGTTATGGAATCATAAGCTCTTTTATTCGACATAATGAATTAAACTAGTGAGTAGAATTGTATGTGTATTATAGACTATGTGTTACTCTAAACTAATTAAGGCATTTGTATTACTAGAACCAATCAATCTATCCATAATCATGTTGCTACTCGTATCACATTACTTAAGCTCTAGTGATTATAATGGTCATACTTCACCTATTACACTGATTAGTCTAGTATCATACAACCTTATCGTAATCACTTAGTACTAGTTTGGGAAGTAATTAATGGTATATGAACCAAGCATGATAGTTGGAACCAATGTTTCTATATAATATGTAGAAGTTGTAAACAAGCTCATCTAGTGTTATCCTTAATTTCTAACATAAATAGTTATGCACAGTAATATTTTAGTTTAGTAGATTAGAGTAGAGTATAGAAGAGGTAATGGGATGTATAGTATAGATTAGATCCGTTGGGCCATTATTCCCCATGAACTTAACCCTTATTCCTCATTTCTAAAATAGAAAATTCACAATGAAATGAAAATCCAACACTAAACTGATTATGTTCATCTTTGGTTTCTATCGAACTTTCAATATATTCATTCGAGAAAATGTGAAATAAATAGTAGTTCTCATAATAATAATAATAATAATAACAACAACAACATCTAACCTTTGTTAATATAAAATTATAATATACTTTAATACAAGTAAGTGATTTTCATTAAAATTTATATTGACATAAATTGCTTATGTATCGAAAAGGGTCGAAAAGGGCTTGTGGATTATCAATACTCTTCACATTAGAAGTATTCACTATTGCAATTAATATGACACCTATGAGTGTTGTTCAATATCATAGAATATCTTTCTATCCAAAAATTTGCAAGGATAGCAATGCACCATCCACAATACAAGGTCTACATTGAGTAAATTCCCAACTTTGTTATCAGGTCACAAAATCACATTCTTTTTCAACTTAAGTTTTTTCAATCAAACATAATGAAAACTATGTTTAATGTGTAGAATATAAGTAATGTTAGGTTCATCATACACATTTGTAAAGTAGATCATAATTTCAATTTTGTTTGATTTGCTTCAATATATTGAAATCTAAATGCACATTGTAGCAATTTAATATATCAACACTTTTGGAATCAAAATTCATAATTTCGAAATTAAAATTGACACTTTTTAGGATGTCTTTAAAATTTTTAATTAGGATAATGGTAAAAAAAAAACATTTTATGGGCCAACTATTACACATCAAAATTACTCACTTCAATGATGACCTATTGTCATTGTTACAAGTGTCGCAAGTGTCTCTTTTTATCCATAAGTGTCGCAAGTGTTGCATACATCATACAGTCATCTTTTCCATGATGTGTCTTGAACGACATCACAAGGACACTTCAAAGACTAGTTTAAGAAGGAGAAATCATCTGATGAAGAATGTTATCCCTGCTTTTTAAGGCTAACTAGGAGATCATGTCTCGAGGCCCACATGTCCTAGACATGGAGTACTGAGAGCAGGATTGACCTGAGCATGGCCCTGGAGTGCCCATCCTTTTCTTCTTCCATCAGCTTTGTCTTGTCAGCAGCAACAACATCCATCACCATCGGCTTAGTCCTGTATCAGAAAAGGTTCTTTCTACATGAGGTAATTGGTCCAGGTATCATGGTATGTGTCACTTTTGATCATTAAAACCTTTAAATATATGCATCTGATTCCTTTTATCTCTAACAATTGCTTGGATCTTACATTTTCCCACTTGACCATGCTTGGGGGAATTTACAGGGTGCCCTAGCAAGCCTGTGCCCATAGGTTTTGGTTTTCCACTGGGGAATTTCTAAAAAGCCATCGTCCGCTCCCATCATAACACCATTATTTCATCTTATCTCCTTCTCATTTATCCCATTCCCATTTTCTGGGCATTGGGTTGACCTATTTACAGGATTTCACCTTATCTCGTGGGAAGAAGGGGCTAAAGGCCCAGAAGGTAAAAGAAATTGGTAAAAGACAAAAGCCTAGGAATAAAACCTCGAGATGTTTCACCCAGGGATCCCCAAGAAGGCAGTAAAAATCCTCTGATCAAGAAACAAGAGGGACCCGGAAAATAAAAAAACAAGACCTACTCATAGGATATGGGGTCTCATCACGAGCCAACCTATTAGTTCCATGGGTACCTAATAGTATGACATTGCCACCATCTGGTTACCATGCCAGGGAAGTGACCTTTGGTTGCTTGGCCAAGGGAAAGGGGGTCTCATCATGAGCCAACCTTCTCATCTCTGTGAAAGTACTTGTGGGTAACATTGTCAGCTCTGGTCACCATGCCAAGGTAGTTTCCCTTGGTTAGTTCTTGAACAAAAAAAGAAAATAAAAGAATAAAACAAGCATAAAAAGAATAAAGGCAAGAATGAGCTTGGAAAAAAATGCATCCATGATAGGTACAACTCGCCTTCTACAAAGGCACCCACAGGTAACACTTATGCATCCTTGGCACTCACTGCACCCACATGTTTGGACATACCTTAGCCACATCACCTTACTTACATGGCTTGGATGAGGTCTTTCTGGAAACTTTCCTTTTCCTATGGACATTAGCCCAATAGGACGCCTAACCTTTTCTCCAATCTTGTATTGCAGGTTTTTGTAATGTCTTTGAGCTATTGACTTATGTATTAGGAGTTTTATGCATATGTTTAATAAAATTGATGATGAAATGTGATTGACATTTCTATGATCCCTGTGATTGATGAGCCCATGGAGGGCATATCTTTTGATGTGCAGGACCATGCCAGATGGACAGGTACCACTTGGACCGGTACACATGGGGAGATGCCCAGTTCAGACCTCCATGGGGATGAATAGCCCACCAGATGGATGTTGAGACCCCATCAAGGGGCAGAGACAGGACAGATTTTGATCATGGGTTTTTCACCTGAGAGGAAGAGGATGTTCCACCAGAGACACTTCAACAGGACTAGACCTATGGGGAATGACCCCTTTTTAGTGGAACGCTAGCCTTGGAAGGCTAAGGACGTCCCCATATTCACCATGACGTCATCTAGCTTCATGGACACTTTTGGAGGCAGACTGGGCAACAGTGGCATGTGTGGCATGTTGGAGAGGCCCTTGGAGGGGCTAACGTTTTGCTTCTGGATGATGCACTGGCAATAGAAAGGGCTAACGTCTCCCTCAGAGGGGCTTGATGTCTTACCTTTTTCTTGATTAGGGTTTTACTTAGCATTTAATGTAAAAACAATATTATTTTGGTATTATGGCCTTGTCGGCCTTTTTATGACCTAAAAAGTAAATTATGTCATTGATACACTATATATTGAGGGTTTTCACTCTCATTTTCATCATCACAAATTCACTCACTCATAGTGAGGTCTGATTTTTTGCACCCTATTTGGGTTTTTGGCTAAACTAAGTGATGCACACTTGTTTAAAGAAGACATTTTTTGGCATTTATGGTGTTTCTCTTAAAGGAAGGTGTTACAACTAGGGTTTGCATGGTTATTTCTTCATGAATTGTAAATGTTTTTTTCTGCAAAACTTCTTATTGAATGGTTGTAGTTTAAATTTCTTGCATATTGCGTATAAATTTGCTGAATCAAAACCCTAGGTGACAAGCACACAAGTAGGTTCTTGTCTCATGTCCCCTGATAGAGAACTTTCAGCCATTGAAAGAGAGAAAGAGAGCCTAGTCGTAGCTATACTCCTTGTTTTTCTTTCCCCTGTGCTAGCCGTACCATTTAGAATCCAAGAGGAGGAAGACGTCCCATGCCTATGTTATCTACACTTTGGGTCATTTTTCCTTTAGGGTTTGATGAAAGAACCTTGTTGTAGCAACACTCTCCCTCATTAAGCCTTATTGTCTTGATTTTTTGCTTCATCTGAGCTAGCTATTTTTTGGGAAGGAGGAGAGAGCACGAGGCCTTGCTTTTGCAACACCAGAGTGAGCCTCTCTCCCCTAGGGTTCTATCTTTGAGGCCTTGCTTTAGCAGCACCTTGAAACTTTTCCCTCTAGTCTTTTGAAATCTCATCTCCTTCAACCTTTGTGTCCTTCACTTATGACTCCGTTAAACCCTAAGGAACTAATCTGAGAGTCCTAAAATGTTGAAGTGAAGTTGATCAAACAAACTCTTAAAACTTTTGAATCTCAAAACCCTAACCTACTAACCCTAAATGTTGACGTCACTCCTTGCTATTATATCATTGATGCGGCAACGTTTTGTTTATGAGAAATTGAATGGTAGTTGAGGGAATTTATTAGACTAAGTATTGATTGATTATAATGGATGCCATATAATTGTTGTATTTATTGACAAGTGATACATTTATCATTGCTATTTTGTAAACATTGACTTCGTCAACATACTTTTAAATTGCTTATATTGAATATCAGATAGTCATTGATTTATATGAAGTACTAACCAAGATTGCACGTATCAGTTTCCTTGTTGTATTGTCTCAAGCAGGTGCTTTTATTTTATTTTGGTTATACCTTATTATTGGTTGTTTAGCCAGGACTATCTGATTGGCGGTGATCTGTGAAGGGGGAAATTGTCCTTCTCCTTTTATCCTTTTCCCTTTCAAAACCCCAGGTCACCGGGGACGTCTCCCCTGGGCCTAGCCTCCCTAAAGAGAAATAACCTTCCCATTGTGGTGACATTGGGTGGGATAGGTTCATGTTACGCCAGTTTGGCACTCTACCTTATAGCCTTTTATCCTAGCTACAAACTGTGCGATAACATTTCGGTGCCGTTGCCGAGGAACACTGAGTCAAATCTCCTCAACAACAAATCTTTTCATTAAGCCTTGCCTCTGAGACTATTTTCTTACAAGCTTACCTGGCGACTCCACTAGGGTGTTTTCCCTTTTCTTTGGTAGTTTCAAGTAAACTATTTGGCGACTCCACAAACTAAAAAGAGGTTCAATAATCCTCCTTTGTCTTTCAGAAGGAAGCCTCCCAAGAACTCTCCTATTGTCAAATCACTCTTTGGGAAGAGCCTTCCTTTAAGAATCATGTCTAGTTCTTAGACCGCTACAACGAACCCAACCAACAATAAAAAACAATGGTCATCTACTCTTTTCAAACCGTTAGACATGTCATCCATACCAGGCTACCCTAGGCAAATGCCACCCAAGTATGAGAAGTGGTTGCCTAAATTCACCGGTACTGATGCAATCAGTGTCGAAGAGCACATGAGAAACTTTTGGGCATTTTTTCAACTTCACCCCATTAGTGATGATGCTGAAGCTCTAGTCATGAAGTTGTTCTCTGCTACTCTTTATGATGCCTCAAGGAATTGGTACCTGAGCCTTCACAATGGAAGCATCAAAACCATGGACAGACTTGAAGAGGCCTTTCTCAAAAGATGGAGTGTCAAAGAAGACCTTAACATGCTCCTCACCCGACTGAATAACCTTGCCAAATATGAAAATGAGTACATTCGGGAGTTCCATACTAGATTTGAAACTTTGCTGCAAAGGATTCCCACAAGCTATCATCTGAAAGATGACTACCTCGTCCATGTTTACACCAAATCTTTCAATGGCCAACTAGGGTATCTTCTCAGAGATAAAAAACCCCAGTCCATTCATGAAGCCCAAGAGCTCGCTACTAAAATAGAGGGAAACCTCCTTTCATCCAAGATTGAGCCTTTTGCTAACCCAAGGGGGAGAATAGACACCAAACCAAAAATAGGTCACAACGATGAGCCTACTTTAGACCTATGTACCAGTATTGCCAAGATGCAAGCCTCTATGGATGGTATCATAAAAAATCAAGAGGAAATGATGATCAGGATTGTTAAATTGGAAAGATATCAGACCCAAACACCCAGGGTCCCATACAAAGGGAAATTCCAAAAGGGGGGCCAATTTTATAAACCAAAGAATGAGCATGAAGTTCCAAACACCTTGGCCCCTGCAAACATTGTTGATGAAAATCCTTGGTGCCTAGAATGCAGTGAATCACATTGGGAACATGAGTGTCCTTACAGTAATGGTCATCAACAAGTCAACAACATGGATCATTTCATGGAATTTCCTCAAATAAATATCACCAATACAAAACATTAGGAAGTTGTGAAAGAAGAAGCAAGATTAGCAAGGATGGTGGTAATAAACAACCTGGACCAAGAATCATGATAGAAGCTAAAGAAACAAGAATTTCAGGTGTACCAAAGGAATAAGTTGAACCAACCCACCGCTGACCAGGCAAAGCCCTCACCAACAGAGGTACCTCCTCCCAAGACATCCAAGGCTGTGAATGTTGACCTGAACTTTGACCTTGAAGGGGCTTTATCAAAGATGCATGTAAACATCCCCATGAGAGAAGCAATCAAGATCCCATCCATCAAGGAATGCTTTGACACTTTCTTTCTGGGATCAAATGAACCCATGGAACCCCTATTATGTTGCAAGATGATCACTTCAGTGTCCAATATGGTGATAACCCTTCTTTCTTCATGACTTTGGCGATGAATGGAAAGAGCCTCAACAATTTCATGTTAGATATGGGTGTTGGTGCCAACATGATGTCACTTAAAGTCAAGCGACAAGTGGGTTTGAAGGTCACAAGGCCTTATAGAAATATATGTGGCTTCGAATCTAAAGACATACCCACACACGAGGTGGTTGAGAATGTGGAGGTTTGCTTAGAGGAGTACCCAGAGAAGATAGTTCACATTGACATCGTGGTAGTTGATGTCCCAGATGTGTGGGGAATGTTGTTATCTAAGAAATTTGCTGCAATGTTGGGTGGCACCCTTGAGATGGACCTCACATTCTTGGAATTGCCTTTGAAGAATGGAACAATAGGCCGTCTCCTCAATATGCCAATAACTAGAGACCATGTGCAAGATATTACTCACCCCGTCAATAATGACAAAGCACAAGACGAGATAATACAAACTCTTCAAAATTATTCTCCAGAAGATATGCCCTTTGCTACGAAAGAGGACTTTGATCAGATCAAATGGCCCAAGAAAGAAGAATACCAACAACTCCTAGATGAATTCAAGAACAAAGATATTGGGACGGCGAAGATATTAAAGAAACATGAAGATGACGTACAAATCCACCCATCCCAATAGGAAGTACTTACAACAGAAGCCCACCCTCCTCCCTCAGCACAATACACCAGGGTTGTCCAAGGAATAACCAAATACAAAGTCAGAAAGTACAAGGAAGGAGACATTGTATGGATGTGGGATACCCAGAAAGGAGAGCCAACTAATGTAAAAGGAAGCACTCAGTCATGGGTCAGACCCTTCAAAGTTGGAATGGAATCAGTTGACGACTCATATTACCTATCCACTTTGGAGGGAAGAAGGCACACATTACCTATCAACAGGTACCTCCTCAAACCCCACCAAGGTGGGGGGACCTGACTTCACAGGTAAGTGCAGGTAAGTAGGCATTTTGTATTCCTGTCTTATACCATTTGCATTTCATGTTAGTTTGCTTTCACATTTGCATCATTGATTGTTTTCTTTCAGTCCTTATATATATGTATATGTATGTTGGGTGGCATTACCACCATAATTTTGTTATTGATACTTCTATCGAGATTGAGCAGGTCTGCAGGTTATGCCAAATATGTTGAGGTTCTCATGCGCTCTATGGTGATCACATGTCCTCGAGTTGGAGCCAGATGTTATCCCTTCTTTTTAGGGATAACTAGGAGATCATGTCTCGAGGCCCATAGGTCCTAGACATGGAGTACTGAGAGCGGGATTGACCTGATCATGGCCCTGGAGGGCCCATCCTTTTATTCTTCCATCAGCTTTGTCTTGTCAGCAGCAGTAGCATCCATCACCATTGTCTTGGTCCTTTATCAGAAGAGGTTCTTGCTCCATGAGGTAATTGGTCCAGGTATCATGGTATGTGTCACTTTTGATCATTAAAACCTTTAAATATATGCATCTGATTCCTTTTATCTCTAACAACTGCTTGGATCATACATTTTCCCACTTGACCATGCTTGGGGGAATTGACAGGGTGCCCTAACAAGCCTCTGCCCAAAGGTATTAGTTTTCCACTGGGGGAATTTCTGAAAAGACATCATCTACTCCCATTATAACACCACTATTTCATATTATCTCCCACTCATTTATCCCATTCCCTTTGTCCGGGCATTGGGTTGACCTATTTATAGGATTGTACCTTATCTCGTGGGAAGAAGGGGCTAAAGGCCCAGAAGGTAAAAGCAATTGGTAAAAGACAAAATCCTAGTAATAAAACCTTGAGATGCTTCACCCAGGTATCCCTGAGAAGGCAATAAAAAGCCTCTCATCAAGAAACAAGAGGGACCCAAAAAATAACAAAACAAGACCTACTCAAAGGATAGGGGCTCTCATCACGAGCCAACCTATTAGTTCCATGGGTACCTAATAGTATGACATTACCACCATCTGGTTACCACGCCAGGGTAGTGACCTTTGGTTGCTTGACCAAGGGAAAGGGGGTCTCATCATGAGCCAACCTTCTCATCTCTGTGAAAGTACTTGTGGGTAACGCTGTCAGCTCTAGTCACCATGCCAAGGTAGTGTCCACTGGTTAGTTCTTGAACAAAAAAAGAAAATAAAAGAATAAAACAAGAATAAAAAGAATAAAGGCAAGAATGGGCTTGGAAAAAAATGCATCCATGACAGGTACAACTCGCCTTCTACAAAGGCACCCACAGGTAACACTTATGCATCCTTGGCCCTCACTGCACCCACATTTTTGGACATCCCTTAGCCACATCACCTCACTTACATGGCTTGGATGAGGTCTTTCTAGAAACTTTCCTTTTCTTGTGGACTAGCCCAATAGGACGCCCTAACCTTTTCTCCAATCTTGTATTGCAGGTTTTTGTAATGTCTTTGAGCTATTGACTCATGTATTAGGGGTTTTATGCATATGTTTAATAAAATTGATGATGAGATGTGATTGACATTGCTATGATCCCTGTGACTGATGAGCCCATGGAGGGCACAGCTTTTGATGTGCAGGACCATGCCCGACGGACAGGTACCACTTGGACCGATACACATGGGGGGATGACCAGTTCGGACCTCCATGGGGCTGAAGAGCCCACCAGATGGATGTTGAGACCCCATCAAGGGGTAGAGATAAGACATATTTTGATCAGGGGTTTTGCACCTGAGAGGAAGAGGACGTTCCACCAGAGACACTCCGGCAAGACTAGACCTAGGGGGAATGACCCCTTTTCAGTGGAAAGCTAGCCTTGGAAGGCTTAGGACGTACCCATATTCACCATGACATCATCCAGCTTCATGGACACTTTTGGAGGCAGACTGGGCAGTAGTGGCACGTGTGGCATATTCGAGAGGCCCCTGAAGGGGCTAACGTTTTGCTTCTGGATGTTGCATTAGCCCTAGAAAGGGATAATGTCTCCGTCAGAGGGGCTTGACATCTCACCTTTTGCTTGATTAGGGTTTTACTTAGCATTTAACGTAAAAACAATATTTTTTTGGTATTATGGCCTTGTCGGCCTTTTTATGACCTAAAAAGTAAATTAGGTCATTGATACACTATATATTGAGGGTTTTCACTCTCATTTTCATCATCACAAATTCACTCACTCATAGTGAGGTCTGATTTTTTGCACCCTATTTGGGTTTTTGGCTGAACTAAGTGATGTGCACTTGTTGAAGGAAGAGATGTTTTGGCATTTATAGTGTTTCTCTTGAAGGAAGGTGTTACAACTAGGGTTTGCATGGTTATTTATTCATGAATTGTAAGTGTTTCTTCTGCAAAACTTCTTATTGAATGGTTGTAGTTTAAATTTCTTGCATATTTCTTATAAATTTGTTGAATCAAAACCCTAGGTGACAAGCACACAAGTAGGTCCTTGTCTCATGTCCCCTGATAGAGAAACTTTCATCCATTGAAAGAGAGAAAGAGAGACTAGTCGTAGCTACACTCCTTGTTTCTCTTTCCCCTGTGCTAGCCATACCATTTAGAATCTAAGAGGAGGAAGACGTCCCGGGCCTAGGTCATCTACACTTAGGGCCATTTTTCCTTTAGGGTTTTATGAAAGAGCCTTGTTGTAGCAACACTCTCCCTCATTAAGCCTTCTTGTCTTGAATTTGTGCTTCATCTGAGCTAGTCATTTGTCGAGAAAGAGGAGAGAGCACGAGGCCTTTCTTTTGCAACACCGAAGTGAACCTCTCTCCCCTAGAGTTCTGTCTTCCCTCTAGTCCTTTGAAATCTCATCTCCTTCAACCTTTTCATCCTTCACTTATGACTCCATTAAACCCTAAGGCATTGATCTGAGAGTCCTCAAACGTTGAAGTGAAGTTGATCAAACAAAATCTTCAAACTTTTGAATCTCAAAACCCTAACCTACTAACCCTAAATGTTGACGTCACTCATTTCTATTATATCATTGATGCAACAACGTTTTGTTTATGAGCAATTAAATGCTAGTTGAGGGCATTTATTAGACTAAGTATTGATTGATTATATTGGATACCATATAATTCTTGTATTTATTGACAAGTGATACATTTATCATTGCTATTTTGCAAACATTGACTTCATCAACATTTACTTTTAAATTGCTTATATTGAATATCAGATAGTCACTGATTTATATGAAGTACTAACCAAGATTGCACGTATCAGTTTCCTTGTTGTAGTGTCTCAAGCAAGTGCTTTTCTTTTCTTTTGGTTATACTTTATTATTGGTTGTTTAGCCAAGACTATCTGATTGGCGATGATATGTGAAGGGGGAAATTGTCCTTGTCCTTTTATCCTTTTCCCTTTCAAAACCCCAGGTCATCAGGGACGTCTCCCCTGGGCCTAGCCTCCCTAAAGAAAAAGAAACTTCCCATCGTGGTGACATTGGGTGGGATAGGTTCCTGTTATGCCAGTTTGGCCCTCTACCTTATAGCCTTTTATCCTAGCTACAAACTGTGCGATAACAAAGAGTACAAAGATTTCACTATGAAAAAAACCACTCAAATGTCATTTTTGGAGAGCAGCACTCCCCTACCCACTGTCAGGGAGTGTCAGATCTCCATGCCCTCCTTTGGGGGAGCGTTGCAACACTCTATGCCCCATTTTGAGGGAACGTTGGCCTGTTTGAGAGAATTTTGGACTATTGAGAAAAATCCCCTCATCTCTGGAGTTAGTTGGATTCGAATCTAAGGTCAAGGTTGTATCTTGGGGAAGATCCACAACTGATGGAGAAGGATCCTCAACTTATTCCAAGAATCTCTAAGGTGGTTGGGCCTCTCCAACCCTATATAAGGAGGCCTCCTCATGGTGAAAGGGAGAGACATTGAAGGCATCAAACTTATGATCTCATAAGGGAGATAACATTGAAGCATAATCAGTTCGTGTGTGGATTAATTGAGCAAAGGGTTGGACAAGGAGAGCCGGGAGAGGTTGTTTCACCTTCATCAAAGTTTTGTAAGTATTCTCTATTGTTCTCATTAATATACATATGTGCTTGGCCTGTTTCTTTCAAGGTTGTGTTTATTCTACCTGAACTTGTCTCTATTAGATAGGTCTAGTTTCAAGCTAATATTAGTAGAATAGGAAGTTTTTTTTGTCTTTGTTTGGTTTGCAGGACCTATCGAGGAGCTTGGGGATCAAGGCTCAACTCAAACTATGCAAGGATGAACATCGAAAAAGGTACATCTTCTTCCTCTTCTCTATACATTAGTTTAGCTAGCTTTAAAAGGATGTCAGTGACCAACATTAGCACCTTTATGTCTTAGTCTTAGGAGTCTAGAGCCCAAGAGGGGATTCACCTGTCCGCACAATTTTTCATCTGTGGCAAGCTTGTTAAAAAATGAAACAGAGGCTATGAGCACAGTTTTCCCTCTCTGTAGCAAGCTCGTTAAAATATGAAACAAAAATCTAGGGATTGAAGCCAAAGCCTTCATCATAGTTCATTTCCTGTGTCAAGCTCATTTAAAAAATGAAACAATCACCTCTCCTACCAAGTTGAGTCTTTCGTTAGGTCTCATTTGTTAACCTTCATTTCATCCATCTGTATCATTTTTCTCCATCTAGTACAGAAATTGGTGACAACCTGAAAGTCGATGAATGATTTGAAGCTTGGGGGGCATGTCTCCAGCCTTTGATTATCATTCTGTAGTCATGCCATTAGATTTTCAAGCTGGGGGTAGAGTACCAACCATCCACGTGTATCCCAACCTTTGGAATTTACGTTGGGAATTTAAAAGCGTACTTTAATTTTGTTGCAAGCTTGTGTAAAAATGAAACCAATACCGAGCTTAGTCTTTGTTTTTTCTCGTGCTCGAAAATACATGAGAATGTAACCGAGTATACTTTTATCACTTTTTATGACTCGTAAAGGTTATACAAAAAAGGAACCCCCTGGAGTCTCCTTTAATCTCTTTTCAAACTCTCTAAACATGAAAATATTGTCGAGTGATCCTGCTTCCTTTCCCACTCGTTAAAAGGTTTGAAAAGGCATCTTTCGAGTGATAATTTATCTCTTTTTCGGCCTCACAAGACTAAAATTATGAAAAAGGACAACCCTAGAGTCGTCTTTAAGTTCTTTTTAGACTCTCTAAACAAAAAAAATCACCAAGTTTACCTTCTCTGAACTCGTTAAACAATCATACATTGAAGGGCCCATACGGGACAGAACCCTTACTTCTTCCAGTTTGTTAAACAAGGAAGAGGGACTTACCGAAGGTGAGTTATATTGAGCATGTGTTACCCTCCTCGAGCTCGTTAAATTAAAAAGAGGTACTCGTTTATTTGGAAGGGGGGGGAATTTGAAGGAAGCAAGCCAACTAGTTTTTGAAAACATTACAGGTCTCCCTTAAACACAACACTTTGTCTTTGCATGCATTTTAATCCGCTGAACCTCTACACTGAACCAATCCTCTGAGTTTTTGTACTCTTTTCGATCACCCGATGAAAGTCACAGTGTCCATTGCATCATCATGTTTTGGTCCATGTCATGTTTCTATTGTTGTGCCTCAATGTTCAAGGGAAGTATCTTCCTCGAGGGTCAGCCATCACAAATATCCTGTTTCAATTCCCGTGTCATTCCATGTTCATTTGATCCACCAATTTACATCTCTATGTCATTTTCATGTATTTGATGGGGGATACATCGAGGCCCTCATGTGACAAGTCTATTCCTGTCGACCTCAACACATTATCCGAGAACTAGAATTAGAAACTAGTTAGTACCTTGGGACCTGCATGCCTCAATGGCAGGCCTCCTCGCTTCCGACAGTGGGTTTACATCATTCACCCTTGATTGGGTGATTCCACGAATGTTTGACTTCAGCTCATCTATTCACATTCACTGGAATGTACTAGGATACCTTGGGAATCTTGGACATCAATGGTGATTTCCCTCGCACTTGTTAACAATTTACCTCATTGACCGGTAATCAAGTGGTCTCTGCCATGTTCGACATCGGGACATCTATTCACATGGTTAGATTCATACTGCATCATTATCGGTAAGAAGACCATGGGTTGAGCGATCACTCTAATATGTACTTTTCCCAGGTTGCGACGGAGTTTGTCTTGAATATTGACACATATACTGTCACATAGATCCACTTTGTATTGGTCTGTGGCTATGTCATGTCGTCTCATAGATCCACTGTGTATTTTTCGTGGCTACAATCAGTTCATGTCATGGAAGTATAGATCCACATTGTATATTTGGTGGCTATACTCTTTGTTAATATAATTATGGATCTGCAGTGTATTTTATGTCGGCCTTACCTTGCAAGTCTTTATCACCCAAGCATAGGTATGCCTGCCTTGGGTTTGAAACATGTCATAATATTTGTTTGATGGTTGTGTGCAGATTCTATCAGGTTCTCCGCATCCATACCCTTGCTCAAAAAATTCTATAAAGTACTTCAGTCATTAGTTTATGTCTTCTAACTTCACACTTTGAGGGGAAATCTGTTACACATCAAAATTAGTCACTTCAATGATAACCTATTGTCGTTGTTACAAGTGTCGCAAGTGTCTCTTTTTAGCCATAAGTGTTGCAAGTGTCACAAACATCATACAGTCATCTTTCCCATGTCGTGTCTCGAACGACATCACAAGGACACTTCAAAGACACCCTCAAAGACTGGTTTAAGAAGGAGAAATCATCTCATGAAGAGTACAAAGATTTTACTATGGAAAAAACCACTCAAAAGTCATTTTTGGAGGCCAGCGCTCCCCTACCCACTGTCATGGAGTGCCAGCGCTCCCTAACCTCCTTTGGGGAAGCGTTGCAACACTTTGTGCCCCATTTTGAGGGAGCGTTGACCTGTTTGAGATAATTTTGTACTATTGAGGAAAATCAGGGGTAAATCCCCCTCATCTCTAAAGCTAGTTGGATTCGAATCTGAGGTCAAGGCTAGATCTTAGGGAAGATCTACAACTGATGGAGAAGGATCCTCAACCTATCCCAAGACTCTCTAAGGTGTTTGGGCCTCTCCAACCCTATATAAGGAGGCCTCCTCATGGTGAAAGGGAGAGACATTGAAGGCATCAAAATTATGATCTCATAAGGGAGATATCATTGAAGAATAATCAGTTTGTGTGTGGATTACTTGAGAAAAGGGTTGGACAAGGAGAGATGGGAGAGGCTGTTGCACCTTCATCAAAGGTCTGTAAGTATTCTCTATTGTTCTCATTAATATACATATGTGCTTGGCCTGTTTCTTTCAAGGTTGTGTTTATTCTACATGAAATTGTCTCTATTAGATAGATATGGTTTCAAGCTAATCTTAGTAGAATAAGAAGCTTGTTCTGTCTTTGTTTGGTTTGCGGGACTTATTGAGGAGCTTGGGGATCAAGGCTCAACTCAGACTGTGTGAGGATGAACATCGAAAAAGGTACATTTTCTTCCTCTTCTCTATACATTATTTTATCTAGGTTTAAAAGGATGTCAGTGACCAACGTTAGCACCTTTCTGTCTTGGTCTTAGGAGTCTAGCGCCTAAGAGGGTATTCACCTGTCCGCAGGGGGATTTACCTGCAACACCAACATGGTGTATAATGTGTAAAAAGGACAGAGAATTAGTAAACCATTTATTTGTACAATGTCCATATGAAAAAGAGGTATGGAATGAAGTAATAAAATTGACACTTTTGGAATGAAGCAATAAAAAGAGGTATGGAGTGAAGCAATACAAATTTGAAATTGAGACTTTTATATGCCATAGATATTTCACAGTGTGTTCCAAATCCTCTCTTATGTCTCCTCTATCTCCTCTATCACTTTCAAACTAGAAAGGATCAATTATTATGTCTCCTCTATCATGGTTGTGCTCATCGTCCTCATAGGTAGAGGATCTCACGAATCAATTGAATCTAATGAAATTTCCACTTAAGTGGATGTTAATCATACACTACCTTGAATTCTCAATATACTCCAAATTCAATTAAAAAAATGAAAATCTAAATGCAGCAAACCAAGCCTTAGTAGATGGTGTTATTTTTTATTTGTAGAATCATATTATTCCTAGAGATATTAATAGAGAGGGGGATGATTTTATGAAAGGTACTACATTTAGTGAATTTTTTTCTAGGCCATCAATAGTCCCTTATAATGACATGGAAATGGGTCATAATTCTGATAGTCCCTTATAATTACATGGAAATGGGTCCTAGTTCCGATATGAAGTTATTCTCTTCATATGAAAAAGCATTTCAATCATGTTGGAAATAATGAGTTCGCAAATCCTTTATGTAGTATTGGTGATGCATTAAAGGATTTTTGTATACGATGGATAATTTGTAGGATTAGTATAATCAAAAGTGTAGATCATTTTAGGTTCCCTATAAAATCTATAGGTTCTTCCCTCAAATTCTAAATAAGGCTCAGTAAACTTTATAATTCATAAAAAATATAGTTTATTATTTGAATGGACTATGAAAGTAAACTAAACCAAATGATTCCAGAATCCTAGATATTCATAAATACATGTACTTTCAATGCAAAATATAAAATTATGGAATGTATGTCACTTGTTTAAAAAAATCGTAATGGTATGCCATCTTCAATTATTCGTTCATGATCGGATTTGGACATTTTCCATTTTCTAACTTTGTTTTTTTTCTTCATTGAACTTCTATTAAATTTATGTGTACTGCACATACCAAATGACTATATTGACAACTTATTTCATCCGATTGATAGTCTTGAAAGTGAACATGACTATCGGTTTAATGGGTTTCTTGAAAAAAATAGCCTTTCAACACGATGGAATATCTTTCATATATAAAATTGTTATCATCAAAATCTTCTAATAACCTCATATTTTTTTTCTGTGCATCGCATCAAATAATATTTCATGTTTTCAGTGTTGTCTACAAGTGCAACCATGACAAAGACATCTCTTGTAAATAATTCAATATGTTCCAACAAGTAGTTCGTGTTAGATTAGCACACATGCACGTGCCATTAAACATGAATCTACAAGTTGTTTAAATATTTAAATATAAAAATTACCCTCTCTAACAAGATCAGAGACTCTATCGCCATCAACTGACACTATAGTTTCATTTGATTCCATCTCCTCTAAGCTTGCAAGTGGCATTTTCTCTTTTATATTAATTTCGGTATGTCTCCAAGATTTAACATATTCTGCATTTTCATTTTCACAAATATTTATGGATTTTGTGTCCTCTATGCAAACTGAACAAAAACAAGATTCATTTCTTCTATCAAATGCAAACACATTTTGATAGTATTTTCTTAAAGTTGAATGCACTTTTTCGTGTCCCATGTATTGTACAGGCTTCATATGGGATTGATCTATTTACATCTTGGATTCCAACATACCAAAAAAAACCCGCACAAGACAAGAACTTATTAACTTGAAATATATCAAAAAATGATTGAAGATCATATAAATTTGAACACGTGAATAAAAATATCTTGTGTACATGTGTAACATGCATATATACACACCTGTGCACATCCCTTGACGGATTATTTTCATGGCTTAGTGCCAGTTTGCACCATTCAACAACTTGATCAGCGGATTCAAATCGATTGGCATGAGGGTTCATCTGATACCTTCGAAGTGCTCGTTTTACACATGCCCATGCACCATCATGCTCTCCTTTTCCACGACTAGTCTTAAAAATATTCCAACAATGTGTAATGTTTGATTTCTTATGAAGATGACACAACTAATAGAATGATCGTGAATATTTGAACTGACCCGCACATCCATCTGACCATATCCAATGCCAATCGAATCTAATCCCATGCTCTTTCAATGAATCATAAAATTTATCAAAACAATGTTGTACATAATGTGTATCATTTGCTCGATCATCACTTATATAAAAGTGATATTCTTTAATAACATGTTGATTGTCATTGGTTTTTTCTATGTTATCAAGACTACATTGAGCATGTCTATATAGAATGTGGACAATTATAGTGATTTGATCAGAATAATAATATTCACTTTGTATTTCTTTTTGTGCAGCGAATATGTAATTCTCTGCAAAATCAACTACAGACAAAATTGTCCCATGTGGAAACACTTCACGGGATTGTTTGAATTGTAGTTCTTGCTATTGAGCTCTATGTGAATGCTTGGTGTATTTATAAATTTCTTCCTCAAACTTCTTCAAAAAATCTATCACACAGATTTTATTTACATTCAAATCAATCCTTTTGGAAATAACATTTGAAGAATGTGGAGTCGTCCTGCTGATATATTCATATCTCTTCCAATTAACTATTATATTAGAAAATGATTGGTCATTCATATCAATAGAATACTTTGATTGAAACAAACTTAGATTTCCACAACGATAATATTTCTTTCCACCAACACATTTTTTTGGTAAAACAATTCATCACCTTCTCTTTCACATCAAATTTCATAGATAAAAGCACAGAATGTGGAAGGAGGAGTTGAACTTGGCCATATAGTTTTACCGAAATCAAGAAATGTGTCGTAATATAACTCAAATTCCACATGATAATGACAACAACAAGTTTCACGAACAGTGATGGGTCTAACAAACCATAGTATTTGTTGCACAAATGTATTGATGGAAATTTTAACTTCTTTGTGCTTTTCTTTGAACTTATTGAACAATTATATTTGTGCCATTGGCAATATATGTTTTGGATGTTCTTCATATTTTTTTTGTGTTATTCTTCGTCGCAACACATCCCTTGTATGTGGTGAAACACAATATTTTTTCAACCAACAATTACAGGCCGATTCTTTAACATTTTCTGCAAGTCTATCTTTGTAGGGTTTTCTAGAAATAATTGTTCAACAAGCAAGTTCATCATTTGCATCTATTTGCAATTGAAATTTTCTATGTTTGTACAATGTTTTTCTTGAGGTTCCCATTGCTTTTTCCATGTGTTGTGTCAAACAATATTTTATATCGCTAGATGAAACAACTATTGTTTGTATCACTCTTTTTTTTTAAGTAGAAAAAGAGGTAGATCCTATTATATTACTGGCAAAAATAAACATTTATCCTGAAACTGCCAACTGTTCCACCGAATTTAGCAGAAACCGGAACAGTCGGCAACCTTGGATGTCCATGTCCAAAAGATGCGATCTGCCATCTGTCCTACCTGTAGGAAACTAGGACAAGCGACGACCTATAGTCTGTACATTAACCATAAAGACAGAAAACAAAACTAGTTTAGACGATGAAAGTTCTGAGCTAACTAAAACCCTAACCATAACCAAAAGCATTTACCCATTGGCCTCCCAGGTGGCCATGTCAACATCTTCATATTGCAGTCCATCCCAAGCTGGCAGCACGTAAGGTCACGCATAGGTGGGACATCTTTGTCCTGTTGGCGCGTTAGAAAAGGCGTCATATAACATGTCTATGCGTTGGCTCATGAGGGTGCCACAGTGGACTTGATCTGCCATCTGGATTCTCAATTCGAGTATCAATTCCAAATTCTCTGGGTGGAAGAATGGCGGTGGCACATGCCACTGTTCCTACCTAGTCGAGATGGGAGGTGGCGCAAGGACATCGCCACCCTCCTTCGACGTGCCACCTGCCTTGGTCTCTGTAGCCTCACTTGTTGTTGCCCCACTCTACTGCTCCATTATTGCGCCCTGACCCTATTCCTCTGCCTACTTCTACTGGTCCTTATTTCTCTCCATGGCTCTGGAAGAATTGTAGCCAGTTGCGAGTGCAGCATCTTGAAAATCCATCTCATGCGGAACCTCCTCCTTGATGTAGCAAATGGGGAATTCCTTCAATTGTGCCTCCATGGTGTTTTTTCCTTGGCACTCCACAGTGACGGCCTGAGTGACATCCCCCGAGAGGCTTCCTGGTGGCTTCCAGTTTTTTGGCACTGTGAAAAGAAGAGGCTCTGGAGGAATCTATAAGGGCTCTTTCGGAATGACCTCCTCCACATATGCCATGGGAGGTGACCAAGAAATCCTTGCTATGTGCGCAATCTAAGTCTGGGCCATGGATAATGCTCACTCCAGCTGTTGTTGTCTCTTATGCCTTGCCGCGAAGGTATACCAAGTTGATTTGCATCGTGATTTTCCCCTCTCCCTCAGCATTGGGATGACAATTCTAATGACTATGTTACAGGGGGTGTTCCGGTGGTTGCACCAAAGCTCAAAGTTGTTGGCTTGGTGCAAGCCAAAGTCAAAATGGAGGGAGCCAAGGTAAATCTAGATGATAACAGGGAGGAGCGACATGACAGGTTCCATTATCAGTTCTCCAACATTTACTCCCTATACCGCCATACTGTTCACGCGAGGGAGAAGCCCCATGGCTTGAAGTAAGGCTTGCTCCCATCCTTAATGGTGAAGGGATGGGAGTCATCCTGCCTTATTTATGGTCGGGCTTGGCTCATTATCTATTCATTAGTCAATTTGACAATTATTTCACACTATGTTCCTTAAAAATGAAAGGAATGATAATGAGTTATGTTTTCCCCCAACAATGTATCTATTCATTTAAGTTTCTGTGGTGAACCATACATATATTTTTTCCTTTGGATGAATCTATTGATTCATTTTTTGTTTTTTATTTGAATGGGCATGTTTATTTTTTAGTGTGTATTTTTTGGAGACTTAATTGTGTGAGAGTTTTAGAAATGTTTAACTTTTCAAGTAAACACTTTACTTATCATCTTATAAAAACAATATAAATCAAAACAACTGTAAAAATATTTATAAGTAATATTTATTTTGTCTTTTGTTTTTACTTTTGGATGAATAAATTTTTTTAAGTGAAATCATTTTTATTAACTTTTTGCATTTTAACTTTTTTTCTCCTTTTCTCCGAAATGTGAAAATGAGTATAATAAAAAAATTGTTTATAAAAAACCCAAACCTAGGATAATACTTTTTGAAAATGGGTAAATTTTACAAGTGATAATTTTTAAGGATAAAAAGTGTAGTGAAATTTTCAATAAGTCACTTGATGGCTATAACGCTATGATCATAATTCTAGATTGATCGGAAATTTAAAAACTACCTACCAAAAAACCTACCAAAAAATAACTCAGGAGAAAAGATTTCTCTAGAGTTAGCCCACTCCAATAGTAACTACACAACGACAATTATCGATGTAGTTTACTCGTTTCGATGGAAGCCAATCTTGACGTGGGCCCGAATCGCTTGTACAGAGTCTTCGTGCATTCTTATATCATGGTCGTTGGCCATTAATGAAGCACTAGTTCTTGCGTGGGGCTATTGTCCAACAACATTGTAGATGCCACGCAATGGGTGCATGTGACTGGTTCTTTTTTGTAAAGTGAACCATACATATATTTTTTCCTTTGGATGAATCTATTGATTCATTTTTTGTTTTTTATTTGAATGGACACGTTTATTTTTTAGTGTGTATTTTTTTTGAGATTTAATTGTGTGAGAGTTTTAGAAATGTTTAACTTTTCAAGTAAACATTTTACTTATCATCGAAAACAAAACAACATAAATCAAAACAATTGTAAAAATATTTATAAGTAATATTACTTTTAGATGAACAATTTTTTTAAGTGAAATCATTTTTATTAATTTTTTGCATTTTAACTTTTTTTTTCTAATTTTCTTCGAAATGTGAAAATGAGTATAATAAAAAAATTGTTTTAAAAAACCCAAACCTATAATAATACTTTTTGAAAATGGGTAAATTTTACAAGTGATAATTTTTAAGGATAAAAGTGTATTGAAATTTTCAATAGGTCACTTGATGGCTATAAGGTCATGATCGAGTCATGAAATTTTAACTATTAAAATTTATTTATTTAAAATTTATTTTAAAAATAAATGTTATTTATTTATTTAAGATTTTAGATATTTTGTTTTTCAAGGAATATAAATTTTGATGAGTTTAGGTAATATTAATAGTATTAGGGTAAAATCATGAAGATGGATGTCTATTTTACTTATTTTATGAGAAAAAAAAACTATATTTTTACAAGTTTTTCTATACAAAAGTATTTTTTTTAATTTAGAATTTCACTTTACAGTAAAAACAAAACTTGTGAAGAATTTTGTTAGCTTTCTAGTGACTATTTTTTAAATTATTTTTATTGAGATTTGATATGTCAATTTGACAATTGTTTCACACTATGTTCCTTAAAAATGAAAGGAATGATAATGAGTTATGTTTTCCCCCAACAATGTATCTATTCATTTAGGTTTATGTGGTGACTTACACTGATCCATTTTAAATCTCTTAAGTATTTCTCTGATATACTTACTCTGACAAACAAAAGTTTGGCCTGCATTTATCCAAACTTCAAGACCTAGGCAGTAATGTAACTCACCAAAATCTTTCATTTCAAATACCTTTGATAACTGCTCTTTGATTTCATCAATTAACTTCTCTGCATTTCCTATAATTATTAAATCATCAACATATAATGAAATCAATACTATATACCATTGTTCATCAAATTTGATATACAGATTTGGATCACTTTTGCTCCTCATAAAACCCTGTTGAAGAAAGAAAGAGTCTATCTTCTCATACCATGACCTAGGTGCCTGTTTTAGTCCATACAACGCTTTCTTTAACTTACACACTAAGTGTTCTTGCCCCTTTTCAACAAACCCTTCAGGTTGAGTAAGGTAAACCTCTTCCTTTAACTCACCATTCAAAAATGTAGATTTAACATCTAATTGATGCAGCTTCCAATGGTACTTTGTGGCTAAAGCAATTAACATTCTGATAGTATTCAATTTAGCTACTGGTGCAAATGTTTCAGCATAATCAATACCTTATGTTTGTGAATACCCCTTTGCCACCAGTCTAGCCTTATACTTATCTATACTACCATCTGATTTAAACTTGGGTTTGTATATCCATTTKCATCCAATGGGCTTCTTATGTTTAGGCAATTCAGTCAATTCCCAAGTATTGTTTTTCATTATAGATTCATATTCTTCCTCCATTGCATTTCGCCATTCATCATGTTCATTAGCTTCATCAAAACTCATGGGTTCTATGATATTTGAAATGCTACTCATTAGGGCATAGTCTGTATACCTCTCAAGAAGTCGAATCTGTCTTGAAGATCTTCTCAACTGATTATCTTCCTCCCCACTTTGTGAAGATCTGTCTTCACCTGTAGGTGAACTGTGACTATTGGAATTGTCCATATCACTGAGTCTGTCTTGTTGTTGTTGTTGTTGTCGCTGTGGGGATGGATGTTGTTGTGTGGGCAGCAGCTGCTGCTGCTCTTCTTTAACTCCTTCATCAAGAAGTATCTGTCATTCCTCATGACTGTTGTCATCATGATTTCCTGCTTCCTGCTCATGGAAAAATACGTCTCTACTTGCAAATACTTTGTGAGTAGCAGGATCAAACAATTTGTATGCTTTAAATTCAGAACAGTACCCAATGAAAATACATTTAGTGACTTTAGCATCCAATTTCCTCCTATTCTCCTTTGGAATATGTGCAAAAGCCTTACACTCAAATACTGTTCATTTAGGTTTCTGTGGTGAGAAATTTGTTCAGAATTTGTCGGAAGAACCACAGTGTTATTGACAGCTTGTCGTCGACGTTTCGGATCCATAACAGGATCCATCTTCAGGAAAAAAAAGCCTGAGGAAAAATAGTAAGAGAGGAGCCTTTAATAAATAGTGATGAGGCGGGTGAAAAAACTACGGTCGACTAAGTGAAACCCTCGTTTTTATGAGATTTTTTCAAAGGATAATAAATAGTGGTTTAATTAAGTTTTTTTATGTTAAATGTATGTTAGATTTAGGGTTGACCAAAAGGTGTTAGTATTAAAAATATTAATTTTAAGTTGATTAAAGGTTAAATTAATGAGGTAAACCCTAGTTTTGAGGAAGTTAATATAATCTTAAGTTAATTTGACTAAGCAATGTTAGTATTATAAATATTAATGTTATGTTAATTATAGGTTAAAATAATGAGGTAAACCCTAGGTTTGAGGAAGTCAGTGTTATTAATATTAATCTTAAGTTAGTTTGACTAATTATAGGCTAAATTTAGGTTTATATTATTAATATTAAATTATTTTATGTTCAAAAAGGCTAAATTTAGGGTTAACTATATGGTATATGGTGTTAATCATATTAATATTAATATATGTTAATTATAGGTTAAATTAAGGTTAATAAAATAGCTAAATTTAGGTTCATATTATTAATATTAAATTATTTTATGTTCAAAAAGGCTAAATTTAGGGTTAACTATATGGTAAATGGTGCTAATCATATTAATATTAATATAGGTTAATTATAGGTTAAATTAAGGTTAATAAAAAGAGGTGGCATTAATACTATTATTAATATTAATCTTCTTGTTAATTATAGGTTTTATTAATATCATATCAGTGGTAGAAGATTATACGTAGGAATCACTTAGGTTGGTCTTGGAATTAGTTTAATTTTTCATTGGTATTATGTTGGTTAAGGTTACGTTAATTATTAACTGCGGGTTTGGAACCATACAAGGCTTCGAAAGGAGTAACATTATCAAGACACCTTGTTGGACTTCTATTCTTTAAATAAACTGCAGTATTTATGGCTTCAGGCCAAAATGCATTTGATAGATTCTTACCTTTCATCATACTGCGTGCACACTCTACCAGAGTTCTATTTTTCCTTTCAGCGACTCCATTTTGATGTGGAGTGTGAGATACTGTAAACTGCTGTACTATTCCATTATCTTTGCAATATTTGTTGAAGTCCCCTAATTTATACTCTCCCCCTTGATCTGAACAGAGAATTTTGATGGATTTTCCTGTCTGTTTTTCCACCATGGTTCTGAATTCCTTAAAGTACTTGAAAACATCACTTTTTCATCTAAGGAAGTAAACCCATGTGTATCTCGTGCAATCATCAATAAATAACATAAAGTAAAATGCACCTCCTAAAGACCTAGTCTACATAGGCCCACAAACATCAGTATGCACAAGATCTAACACATCYCTCTTTTTCTTATCAGGATTAGAGGGGAATTCATCTMTGTGCATCTTTCCTAATGCACATCCATCACAAGCAACTTTCTCATTCTTTAACATGGGAAGTCCTTCAACCATATTCTTTTTCTGTAATAACAATAAATCAGGATGATTGATGTGTCCATACCTTTGATGCCAAAGAATCTATGTTGGCATAGTGGCAGAAGTTAGTGCATGATGTGCTTTGTTGGTAACATCAAGTTTGTATAGACCTCCTACTCTGACACCCGTTGCAACAGTTTAGAAGTGGTCCAACAGATCCTTCACTATGCGATAATTCTTGAAGAATTCAACCTTCAAGTTCTGATCTATAATGGTGGACATATAGATCAGATTTTTCTTTATTCCTGGCACATACACCACATTGTGAATGTGACAAATAGTACCATTTGGCAATGTCACAGGAATGTCTCCATATCCCTTGATCTGATGAGCGCGGTCATCTCCAAGATATATGCTGGCACCATTATGTGTTTCTTTAAAATTAGCATACCAATTTTTATTACAAGTCATATGTACTGATG